>CM066210.1:26834060-27001387 GCA_033675395.1 Rhodiola chrysanthemifolia | reverse complement strand
CATCAATGATCAGATTTAAAACTATTATTGTAGCAATGATCAGACTTAAAACTACAATGATCAGACTTACAACTATTATTGTAGCAGTGATCAGACTTAAAACTAAAATGATCAGACTTAAAACTATTATTGTAGCAATAATCAGACTTAAAACTACAATGATCATACTTAAAAACAGCAAATCAGACTTAAAACTACAATGATCAAACTTAAACTATTATTGTAGCAATGATCAGACTTAAAACAGCAATGATCAGACTTAAAACAGCAATGATCAGACTTAAAACTAAAATGATCAGACTTAAAACTATTATTGTACCAATGCTCATACTTAAAACTACAATGATCAGACTTAAAACTACAATGATCAGACTTAAAACTATTATTGTAGCAATAACCAGACTTAAAAGTAGAATGATCAGACTTAAAAACAGCAATGATCAGACTTAAAACTATTATTGTAGCAATGATCAGACTTAAAACAGCAATAATCAGACTTAAAACTACAATGATCAGACTTAAAACTATTATTGTAGCAATGATCAAACTTAAAACTACAATTATCAGACTTAAAACAGCAATAACTAGACTTAAAACTACAATAATCAAACTTAAAACTATTATTGTAGCAATGATCAGACTTAAAACTACAATGATCAGACTTCAAACAGCAATGATCAGACTTAAAACAACAATGATCAGACTTAAAACTACAATGATCAGACTTAAAACTATTAATGTAGCAATTATCAAACTTAAAAACTATTACTGTAGCAAATGATCAGACTTAAAACTGTTACTGTAGCAAATTTTAGAACGATTATACCCTCGCATCTATTATGTATTTTTAAATAAGTCCGTTTTAATTTTTTTTTATTTACAAAAAGCGCCCCGAATTCCGATTAGTCGAAATATACACGTGACAATATTTTATTGGGTTTGTTGTTTTTATTTATAACTATGATTTGTATTTGATCCGAAACCTAATCTTTAATAAATATAGAGGGAGTGCGATTCAGGTACAAACCACACTTATAAATTGTAACTAAAAATTGCATTTCAAGCTGACACGTGTCCTACTTATTCGAAATCTCAGAAAAAACACTGAGGGGGTATTATAGTCATTATACATAATCCCTTTATTATCGTAATTAGTTTTAGTTTCAATCTAGTCCCTGATTAAATCAGACTTAAAATAGATAATTATCACACTTAAAAGACAATTATCAAACTTACACTACTATTGTAATGATCAGACATAAAATAGGCAATGATCAGACTTAAATTTGTTAATGATCATACATAAAATTGATAATGATCACACTAAAACTACTATTGTAATGTTCAGACTTAAAATTGGCAATGATCACACTTAAACTAGATAATGATCAGACTTAAAGACTTAATGATCAGACTTAAAGAAACAATGTTCAGACTTAAAGAATGAATGATCAGACTTAAAGAATGAATGATCAGACTTAAAAAGACAATGATCAGACTTACACTACTATTGTAATGTTCAGACTTAAAATTGGCAATGATCAGACTTAAATTTGGTAATGATCAGACATAAAATTGATAATGATAGACTTAAGAGACAATGATCAGACTTAAACTACTATTGTAATGGTCAGACTTAAAATTGGCAATGATCAGACTTAAAATAGATAATGATCAGACTTAAAGACTTAATGATCAGACTTAAAGAAACAACGATCAGACTTAAAAATGAATGATCAGACTTAAAATAGATAAAGATCATATTAAAAAGACAATGATCAGACATAAAATTGGCAATGATCAGACTTAAATTTGGTAATGATCAGACTTAAGAGAGAATGATCAGACTTAAACTACTATTGTAATGTTCACACTTAAAATTGGCAATGATCAGACTTAAAATAGATAATGAACAGACTTAAAGGCTTAATGATCAGACTTAAAGAAACAATTATCAGATTTAAAGAATGAATAATCAGACTTAAAATAGATAATGATCAGATTTAAAAAGACAATGATCACACTTACACTACTATTGTTATGATCAGACTTAAAATTGGCAATGATCAGACTTAAATTTGGTAATGATCAGACATAAAATTGATAATGATCAGACTTAAAGAGACAATGATCAGACTTAAAAATTTTGGTTTTTCGTTTGTTCTTTTTCGTTTTCCGCTGTACGTTTAATTCAAACGTACTTATAACGCCGTTATAATATACTGACATTTTTACCCGTTTATGTTCACAAACACGTTCAATTAAATTTCTCATATTTAAAAAAAGACCCCGAATTTTGATTGATCGAAATATACACATCGCAAGATTTTATTGAATTTTTAGTTTTTATTTATAAGTGTGATCGTATTTGATCCAAATTCAAATAGAGGAATCTAACTTTAACAGATATCTCCTCCCGAAAAACTCCATCTTCTCTCCTCTCGAAGCAGCGACTAACCGAGCACAGGAGCTTCGCTTTTCTCCTGCCGCCGGTAAGTCCTCCCCTCGTCTTTTTCGCCCTCTCCTTCGCTGGCGGCTGCTCTCCTTGGGGCTACCGATGGCGATGGGTGGCGCTTGGAGCAGGCGACGGTGGGTGTGCCTTCCGGCGGTTTGTACATATTTTTTTGGGTCCTTCTATTCCGCCGCTTTGATTGATGTTGCTAGCGTGTTCGTCGTGGTGCTGGCGGCGCCCTGCGCGACGCTGATGGAGGTCCGGCAGGCGGCGGTTCTGTCAGGGTGCTGCTGCGGTGTTGTTAGGCCGCTGGTGGTGCTGCGATGGCATTTGATGGTTGCTGCGTGGATTGGGTACGGGTGGGAGTGGGAGTGGTGGCTGCCGATGCTTGGCTGGATGGCTTGGAGCTCTTGTCAGCTGCGTGGCGGGTCTGCTGGCGATGGATGGCGGCGCAAGTGGTGGTTTTAGTTTTAGGTTTGAGTTGTTTTGATTAGTAGTAGTTTAGTTAGTTGTAGATTAGATCAATAAGTGGCACTTCTCAGCCGGATTCCGGACTAAGTTGGTAGTTCTCAGCCGCGTTCGAACTGAGTGAGTTGCCCTCTTTCCCCGGCTCTGGCCAGGGATTTAGTGTCTGTTAAAGGTTGTTAGTCCATGCTCTCGACCATGGATTCACAACCTTTGTTAGTTTTCATGACGAGGATGGGTGACCCATGGAGGCCTGGACGTAACCTGGAGTATACGTACTGAATTGAGTCATTGACTAATCAGTGTCCAACTTCTGTATAACATGTACCCATAAAAAAAAAACTTTAACAAATATCAAGATATGAAGTACAGTACTAAAGGGACTCGTCTCTAATTCTTCAAATTCGTTTACCGTTAAGGGAAACCAAACGGCCGTTCTATCCAATATTACAATATCACCCCTATTGTTTTCTTAACTGCAACTCCGGGATTGAAAATGACTTGCACAAATTTAAACGGCGTTCCTCTCTCTGTGTCCTTGTTCCTCTTCGACCACTCAGCTTAGACTTCGTGTTCAAGCTGCTTCTTATTGGATGCCGGCGTTTACAGCGATCTATCTAATTCTGAGTTTTCTCTTTTGCTGAGGTTGAATTCGGCGATGTCGGGAATAGCTATACTCGCAGATCTACTGAGAAGAAATTCGGGTTTCTATTCGTCGCAATCTCTGCATTCTTACTCAGTTTTTTCTGCCAAAGTTGCTGTTTCAGCCTCTGCTGCTGCGTCTATTGCAGCTAGTAAGCCTTTCGCGTATAGGGCTTTATTTGGGTAATTGTTTTCTTTTCCTTGCTCTTTTAATTATGTTTTAATACCTCAATTGCGTGTTCAATTAATAGTTGGATTTTAGGTTTTGTTCTTCATAGTGAGTGGATTTTGGTTTAGGGGATTGTATAGGCAATTTGGTATTGAGTATTTCTTTGAGAGTCTGAATGTAGGGCTGCTGGAGCTGAAATTGATCTATATAGTTTCATAAAGATACATTTTCTATTGATATTGCTTGATGTGATTCTACAATGTGGAAGAATTGAAATGGTTAAGATAGGAGATTTTGTTTGATCTATTGATGCATTGTTAATAATCTTTCAGCTCATTTGAATTGCTAATTCAGTATCTTCATCATCTATTTCTTGTAAATCAATATTGGTCAAGCAGTGTCTATTCATTTATAAGAGGACAAGATTTAGGAGTTCTTAATGTTGTGGGTTAATCATGAGCAGCATTTCTTTACGAAGAAGTTCCGGCTATTCCTGAGATTCAACTGGCTTTAGGTTTATTTCAAAGTTTGTGTCTTGTATAAGTTTGAGGATCTAAACTGTGAATCATTGGCGTAGAGTTTGACATTCTGAGTGAGCAAGCTTTATGTTTCCCATCTAATTGTACGCTGCCTGCAGTCAGAATATCATTGGCGGAGTTCATAGAAATGATTGCATTGCAGGGTCACAATTAAATAGATAGAAAAGGCTTGTTTATTAGCACTTATCATTGTTTGCTATTTTGGATCCTGTGGAACCTGTTTAGTGTCTGGAATCAAACTGGTTTGGGAATATAAGTAATTAGGTTAACAATAAAAATAAACTGAAATGCTCAAAAAAAGAAAGATGACTGATTTACTCAACATGTTTTCGAAATTCCCATGATGTGCCTCCTATTGCCAGTTGCCACACATGGAACTTCAGCAGTTCTGTTAGGTTTCATTCCGTTTTCTGTTTGCATATGTTATTGGGTCACATTAGTATACTTCTGATGCACCTGTTGATGGCACAGCGATGGAGAAACTTCGCCGCGCCTTGCTTACTGCGATGCAGCTGTAACTACTTTTCCGACAGAAGATTATCTTTCAAAAATCGGAAGTATTTCTGAAAGCATTTTTCAGTATGAGCCCAAACAGTATATGCCAAAGGAATATGTTATTGAATTGAAACCTCTATGGTATGCCTTCCAGTTGAGGCAGTTTGCTCTTACATCTTTGAGGTCTTTGCTAATGTACTATTTGCCTCTGTTGGAGCCTCGTACGAATGTGGAAGAAGAAGTTGATGATAACCTGTTCCCTCCCGACAACCAGGAAAATAAGAAAGTAGATCTGGTTACGCCATTCAAAAAGTCCATCTGGCAAATCATACGGGAGGTGAGGTTATTCATTTCATCCTGTAACGGTCATGTTTACATAGTTGACTCATGTGGAACTTTGTGCTGGAGGATTTTAAGCTGAAGTTCATATTCTTTGACGTTGGAGCTTGACAAAAAAAAAATTGGCATTTCTATAAGCTGAGACTTGGACGGTTATCAGCTTATCATCCACTACCATGTGTTGCCTGTTCAATTGACCTTGTTCTAGCAAGAAACCAGTACATAACCATTGCCCACTTGGTGTTCACGAGTCTCACAAAATTAGCAAATGATACAAACTTGAAACATCCAACTCTGCCTTCATTGCCTTTTATTTGCCAAACAGTTGCACAACTTGGATCCACAAACTATTAAATCTACTGTTATATTTTTGGCTCATCCTTCTCTCATTTTGTGTTTACACATTCTTTACTATTCTCCTTTTATATATTGATATGGTTTGTTTGCAATTTATTGCAGATGTCTTGTGTAACTACCCGAAGGGTTCTGGAGCGAGTCACTGTGTTTCACGTGTCACAACGAACTGCTTGGAAACTTCTTAAAGGTGCATCTATTGTCTGTGTTCTTGTTTACGCAAAACTAATATTGTAATGACTTCTACTGGTAATCAAATTAACTGTCCAAACCCTTGTACATTTCTCATCAGCAGCTGATGCGTTTATGTATCAATTTTTCTTTCAGATGCTTCAAAGTCCGCCATGCGCAAATCTCAGCGAGGAATTCCAACATTTGTTTACATCTTCAAGGTTGGCAGGACAACTTTTAGAGGTCAGAATTCAGAATATCAAGTTACTGATTTTCTCCAACATTAAATATTAGCCTTAATTCCTGATTTCAATGTATATACTTTACTATGAACAGCCCATCTTCTAGCGGTTGCATCACAATGGCTTATTGATGTAGTCACTGAGACGTGCAAGTTATTTCGTCCAATAACGACCATAGAGAAAGATGCAGATACAACAGAAAAAAGAGAAAAGGCCAAGCTTCTAGGGAAGAAGGTTGTTGGTGCTACTATTAGAGGCATGGCTTCATTGATTTTTGCCACTATTGGAGCAGCAATATTTGCCACTCTTTTCCGACCCTCAACTGGCCAGTGGATTGGTAAGCACATCATTGCGCCTATATGTCACTCCACTCTATAAAGAGTCAATGTTAACAACCTAAGGAATTAATTAATACGAGTGAAGTTTATATCTTATAACTTTTTGTTTCAAGCTCTCATTCGTTTACCCTTATATCAGGTTGTATTGTTGGCGATCTGGTAGGGCCCATCCTCGTCATATATGTTTTAGAGAAAAACAATCTGGAGTTTTAGTATGAAGCTTTCCAAACACTCATTTTTCGTTGGTAAGCTATTTGGTGCACATTTTTGAACTCAATGGCACCAGTGTTGAGCAAACTGCCTTCTTGTTTCTTCTCCCTTTTTGCTGGGGTTATCAGAAAGGGAGTTATTTGATTCCCAAATTTCACAACTGATAGCCACTCTCTAGTGTATCCTTGTGATATCGTTTCCAAGAATCTCAAATATATTTTCAAGTACTTTTTATCTGATTTCCCCAAATATTTACCTTCCATAAGAATGAAAGAAAACTTGGTGGAGATAAAATTAAATGGAAATCTTTTATATTATGTTTTTGTAATTGTTTTGATTTCCCATTGCAATTTTTTTTGCCTAACAATCTTTATGGTTTTGCACTCTTCTTGTTAAGATAACACTCATTTCAACTTTGAAGAATCCCTCCCGTGTCTTATGTTGGAGTAATGATGCATCACTAGGGTTACGGTTTGATAATACATAGCTATATATGGTTCCTCGTGTAAGAAATGTTTTCCATCAGGTCAAAGTAGAGAAAGCAGTGACTGGCGAGAGTTATATGATGGAGTGATGAATTAAGGAGTTGCAGATGGAAGATGGAGGAAACGAGAAAATCTGCTACATAAGAAACTGCTAAACTTTATTACAGTTCTGGAACACATTCTGCTGGAAAAAGTCGATCTGAATCTCTCTCAGTGCAACTGAGGGATTGGAAAAGAAAAGGAAAACAATAACAAGGGTGGAAAGAAAAACCATGAATCCAAGCTTTTGATGGTAGTATTTTACTAAAAGATATACCACCACATAAAATGTTAACACTTGGGTTTCTGGATTGGGTTCACATTATGTTGCATCCAGTGTGATGCTGACGGCCGCAGTAGGGCTGCTGGTAATATGCTCCTCTAGCATGTGACACGATTGGAATAGGCTGGGGCTGGCTAGTACACCAGTATTGATCAGCGCACGAGTGGCCGTATGGATAAATTGGAGTTCGCTCAGCCCAGAGGATCCTGGCATGGATGTCGTAAGACTGCACAACCAATAGCAAGTCGCGTGGATCTACCTTACCGGTGACCTTAACAGTGTCTGAGGCTGAATCGACAGTCACGCTGGTCACGCCGTAGACTCTGTTCAGAGCAATTCTGATGCTGTTGGTGCAGTCCCAGCAGTGGGAGTTGAGCTGGATCAAACAAGTCTGCAAAAGAGGGAAGAGCGAAATGAAGTCAATGCAAATTCGAGGTGTAGATTGAGAAGCACAAAATGAAAACAGACCATGTTGGTGTAAGAGGCCATTGGATAGAGAGTGGGGCTGGGTTTGAGATGAAGAGAAATTGACAGTGTGTGTTGAATATATATATATAGAGGAATGGAGGAGGTTTGAAATAAAATGAGGATAAGGGAAATAATCGGTGCCTTGATTTGGATCAACTGTGATTAGGAAACGTAGTCTATTTTTGGAAGCAGGATATTCTGGAGTTACTTTAATTTTGATAATTTGGAATTAGTAGATTGATTTGATTGCGGCGTATTGAAAATGGAGTCTAATTTGGGAAGGATGGTTAAGACAAAAGATGTTCTATTCTAGGGATGCTTTGATTTGGACAATGCCAGTTGATGGATTTTTTAGTGAAGTAAACTAGAATATATATTTTTTTTCCAAGGAGAAACCAACCAGAGGAAGAAGCAGAGGATTTGTCGCTTTAAAGAAAAGTGTCAATAATTCAGAGGATTTAAAATATATCTGCAGGCATGGGATGGGATTATAATTAGACTTGATTATATATACTATTAATATCATGTAGTTGAGATTAGGAAAAGATTCAGCAAGAGATCGTTTTTTTTTTCTTCCTTTCATCATGTGTTTTGTTTGTTATTCAGATCCAGAAGCCCAAGCCAAAAAAACAGCCATATGTTTTAATCAAACACAATTCAATATTCATATTTGCCAGTAAGATAAGTGATTCCAGATTCAAACAAGCTTCACACAATTTGAAGTCGTAGTGAAATGGCAAACATTAGGAATAAAATTCTCATTTAAGTCAAACAGTCATTTAAAGCCAGTTAATACATTAGTAGTAGTAGGATATGGGGATTCCATGTTGTATGTCTTTTACCCAAAGGCTTTTTGGTAATGTAGTTTGTCAAGGACAACTTCTAGGGGGAAGTTAGAATGATTACCTAATACATGTTTAACACAACACTCGTCAGACAAGTATGAATCTTTGATGGTATGTACTTCTCTGATAGAAACGATATAGAGTGCACTGAGAGTGCTTCAATCTCAAATTTCACTCCTTTTTGCAGCATCAACTCTAACTCTGACCTTAAAAAGGTACCAATTTTCCCACTTTGTAAAATAGTGGCCAATAAATATAATTTAAATCGAAAGTGACAATACTCATATATTTCATACCTCCACATTGGGACTTCTCGTTGCAAGTAACATCTTCCAAGAAGACCCTCTGTTCTCCTTGAATCTGAAAGGCAAAATTACTTCATTCCGTGTTAAACTATTTCTGTAACCAAGGTTCCTATAAAATAAACTAGATACATCATCATTAAGGTGGCTTTACTACAAATGTGAAGCAACCATTTTTCAGCATAAAGGTAAATGGACGGTCAGAGGGATAGTATCTACCTTCTGCGGTCAGCGGAAGCAGACACTGCGGGGGAATATTGTATTTCTCAGACTCGGAGGGGAATACTCCTAGCCATTGTATCTCAGGAACACGCAAAAACTTAGCATCATGTGCCATTTTCTGATAATAAAAAAAAAGAAAGAAACATCGGCATGAGAGAGGTACGAGCAATCACAAATTCATGGAAGGGCATGCCAGATGATATACGTACTGACCATAGATCCAAAACGGTAAGTGGTGAGGATATCAAAGCCGTAGGGATCACAATCTACCAAGCAATATGTAGGCAACTCCAGTTTCTCAACAAGAAGGCGCAAAAACCTAGTACAAGAAAAAAGACAGTAGAAAATAATATGAATTTTGTAAATGATTGTAATATTTTGCCAGAAACGTTTTATTTCCTCAGAATCCGACCATGCAATCGAATACCTCCGCGTGTTAACATCAGGATACCCCCGCCCCTGAATGATATTACATGACCTTGGTAAGTACAGCTTGGAAAGATTTTAAGGACAAACAAACCAGTACATACTGTAATGATGATGCACCGATTCTTGCTGCAAAACTTATCATTGGCTAGTCTCTGAAACACTGCAACCATACATGAGTTATAATGCATCGCACTACAAAAGAAGACATAAGAAAATGTCGACAGGAAAATATAATTTCACCTGATTCTTTCTCTACCACTAATATATAAAGTGCAACAGAAACAATTTCTGTAAGAATACAAAGGGATCAGTCCATCGTTGGAAGAGAAGAGTTTTAAATATGAAGAGAGGTAAAAAATCACAATGAGTTATTGTCCATGGGTAGAGGGGGACTTCATAAGAAGCAACCTACTTAGAATATGTATACTAAGTGATTTTAAAGGCATGTGAATCCCACTCAATAAGAACTCACGCCTACTTACAATCTGTACAATTAAGTCACAAAGTTGAAACAAATCCAAGTTCATTTTTTAAAAATAATAGCACATTGTAGTTAATATCAATTGGCTATTGATACCTTTCACTTCTTCAACAAGCACAGGAACAGGATGGGCCTGCATTAGATGAGATTACACAGATTTAGGCTGGATTTGATACCACATAGTATGCACCATGGTCCTTGACGCTTACAGTGTTCACATTATTAATGCAATCAAATTTCCTTCCAGATTCTGAGAATCTTAACCAGCCCATCACAAGCCTAGAAAAGGACATTCAAAATTAAGTGGAAAAAACAAATATCTCTGGCTTGGTGCAACATTGAAATAAGCATCCCTGGTACAAGTGTCATACAGAACTTCAGGAGTAAAATACCTGTACCAATAAAGGACTAGACAGTTTGCACTTTTTTTAACCGACATTTTAAGACCAACTTGTTTGTGTATCATATGTAAGAGGTGGCTGTTTACAATGAGGATTCCTACCAGAGGGATGGGTAAAAATCCCTCAAATCATATATAGAAGAAGACTCTAAACAGACAAATTCACTGAATTTATATTTGTCAGCAGCCTGTGAAAAATTACAACCATGAAATCAGCTTAAAATATAGCATAGCCAGTTACCTCAGTTTCAAAAGGTTCCGAGGCATTTGAAAACAGCAAAGAGGCAATGTTATGACAGGTTACCGTAAGGAAATTATGCCCTTTGGGGGCATTCGCCCCCGCCCCCCAGTCAAGTTTCAGAAATAAATTAGCTTAATAATTTGACTGATTTTATTGTTTTGCCCGCACCAATTTTAAAATTATGCCCTTAGTCATTAAAGTTAAACTAAATTTGCTGTTAAATTATGCCTTGGTTCATTGATTTAAATTGGCCCTCTCAATAAAATATCTGGACCTGTCCTTGGGAAGAAACATACCCTTTTCCAACAGCAACCTGCCCAAAGAGATAATGAGTTGTTCATGTTCTGACAACAAAGAATAAATTCTAAGCTGACTTGTTCTAAAGTATTCAATTTCCAGAATTTTGTCAGTTTGAAGGATCATTTAGGAGTAAACGACTATGATTAATAATTATTACAAACGCTTACAACATTTAGATTGTGACGACTGCAGTGCAATATGACTCCTATGTCGTATATTGCTTTATCTACAACTGGTTGTTCTGCAAAAAAAAAAATTGAGTATAACACACACAAACACACATGATTGATAGCAAAAGCAATAATGTTAAATGATATCTACAAGAGCTAAAAAATCCATATTTAACAGTTCGGACCTTTATAACATCACAACATTTCTGTTGGCGCTAGTAATAAACATCAACCTGAGAGATGCCTTATCTCTAACAACCAAGACCTTACCAAAATTACAAGTTAAGATGATGCGTATTTATAAAGTTCACTAAGAGGATAGTACACAACTTGTTATAGGATTGGGCGCCTTTTCTGAATGTTCCTCGGGAGTATACATGAAGCAACAGCATACCTGGATCATGTCTACTAGAAATATTTACCTGAAAATAAACCAGGGTGCATGTAATATATGTCTCTCTTGGAAGCGTGTCGATTTTCTTGCAGAAGTTTCTGGACTATCAGTAGCACTTGCAATAGAACACCTAGTGCGAACACATACGTAAATGTATCTCAGATTTCATACATTTACTTTACATTTCATGGTCATTTTTTAGTCTTCCACACTGATATTCCGAGCCCCAAGTGCCAGTTTAAAACTAAAGTAGTACTGATGGCTCTCAACTAAAAACTAGTAATATTACATTCACATACAAAAAAACTACTCACCTAGTCGATACGCTTGGCTCCCACTTTTAAGTTCCAGGACTTCCTTACCTTTTGAGTAATCGTAACTGCACAAGCTGCATAAAGTAATTCAGTAAGAAACAAAAAAAAAAACACACGCAAACATACAACAAGCAACTGTTGTTAGTTTCTCTACTCAACAAACACACTTCCTGCAGCTGCAATAATCTTCTTCTTCCTACATGAGCTCGTCACCAGCACAAAATGATACACAAAATGGAAAAATAAGAGAACCTAACCAATATCCATCGGAGTCTGTGCAACAATTCTGGAACCGATCGATGCAAATTGATGGAAGCCTTCCATTTCTCAAGTCTTCAACAATAGATAGAGTAAGATCTAGAGTAAATAATGATAATCAATATCAGGAATTCAACAATCAACACATTTCAAAAATGTGAGAGGCATCCGAGTCCAACTCCACCGATCTTGAAACTCGACTCCGATTCTCATTTACAAAAATCAAAATGCGTTCGAATCAGACTGAAATTTTGGGGGAAAAAGTGTTCATCATTGCGCAATAACATAAAAAAAAAACTACCTCTGATCCTCCGGAGCACATCGCGAGGTTGAGAGCTCGGGCGCGTTCCCTCCATCTTCTGGAATCTGGTTTCAAATTTTGATCGCGTACGCCGTACTAGACACATTACGTCGTTTTTTATTAAGAGAAAATGACAGTGGGCCCAGCGGTTTTACCCGGCCCGGCTGCTCAACTCAGGTCGGTTCGAATCCATTCCCAAACTAACCTAGTTTGGTGTTCACTTTTCCAAACTAACCTAGTTTATTCAATCTTTCCCAAACTAACCTACTTTACTATTCAAACTTAGTTTTTTGATTTTTTTAATTTCATTTCATTTATAATAATTGTTTTATATATTATGTATTATAATATCAATAGAAAAATTAAAATTTATCTGAAATAATTAATTTGAATTATCTTTTAAAATAAATCTAACATTTCAATTAAACAAAATCAGTTTGATATATAATTTTTAATGAATTATCAAATTTCATCCAATATCTCATCACGCGTATTGGACTTTTCCATTGGCAAGTAATTGGGAAAATTATGGTACTCTTTTGCCTGATGAGAATTTGAAAAAGAAAAAAAACAAGCGAGGACAAAGGGGTCAAAGTCAACGGATTCGAACGGAGATGGATAGCTCGAGAAAAATTATAAAGTGCGGAAAATGTGGACAAGAAGGTCATACAAGACGTAGTTCACGATGTCCTCAAAATAAGCATTAGCATATTTCATTAATAATTATTGTAATCGTTTTTATTAATTATCAACTCTTTTTAAATTATCAAGTATTTTTATTTTATCGTAATATTTTATAATAAGTTTTATTCGTCCAAAATATAAATTTTATTTAAGTGAAATATGAATTACATTATAAAATATAATTAAAAATAATTACTTTATATAATTTGATTGATATTATAATACATAATATATAAAACAATTATGATAAATGAAATGAAATTAAAAAAATCAAAACAATCAAAAAAACTGAGTTTGAATAGTAAAGTAGGTTAGTTTGGGAAAGATTGAACAAACTAGGTTAGTTTGGGAAAATGAACACCAAACTAGGTTAGTTTGGGAATGGATTCGGTCGGTTCGGGTCAGCCGGGTGGTTTACAATCTGAAGGTGTAGAAGACGTTGTTAAAATTATCCATTATCCGTTAAAATCTATTCATTATTCATTTAGTTAATAGATTGAATTGATTTAATGCATTAACTATCGATTAATAAAAATATATTTTTTTTAAAAGAAAAACTTAACAAAACAAACCCAGGGAAGACCTCGCACCTCCCGAATCCCCGAACTCTTCTGCGCATCTCCTCGTCCTGCTCCAGCGACCTCGCACCTTGCCGTCAGCGACCTCGTCGCACGTCTGTCCTCTCCCCGTCCCGAAGCCAGGTAATATTCATTTTGGGTTTTGTGTGTGCTGGAAATCCAATTTCGAAATTGAACACTGTCACTCCTCTAAGCACCTCCTGAAACTGCGTTTTTCTTAATAAATTGTACCCATGGTGGACGGAGGTAGAGGTCTAGTTTGATTGTTGGTCACCCTCCGGCACCCAATTTCTTGGTGAGATTTATACTCAGCAACTCTTTGCAGTTCTTGCAGCTCATCTGTTTGTTTAAATTCCTCTGACAATTTTTGTGTTCATTGGGTGTTTTGAAAATCGAAGCTACCCCGACAAAAGAATATGACTTTCTTCTTGTAGTTGATTCTGCGGTTTGGTGCTGGTGTGATCTTGCAAGCTGTTGATTATCTGTTTTGATTGATAAATCGGAGACGTGGAAGACTGTTAAAATTCTACAATATTTGCTGATTCATGCTTTGGTTGAGAGCAGCAGCTCATGCTGTTTTTGCTTCATGGAGTCATGTACTATATATGAGTCAGGGAAAGAGAAGAGACGCATGATTACTTCCATGTACTATTCATTGATTGTGTTATGATTTCACCATGTCGTTTACATTCCATTGTACGCTGATGGTATTGTTTTCATTCTATTTTAGTGTAATGCAAACTTACAAAAAGAAAAAGAACAAAATTCATGGAACCTCAGTTCTACTCTTTAGTGTATTGCATTCTATTTTATGTATTAATAGTCTGTTAATAATGTTTGTTTGTTTGTGATGTGATTTGTTTAATTGAGTTTAACTGTAAATTTCAGAATATGGACAATGTGGAAAGTCAAGATATGGCGACAAGTGAACAATCAATTCAAAGTAAGAAAAGAAGAAAAAAGACATCTCGTTGTTGGCTATCATTTGATGAATTGCCGATGGGTTCTGATGAGAAGACATATGTAAAGTGCAAGAAGTGTGGCAAAGAGTTTCAACATGACAATACTTCGGGAACTGTAAATCTTGTGCATCACCATGATACTTGTGCATCTTCAGGCATTTCACCACATTCGGCTACACGTTCATCTACTTTCAAGCATGAAAAATTCTCCGAGTTGATTATTGAAGCCATAATAAAGCATGACTTACCTTTCAGCTTCGTGGAATATGAAGGCATAAGAGCGGCTTTTGATTATGTGTCTCCGGAGCTGCGTTTACCGTGTAGAAATACGGTTAAGAGTTATGTTACAAAGATATATGAAAGTGAGAAAATTAAAGTGCATGAGCTTTTAAGAAGGGCCAAAGGAAGAATTTGCTTAACTTCTGACCTTTGGAGTTCTCACACAACGGATGGATACTTGGCACTCACTGCTCACTTTCTTGATGGTGATTGGAATCTACATAAGAAAATCCTAAGTTTTTGTCACATGCCTCCCCCACATACTGGAAATTCATTGACTGAAAAAATCAATTCCCTCATATGTGATTGGAGGATTGATAAGAATTTGTTCTCCATCACTTTGGACAATGCATCTGCAAATGATTCTTTTGTGGAGAAGTTAAAGACCCAGTTGAACTTTAGAGGGCTTCTCTTGCTGAATGGACAGCTTTTCCATGTAAGGTGTTGTGCCCACATTTTGAACCTCATAGTTCAGGATGGGCTGAAGGCTATTGATGTTTCAGTGATAAAAGTCAGGGACTGCGTTAAGTACATTAAGGGGTCAATGGCAAGGAAGCACAAGTTCTTAGAATGTGTTGAGCAAGTAGGACTAATGGGAAATAGAAGGGCTTTGAGACAAGATGTCCCTACAAGGTGGAACTCCACATTTCTTATGCTTGATAGTGCACTTTACTACCGTCAAGCCCTTGGCAACTTTGCATTATTTGACTTAGACTTCAAGACTTGCCCGACCTCTGAAGAATGGAATCGAATTGGGATGATATCCAAATTTCTTAGAGAGTTCTATGAGGTGACTTCTTTGTTCTCTGGAAGTAAGTATACTACTTCCAACTTGTTTTTTCCAAAGGTCTTTAAGATCCAGCATTCGATTCGAGAAGCCATGATGCATGAGGATGAGTTTATGAGACATATGGGAAACGAAATGAGTGCTAAGTTTCAGAAGTATTGGTCGGACTATAGTTTAACTCTTGGTATTGCAGTAGTGATGGATCCTCGTTACAAAATGAGCTTTGTAGAGTGGGCTTACATTAAGCTACATGGTGAAAATTCTTTAGAGGTTGTGATGTTCAAGGATACTCTGAATTCCTTATACGAAGTATATGTGGATAGATGGTCGAGTCAAACTAGTTCAAGATATCATGTGAATGAGGGATGCTCATATTCTCAAGATGAAGATACATTATTTCAGGTACAAATTATGTTTACTTTTATTTTCTTGGCAAACTAGAGTTATAAAATTAATGTTAGTTGAAGTTGCGTTTTTATTCATACTCTGAAAAATGATAATTTGCTTATGTAGGATTTTGACTCTTCATACAATAATGCCACTAGTTCAAGTGTTAGAAATGAATTACAAAGCTACTTGGATGAGCAAAGGTTAGATAGAAAGATGGAGCTAGATGTGTTAGGTTGGTGGAAGAAAGAGGAGTTTAGGTACCCCATTCTTTCTCGTATGGCGGGAGACATGTTGATGATACCTGTTTCAACGGTTGCATCTGAGTCTGCGTTTAGTATTGCCGGTAGAGTACTTGATCAGTACCGCAGTTCATTGCTACCAGAAACCGTGCAGGCATTATTGTGCTCTAGAGATTGGTTATTTAGCAAGAAAGGTAGCTGTTTTTAAACTTTTCCCTATATTTATTTTATTAACTACAAGTAGTCTAATTTTATTTTATTTTATTTTCTTTTCAGTTTATGACTCATCAGTTGTGGACTCACTCGTTGAAGATGTTTTGGATTTGACTATTGATCGAGGAAACGAATGTGCATGATGCAGTTTATGTGGAAATCAAATATTTCATTTTACATGTCTTGCAATTACTTTTTGTGAGTGATTTGTATTGAAGAATGATTTACTTCATAGTTTTAATTAGTCTTAATGCTAATATTCATTACAATTTATTCTTTTGTGTTTAGAAATAACTCAATTTAAATTTTTTAGTATCAATAATTTTGTGTTTATTATACGTGAAAGACATATATCATACCATTCATAAAAGTTTTGATACATATTTAAAATAAATGGATTAAATGAGTAATTGAACTAAATGGATTAAAAAGGTTAAATGGATGAAACGAATCAAATGGATTCATCCGCTAATCCGTCAACCGTTAGTGATTCATCCGTTTAATCTATTAACACTAATGGATCTTAACGAATTAAATCAATTTAATACGCGAACCGTTTAATCCATCCCTCCGTCCATTTTGCCACCTCGTAGAAGGAGTCCCATATGGCTTGTCAATGTGATAACAGATCAATAACTTTTTTTTTTTTTGATTTAATAACAGATCAATAACTTAATCTATGCCCAGAACATATAAACTAAATCTCTCCTGCTAATATAACCTTTTATGAAAAAATTGGTGTGCAAAATTATACTCCAAAATCAGATATCTAAGAAGTGACACTTATTTTACTGTCAAAATCAACTTCTTTGGTTTTTTTACCAACTTCAAGGGAGAGCCTGTATGATTCCATCCACGAGTCTGTCAAGCATTTGCTTGAACCTGGATCTGATTTGTCGCCTGTAACTGATACACAGCTTCCAAGATCATTTTCTTCCGCGTTCGTGTTTGTGCTTTCGCTTTCAAGTGATTCGGCAGTCCACTTGAAGCCAAGTGCTTCCGCCTGATCTGCAAAGCGAGCTTTTGACATAGGATGGCTGCAAATCTTTTTGTAAACTTCATAGCCGGCAACACGAGTTTTTCCTCCATCTAGAAGCGTTGATAGTGGATGCTTTATAGACTCGCTATCATCTGATATGGTATCAATTTTCTTTTCCAATTTATCCTTCACACTTATGAATTCAGACAAAAACTCTGGTTTGCTGAACTGAACAAATACGGCACCACCATCCAAGTCGTATATGGATGTGACAGAGGTTGAACCAAGGGCTTTAGAGATGCTTTGTTTGATATCATTGGCTTTCAGGGTCTGTGGAAAACCCCATATCACCAGGATGTTGCGAAAGACAACTGCTGGACACTTCCTTGTGCGTTTACGGGAGACTGAAAACTCTGTAGTTTTCTTTTGAGTGCATAGATTGATAATATCTCCACTTTTCCAGCTAAGGTAAAGAAGATTTACATGCTTCTGGAGATATTTACTGTGTGCCATGCTTGTTGAAGATGAATGAGTCGTGAAATCAAAACCTAGATGGCTGCATGCCTGAGCAAATATGCATCCTGTCATAAAAGCATCATAGCCAGCTTCGTGCTTTGCTCCAGAATTCCAACTAGAGGAACTGCAAACAATTTGGCATCCTTCGATTATATATCAATGCAATTACTGATGTGGAAGGCCAATAAACTGTAATAAGATTAACGGATAAACATGGACACTTACCTCATTTCATCAACTTGAACTTCCACTTTGACACGTGATTTGATTGATGAGCTAAAATATTTCAATTCGGCAGCATCCTGTGCACAAAATATCGCGAACGCCTTAGACAACGATGTGCTGCTTTTCTTCATCAGATACTGAAGATAACCATCAGCGTTCAATAGAACTTTTGTGTCAATGACATAAGGGAAGCAATTGTGGACACGGGATACAAATTCCTCGGCAGTTGAAGGAAGAGGTCCAATAAATTTGCTATAAATGTGGGCAAAATCTGCAATGGCACACCATATAATTATTCATATAACCCAAATGAATTTAGGTGCAACACTATTGACTAATATACTTCTAACTGTACCCAGAAAGCAATTGTGACCCACTATTAACTTCTGCTCTGAAGAGAGGAGGTCAATAACATGTCTAAACCCAAGACCAGATCCAGATGTGATCTTCTTCTTTGATTCACTGAGAGAGTCGTCTTTCAATTCCTTCTGCATATGAGTTTTAGGAAAAGTGAAGGTTAGCTTGCGTAGCCACTAGCGACTCTACTCACATCAATCAGATTAGATAACCATATTATCATAGTAATAACACTATGAACACATAATATGAGTTCCAAATATCCCTTCACTGCTCTTCCTACAAAATAAGTTTAAATAGCTCTAAGTTTTCACAATAGTGCTTACCAAGGGCAAATCCTTGTCATTTTGGGACTCTGTATACACTACCAAGTGCTGCGGCGATGTGCTCACAAATACATATGCAAGGTCATCAAAATACTTTTTCAAGACCTGCATGATTGTAAAAATATTTCAAACATTTTGACTACTATGTTTGCATTATGAATCTGAAAGAAGAAACGAATATGTTTCCTTTCGTGAACTTAGCAACCACCCAACTCTTTTGGCGGTAAGCTAACTTAAACTGTTTTCACTATCTAATTGTGAATACGGAAAAAGTCAGTGGCAACTGGAAGACACAAGTAAGTCATTACCAATTGAATCAGTCTCAGTTGATGAAATGTAAACCCTTTCAAGACAAGTGCTGGACGCATCTTGTAGGAAATGGTTTCAAATTGCTGATTTAATTCCTTTTGGCTACAATCAGCAGACACATCTTTACATTTCGTCTGTACTAACTTTTCACGCCACGCACGGAACTTATCTTTCATTTGCATAGTGAAGAGGATATCTGATATTCTAACCGGTGGCTCGTCTTTCAACCCCATGGATCTATTATCAGCTATCAATTCCAAGCTCTGCACTGCTCCATCTTCTTGTTCTCTAGATAAATATGATATTCCTACGATAAACGAAGAACGAAGAAACTATCAGTCCAAGCACTGTCGGACCCAAGTCGCTACCATTGGTATACCAAAACAACTCAACTATAAGCTCCAATGCAAATTCAAACCACTGATGGTCTAAACAAAGTATATGGTGTCTTACCTTCCTTTATACAAGCATTGAAATCAAACTGATATCTAGCCAAAAACTCAAGTGAGCTTGTTTGACACATGAACCCGTGAGCCAAACCATCCACCCCAGTTTCTTGACGAGGAAATATATAAAAGTTGTACCTATAACCAAACACATTTCAATCAAAGTACAATATACAATTCATGAAGCAAAACTGCAAAAGTCCTCCAAAAAAAATTCAGCTCACTCAGCTAACAGAATATGCATAATATCAAATGATCTTACGGATGAGCGACCAGAGACTTCTTCACAGAATCCCACCGGAATGGACAAACACCAAACTGCAAAACAGCAAATTTCTCAGCCGAGTCCTTCACCTTCAGATACCTAATATCAGACCTATCAAACTCAAACGAGTCTCTCCACGGCGCGCTTGTCAATCCAGTCATCTCCAAATCAATCGAAACAAAGTCCGCAGCTTTGACATGCCGTCGCAAATCTTCAAGCGACGATTCGAAGTTCGACCTGGTCACGTGCTTCAGCGGGAACTGCGAGCTCGTTTCCACAACGGTGCATAAACTACGGGATGATGAGGTTAGGGCTCGCGTCAGAGCCCTAACTGAATTCCGCTTGCTCATTGCAGCTTCATTTCCCAACGCCTTTGATTGAATTAGTTGAGTTGGTGTCCAATTTAAGCCCTTTTGGCGGCGCTCGGAGAAAAGCTATTCGTCGGCGAGCGTGGGCGTTAGGGCTCGACGACCATGTCTGCAACTCCCCAATAAAGAAACGAGGAAGACGGCGTCGTTGATTGTTTGGGTTTGTTGCAGTTAGATCCTTGATGTTCAATTAAAGAGAATCGACCCCTTAGAAATCATTTTCTTGAGTTATGTCCGTGGTCAATGTTTATTATACTCATCAAGTTTTATTCTTTTCGAGGATTGGGGTTTAGCCTGGTGGAAGCCGGAGGGCCCAAGCTGGCTTCTCTGGTTCGAATCCTCCTAACGTCGAACGGGTACTAACTACTAACAAAGCCCCCATCAAAAAAAAAAAAAAGTTTTATTCTTTTCGCTAAAAGTACAAAAGGTTTGATTTGGGAGGCCTAAATTGAGCAAGTGGATGGAATGGTTAGAGGCTTCTTGGCTTTAAAGGATCGGTGGTCTCTCGACATTAAAGGAAGGGCGATGCTTTTCACAGTTAGGAATACTTTAGATACTCTCACAACACATAAGGGCAAATCGATATGGCTGCAAATGGTTTTGAATTATTTAAATGTTTCAAGAGTTCTGTTAAAGCATTTCTAGTTGCCCAATACAATTTTTACCAAGGAGAAGTTGAGGAGGAGATATTTTTACCGATGATATTTGCATTATATTCTTTGTGACGAGGACTCACAATTTAAGAATAAGTTATTCTTTGAGTGCAAGATGTCTAAAACTTAAGTCTCTCAAACTGTAAACTTTGTAGCGAAAGAGGCTTTGGTCTAGTAGTTTGATCGTTGACACATTGTCAAGAGGTCAAGGTTTCGACTCCCCGGAATAATATATTTCTCCTTACTTTTGTGTAGGAGTGTTATTATTTCCTCGCGGATGTGTTTTTCGTCCCGCATCGATGCAGATGTGCTATTCCTCCCTCTCGGAGGTGTTGATGTGCTATTCCTCCCTCACGGAGGTGTTATCCATCCATTATGGATGTGTTGTGTGCTGCAGGTGGATGTTGTTGCCTTGTCTATTTCTTCCATGTGCACGTGGAGGTGTTGTGTTTTATCCGTCCCTTGGTGTTGTGTGCTGCAGGTGGATGTTGCTGCCTTACCTATTCCTTCCATGTGCACGTGGAGGTGCTGTATTTTATCCGTCTCTTGTGGACATGTTGTGTGTTGCAGTGGATGTTACTGCCTTGCCTATTCCTTCCATGTGCACGTGGAGGTACTGTGTTTCTCGTCAATGCTCGTGGGTTTCAAGCTAAAATATGCGCTTTAATTTCAAGTTGTAAGTGTGGTCACACTATTGTGTGTGCCAAAGTTTTTGATGGTCTTAGGACCATTATGAATCAAAAAAAATATGCGCTTTAATTGACACAATTCAAGTATCTATTCCGGGTTGTGCCATGTGTGACCCGTGCTCCAATAGCCTAAGTTCATATATACCCGATGAAGTTCGCATGGAATATGATTGAGATGTAGTTGTGTGATAATTGAGATGTATGAATTGAGTTGTATGAGACGTAAAAACCCATCATAAAAAAACTATGAACTTTATAGGAGTGGGATTTGTCTAGAGAAATGGGAACTGTTCATTGATTGGTTTAAAAATCCGAATAAATCCTTTACTCCAGGTATCACACTTCGCATATTTGAGACATGAAAATGTCAAAATTACAAGTTATTTTGAATAAGAACATATACAGGAGGAAAATAGTGTCAAAAGCAGCATATGGAATTTTAAACAGAAGTTATGTGTTATACACCCAGAGTCAATTCATCATGCAGGTATAGAGTGGTTAGTAACCAGGTATAGACTGGTTACGAATTAAGATGGAACGTGTATAGCTATTCAACTAGATTTTTTTTGTTGACAATGTTCTAACTTAAATTTGGTGCATGATAGTTATAATTTTTGTATTGACGGCTATGTATAGATAATTCTGTGTGTTGGACCCTTTGTGTTTTGATGATAACAAACACTTAACTAACAATCCACTTGAGTGTGCAGAAATCCCTGTCTGACAGGTAAGCATACTGGACATCCCTGGGAGAGAGCAAAGCTGCGAGAGAGATACGATCTGTCCGAGGGAAACGAACCGACATGCGACCAGATCGGATCTGGGAAAATATATCGCAGATTCATATCAAAGATGCACGGGGATATACGCACAATATATGACAAGAATCATTGATGGAAGGATATACACGGGTACATGTCAAGTATATACACGAGGAGATGTCTGAATATTCGATAGGAAGATTGAAGCCAGATTTGGTAAGCATATATGTGACAGGGTCAAGATATGGAAATATCTTGACTATATCATATCTGCGAGATAACTATCGGATCTCTGATGGAGATAGACTGAGCCGACTTGAAGACACTATAAAGAGAAGGAAAGTCTTCATTATCAAGTTCGGCTTTTGGAGAGAACGAATCGGAGATTGAAGATCAATCAACACCGGAGCCGGCGAAGTGCTGCTGTGTGCGGACGAGACAGATCGTGTTAGTTGATACTTTGAGTTGAGTAGAATTGTTAGCTGTCCCTGAGTGAGACAAAGTGTAACAATCTACAAGCACACTCTTTCATCAATAACATTGATCTTGAAGCCCTTCTGGAACTGTCCAGAAGGCAAAGTGGTTTTCAGCCTGCTGCAAAGGTTGCAGTAAGGTTTCCACTATAATTCTGTGAGTCCTTACTTTCCGTACGATTTCCTGTGTTAAAGTAAATTTCCGCTGCCATTTGTCTGAGGGATACCACTCTGGGATCTCCCTCACATAGTTGGCTAACCTAACGATCCAACAATTGGTATCAGAGCGAGGCTCTAGATTTTGTGTTAGCCTTTGCAGGAAATCATGTCCAACGGAAACGATTCGTTTTGGAAACCGCCGGTGCTCAGTCCGGGAGAGTATGACTGGTGGAAGGATCAGTTCGAAGCTCATGTGTGTTCCCTGGATGGAAAGTTGTGGCAGGTATTCGAAAAGGGTAACTTCCCTATTCTAGATGTGACAGATCCTGAGAAGGAGAAAGAGAAAGACAAGTACACAGATGCTGACTACAAAGCCCTCCAGCAGAATGCCATGGCTAAGAAGGTCCTGTACATGGCCCTCTCCCCAGGAGACCAGGTGAAGATGGCTGTGTATAAGACTGCAAAGGAGCAGTGGGATGGACTTGCTCGACTGTACGAGGGAAACGAAGACATAAAAAGAAACAGAATCCTGGCTGCCACAAAGGACTATGAAACAGTTGAGCAACGGAAGGACGAATCGCTAGAGGACTTCTATACCAGATTCCAAGTAATCATCGCACAGCTGAACTCCCTGGATGAGAAACTCCCACAGTGGAAGATAACCCATCAGTTCATGCAAGCGCTCAGCCCCAGATGGGATACTGTAACTACAGCCCTCCAGGCTCAAAAGGGGATCAAGGACATCACTCTGGAAGAGCTGGTGGCGAATCTGCAGAGCCAAGCTGGGATATCAGAGAGAAAGATGGCCAGAAGACAAGCTGGTAAATCTCAAGCCATAGCACTGAAAGTGGAGAAAGCCTTGGACATAGCTCAAGTAAGTCTACCATCCAAAGGAGAGGACGAAGAGATAGCTCTTCTCTCAAAAGCCTTCAAGATGGCAACCACAGGCAAATTCCAAAACAGAGGTGGCTCTGGGGGAGGAAGAAATAACCAAAGGGGGAACAAGGGAGCTACCTCAGAGGAAAGCAAAACTAAGACAGGATCAAAGGAAGAAAGAACCTGCTATCACTGCCAGAAAAAGGGACATCTTGCTAAAGACTGCTACAGCAAAAAGAAGGGTGAACCTCCGGCCCCGAAGGAAGCTCAAGCCATGTTCGCTGCCTGGGGTGACTCAGACGAGGAACACAGTGATGGGAAGCGAGCTAAGGAGCCATGTCTGATGGCAAGATCCACGAACGATGAGGTAAATGAATCTGATTCCTTTGTCAATGAAGTCTTTAGTGAATCTGATTTTGCAGAAACCATTGCCGAACTACTGAAGAAGATCACGAGCCTTAAGGAACAGCTTGAAATCATGAAGGAAGAACATGAAGATGATATGGAAAACAACCGCCTCTGGTCAACTAAAGCTATGCACCTCGAGAGAGAAGCAAAGGAACACGTCTGCAAATGCCATACTTGCGACGTTGGAGACACACAAATGGACAGGTTGAGCAATGATCTGAGGTGTATGAAGATCGACGATACCAGGCCGACAGAGATCAGAACTAAGAAGGCAGGATCAATTGAAGAATCAGTCAGGGTCCAGTTGGATAACGAGGAACTTCGTCAGACAATCGCAGATCTCAGACAAAAGGAGACTGAAAGAAAGAAAATCTGGCTAAGAGAACTAGAAGCTAAAAAGGCTGAAGAAGTAAGACAAGACTACGAAAGGAAGTTTGTCAGACCTGGACTCGGGTACATTGATGTGATTAACAAAGAGGAAGAAAACCGAAGGATCGCCAAAGGAAAGGGAGTGATGGCTGAAGTCGGCGAGGGCTCGCATCAAGAGAAAAAGCTGGGAGCCACCAGACAGTCGGAGAAAGCGGCGACATTCCCAACAGAGAGCCAACTCTATGACAGAGACTCCGTACCCTTCAAGGCCGGAAAAGCCTTTGAAATTTGGAAAAAGATGAGCTCCAACCCTCAACCATTCTCTCTTGATCCTCACGCCCAAAGATATAGGAGACCCACCCCCTTAGAAAGGAGAAGGAAAACTGGGGTCCTCTACTATCGAGTCTGCTGGCACTGTGGTCACACTGGTCACTACAGATCAAACTGCAGGGAGCTTGAAAATTCCAACGAGAGGTATCACAGTCATCAGAAGGAAGTTCCCTCTCACAGCAAGGACGACAGGGGCAAATTGGGTCGCCCTTATCATAACACAGCAACCTACGGACGACCCAGGAGAACTCCCAGGAAGAGAATCGATCTCACAAATGATAAAGATTCACACCCTCTAAAGTCTCCTTCTGCTGTTAAAACTGCACCAAAGCCCAGTAAGCCCAAGCTTGTCTGGGTTCGTAAAAACTGATTTCTCTCTTGCAGGACGGAGTGAGGAGCAAGCCATGGTATCTGGACAGCGGATGCTCCAAACACATGACAGGAGATCCAGGATGGTTCATCTCACTCCAAGCCTACTCCGGAGGAAGCATTATCTTCGGAAACAAGAGTACAGGTAAGGTCGTTGCAACAGGAGAGGTACAAATTTCAGACACAATCAAAGTTCGACAAGTTAGTCTTGTTGAGAATCTAAATTACAACCTATTGAGCATATCACAATTGTGTCAACATGGTAAAAATCAAGTGATATTCAATTCTAATGACTGCTTTGTGAAGTGCATTGAGACAGGACAGGTAATTCTCAGAGGTGTCCGTGAAAACCAAATTTATACAGTGGACCCAGAGTTCGTTCCTGAGGAAGAACTGTGCCTGGCTAGCATAGCTGCCGACACACTGCTGTGGCACAAAAGGTTTGGACATGCAAGCACGAAACTGATTCATAAGCTACATCAGAATGAGCTAGTGGATGGATTACCCAAGATAGAGAGCTCGATTGATCAGGTGTGCAGTGCATGTACCATGGGCAAGCAAGTACGCACTTCGTTCAAGTCAAAACAATCAGTGAGTACGACAGGTCCTCTGGACATGATCCACATGGATCTCTGTGGTCCAGTGAACGTCGTCAGCCGCGGAGGTAACAGGTATATACTAGTCATTGTTGACGACTACTCCAGGTACACTTGGACAATTTTCCTATGCTCTAAAGATGAAACATACTCTGAATTTGGTTCATGGTTGAAATTAATTGAGAACAAGCTGAGTAAGAAACTAGTATCCATTCGTACTGACAACGGAACCGAGTTCCGGAATTCCCAGTTTCTCTCGCTGTGCAGAACTACAGGAATTGATCACAACTTCTCAGCACCACGTACTCCTCAGCAGAATGGAGTGGTAGAGAGAAAGAATAGGACGCTGGAAGACATGTCCAGAACAATGCTGATAGCCAGTGGCGTTCCCAAAGGGTTCTGGGCAGAGGCTGTGCACGCGGCCAGCTACATCCTTAACCGGGCATCTCTACGATTTCTGATAGGAAAGACACCGTATGAACTGCTGCACGGCAGAAAACCTAACATTGCTCATTTGAAAGTTTTTGGCTGCAGGTGCTACGTTCACAACAATGGAAAGGACAACTTGGGAAAGTTCGATCCAAGGAGCGATGAAGGTGTGTTCGTAGGTTACTCAAGCCACAGCAGAGCTTATAAGGTGTATAACCTGAGGATGGAACGAGTGGAGGAGAGCATCCACATAACCTTTGATGAGAACTCTATGACAGGTCACAAAGTGAAAGATCCCTCATCACAGGACGATGGAGAACTTCAGTTCACCAACATGGATGACCCCGACTGGTTACCCCCTCAAAATGAGGACGTGGAACCAGTTCAAGAGACTGCTCAGGGAGCTGGCCAGGAACCCGCAGACAATCAAGCAGAGTTGCCCGCTCAAGAACCAGTTCCTGATGTCCCTGCTACAGACTTCACCACTGAAGCTCATAACGAAGGGGAAACTGGCAACAATCCACCACCTACAGTTACAGCAGAGGTACCCAGGGCTACAAGGAGTGGAAGAATTGTCCGTCCCCCGGACAGGATGAGTGACTACCAGTGCTATACATCGCAGGATCAAGTAAGTTTGGATGACCTATGCCATTTCTGTGAATTCGCGTCGTTTGTCTCTGTTACAGAACCAAGAACAATAGCTGAAGCATTGAAGGATCCGGAATGGGTAAATGCCATGCAAGAAGAACTCCATCAGTTCGAGAGGAATAAGGTATGGCGCCTGGTCCCTAGGCCGAAGGACAAGAATGTGATTGGAACGAAGTGGGTCTTTCGCAACAAGATGGACGATAAAGGAGTTGTT
Source organism: Rhodiola chrysanthemifolia (assembly GCA_033675395.1). Classification (NCBI taxonomy): domain Eukaryota; kingdom Viridiplantae; phylum Streptophyta; class Magnoliopsida; order Saxifragales; family Crassulaceae; genus Rhodiola; species Rhodiola chrysanthemifolia. The sequence goes on along the minus strand of CM066210.1, from coordinate 26,974,142 downwards.
GTAAGAAACAAAGCCCGGCTGGTAGTCAAGGGATACAACCAACAAGAAGGGATAGATTACGATGAAACTTTCGCCCCAGTTGCAAGGTTAGAGGCAATCAGATTACTAATTGCGTATTCGACTTACCATGGCTTTGTTTTACAGCAAATGGATGTGAAAACGGCCTTCTTGAACGGAGTTCTAAAGGAAGAGGTATATGTAAGTCAGACACCAGGGTTCGAGGATCACACTCACCCGGATCATGTCCATATCCTCGAAAAGGCGCTGTACGGACTGAAGCAAGCCCCTCGCGCCTGGTATGAGAGGCTGTCACAGTTCCTACTATCTCACGGATATACCAGAGGAGAGGTGGACAAAACTCTCTTCCTTCTGAAGGAAGGGAAGGACACCCTGGTGGTGCAGGTATATGTGGATGACATCATCTTTGGTTCAACTAACCCTAAACTTGTCCAGAAGTTTACAGATTTGATGTCAAGCGAGTTCGAGATGAGCATGGTGGGAGAGCTCAAGTACTTCCTTGGACTTCAGGTCACTCAAGAGGAGGATGGAACCCGAATCCATCAGCAAAAGTACGTGAAGGAAATCCTGAAGAAGTTTGGGATGGAGTCCGCCAAGACGTGTGCCACGCCGATGTCTCCAAACGATGCCCTGACAAAGGACGAATCCTCAACTAGAGTGGATCCAACTCTGTATAGGGGAATGATCGGTTCACTACTTTATCTCACCGCTAGCAGACCCGATATCTTATTTAGTGTTTGTCTGTGTGCTAGGTTTCAGGCTGACCCCAGGGAAACCCACGTGAAAGCTGTAAAGAGGATATTAAGATATCTGAAGGGAACAGATGATTTGTGCCTATTCTATCCAAGGGGAGGTGAATTGCGCCTGGAGGCATACACTGACGCCGACTATGCTGGGTGCAAGACTGACAGGAAGTCCACGTCAGGGATGGCTCAATATCTTGGACCATGTCTCATCTCCTGGGCTTCAAAGAAGCAGTCCTCAATTGCTCTCTCCACCGCTGAGGCAGAATATATTGCCGCCGCTGCTTGCTGTGCGCAGCTGCTGTGGATCAAGCAACAGCTAAGTGATTACGGTGTCATTACTAATTGTGCTAAGATTCTGTGTGATAACACTAGTGCTATTAACATCTCTAAAAATCCAGTGCAGTTCTCATGCACTAAGCACATTGAAATTCGATATCACTTCCTACGAGACTGTGTAGAAAAGGGAACAATTGAGATGGAGTATTGTAGAACTGAGGAACAGATTGCTGACATATTCACAAAAGCTTTGCACAGAGAACCCTACGAAAAGCTGAGGCTCGAACTCGGTATGGTCTCTCTCCCTTAAAGCTATGTTCAAATAGTGCTCCCTCAGTGATTGGCTAGACTAGTTACATATGAGTCACGTGTGATGGTGAGCTAAACATGACTGTTCTGTGCTAGCAAGAAATTAAGTTGTGTTCATAATGTAGCCATGCATGCTTGCTATGCGATTGATAACTGCATTAGGGATCGAAGAACATGAAATTCTAAATTCTTTCTGCCCAAAAGAGACCTCCATATTTGATCCCACGCTATAAGCCCAGGAGGTACTCTAGACCAACCTTAGCCTATCCTCCTGTGGAATGCTCCTATGAGCCCGTCGTGATGCTACATTTCGGGAGCCCTTCCACATGAGGTATGAAGACATTTTTACATGTTTGGTTGATTTCCTTCTGATTGATTGTGTGTGGTGTTATTTGTACCATTCGGGTAAAATTCGCGCACCATACCAAAACCTTGTGTATCCATGAGACAGTAAGATTGAGGTATCCCTGTGAGCGGATCACCTTTGGCTGGGATACGGTCTGTGTGCCAGTTGTGAAGAGAGGTAGTATACGTCTTCTGTTGAAGTTGGGCCTGGGAACACGTGTCACTCCCCTGACTGTTAGAGCACGCCCTCTCAGTTGATTCATTTTTGGCAAGTGTTTATTACGAAACCGCTTTTGGAAGGAAGAAAAAGATGGCAATTACCAAAAACTGAACGCAGCTTATTTATTGGAAAGAGGCGACGTTTGGGGTTTCTGGTGTCTCACAACTCCTAGGGTTTGAAAAGGTTACTTAAAGCACGCAGTAGAGTGCCTCGTCTCTCAAATTCTGACAATCAAATTGACGGCAGAACCCAAATTCAAGTTTCCGAAAGGTTCAATGGCCTCCTCAAACCCTAAATCCAGCCTTTCTCCTACCGCCGCCGCAGCTATGGCCGCACAATTGATCGCAAAGGGAGTAGATCCTCTAAGTCTGGAAAACATTCTACAGTCGGTTACGCCAACCGATTCTACTCCGACAAACTCTGCAGTGGCCAGGGACCGCACTCTGCTCGAAGAACATAGGGGTGACTCCTGCTCTCAGCGCCCTGTCCGACCAGACTCCTCCGTTGCTACTCGGTCCGCTGGCAAACGTGCAAGGAAATCTACAACTCCCTCTGCCCGGAAAAGTCACAGATCTATTAAGTCTTCCGCTCCACTGGTTGACGAAGAAGGTGAGTCGGACGACAGTGCCAACGAGTCGGAAGAAGTCGGGAAGGGCTTTGCTCAAGAGTTGGTGTTGAACTATGAGTGGATGGTGGAGTATAAGCTGGAGGATATTGTTGTGTTGCTGGAGACCCAAGGGTGGGGCGCACTGTTCAGGAAGCCTGTCCTAGTGGACGAGAAGTTGGTGAGGGAATTCTACTCAAAGCTGAAAGTTGTGGAAAAGGAGAAGGGAAAGGGAAACTGGGAGCTGTCGGCTGTCATAGGTGGTGATGTGTTCACAGTAAGTATGAGGGAGCTGGCCACCATCCTACAAGTCCCCAAAGGTGGGTATGCCACATACTCCAAGGGGACGTGGCCAGGCTCCGTGGCAAAATCGGAGGTGTTCGAACGACTTGGACTGGATCCTGCTGCCAAGGGTCAGAGGGAGATCTACGGCATGGCTGTGCTTCCGAGGATTCTCCACAGAATCCTTGTGTCAAACATCTCTCCGAGACGTCACAAGCATAATCTGGTGACCTTTCAGGACATGCTGCTCATAGATCAGATCTTGCAGAAGAAACAAGTCAATCTGGCCTTCCAAGTTATGCGCCATATGGAGAACAACAAGGAGAACCCATCCAACGGACTACCCTTTCCTGGATTTGTTAAGGAAATTCTGAAGTACTGGGAGACATATGACCCCGTGTCTGAAAAGGTGCTATCATCCGACCTTGGTGATGAGCAGATTGTCAAATTAGGTCTTGAGTACAAGGCAGAGGTTGGTTGGATTGTCCCGGTTGTTAAAGAAGAGGCTGATGATGAGGATGTTGTTGAGGTGGTCCCTATGAATGCTGATGCTCCTGTTCGTGAAGGAATGGTTTCCCCCACTGGGAGTTCCGGTGTGCTGGTGGAAATGCTGAAAGAGGTCCTTAATGAGCTAAAGGTGTTGAAAGCTGAGTTGAAAGATGCCAAGGATGAATTGAGGGAGGCGAAAACCGAGTTGGTAGATACAAAGATGGAGGTGACCAACGTGAAGGACAAAATGATCGCCCTGGAGTTGGCCATCACTGTTGATTCGGGTGCCATGTCGGTGGCAGTAGCGAATTTCCCTGATCAGATGAAGGACCTTGCATCAGAGATTGTTGAACAGATGAAGGCCTCGTTCACAATGGATCCCTCATCTTAACTGTCTCATGGAACTCCCTTCCTTGCTATCCCCTCCCACATCTGCCCCCCAGTTGTTTGACGTTTTTGCTTTGAATTTCATGTTTTAGACTTCCATGCTCTTTGAACTCTCTGCCGCATGTATGGTGTCCGAGTGACACGCTTTTGACTTGCAGGCATGAATGAAATGTTTTTTTTCATTACTCTGTGTTCTCAATTGCCTATCTTTTTGATGATGCCAAAAGGGGGAAGAACTATATATGCATACACTAAGGGGGAAAACCGGTATCAAAATTTGAGCGGATGTCTATCTGAGGGGGAACTATGCCTGCTAGACGTAATAGGGGAAATTTGAGATATGATATGAAAATTATGTCTATCTGAGGGGGAACTATGCCTGCTAGACGTAATAAGGGAAATTTGAGATATGATATGAAAATTCCATGCCATAGCTATGTGTGTAACTTCTTATTTGTGAAAAAGTGTTTGTCATCATCAAAAAGGGGGAATTTGTTGGACCCTTTGTGTTTTGATGATAACAAACACTTAACTAACAATCCACTTGAGTGTGCAGAAATCCCTGTCTGACAGGTAAGCATACTGGACATCCCTGGGAGAGAGCAAAGCTGCGAGAGAGATACGATCTGTCCGAGGGAAACGAACCGACATGCGACCAGATCGGATCTGGGAAAATATATCGCAGATTCATATCAAAGATGCACGGGGATATACGCACAATATATGACAAGAATCATTGATGGAAGGATATACACGGGTACATGTCAAGTATATACACGAGGAGATGTCTGAATATTCGATAGGAAGATTGAAGCCAGATTTGGTAAGCATATATGTGACAGGGTCAAGATATGGAAATATCTTGACTATATCATATCTGCGAGATAACTATCGGATCTCTGATGGAGATAGACTGAGCCGACTTGAAGACACTATAAAGAGAAGGAAAGTCTTCATTATCAAGTTCGGCTTTTGGAGAGAACGAATCGGAGATTGAAGATCAATCAACACCGGAGCCGACGAAGTGCTGCTGTGTGCGGACGAGACAGATCGTGTTAGTTGATACTTTGAGTTGAGTAGAATTGTTAGCTGTCCCTGAGTGAGACAAAGTGTAACAATCTACAAGCACACTCTTTCATCAATAACATTGATCTTGAAGCCCTTCTGGAACTGTCCAGAAGGCAAAGTGGTTTTCAGCCTGCTGCAAAGGTTGCAGTAAGGTTTCCACTATAATTCTGTGAGTCCTTACTTTCCGTACGATTTCCTGTGTTAAAGTAAATTTCCGCTGCCATCTGTCTGAGGGATACCACTCTGGGATCTCCCTCACATAGTTGGCTAACCTAACGATCCAACACTGTGGAAAAAGATTCGGTGCAGCGCAGTTATTTGCTGCGAGTATTCAAACGACGTTGTTCCAATCAAAACGACGTTGTTTTGTTCTGTTATAAATTTTATTTCAATCAAAACTACGATGTTTTAATTGAAACGAAGTCGTTTTTTCACTCGCAACAAATAACTTCGCTTCACCGGATCCAAATACTAATTCCATCCGGCATCCTTTTGTCTAACCTTTTTTTTTCAAAGGAGAGCACTATATATAATCTCATCCTTTTTTTGTTGTTGAAAGAAATTGCTTTTTTTCTTAAAAAAATGAATGAAGTTATGTGCCATACGGCCTAAATAAATTCGATTTATTAAATATTTAAATAGGTGTCATATAAAACAAAAAAACAACTACAAGGGCCAAACTGAAAAATACGATGAGCAACAAACCAATGGCAAATCCGTCCTAAACTAAAATACATGTATTTTGTAGTTTAATTATTTATCCTATAAATATGCAGAAGACGAGATACTCAGCTTCTCTCTATTCGTTTCTCCCCTTTTACTCTCTTCTGCGATTTTCTCAAAACCCTAATTCGATCGCGAAAAATATTACCGATTGCGTTCCGACTCCCATTGATTCAATTGGATTATCCTTCCGATTTCAGATTACGATCCTCAACTAGTAGCAGTCCGATTTTGGAATCGCTGTGCGAAGATAGCCCAATCGGCTGATTTTGTTTCTCGATCAGTTCTCAGTGACAGGAGTTGATCGCTGAGTCCTTTGAGGTTTCGGAAGTCAAATGTTTTTAGCTGATTAAGTGTTCAAGATGAAGTTGAAGCGGAAAAGGGGTTTGGAAGTGGTTAGTGTGTCTGCGTTTTTTTCTCAATGGCTTTAGTGTTAATTGATTTGTTCTTTTCTTTGAATTTAGAATATGTATGGATGTGGAGATGGGTGGAATTTTCTATTTGGGAGATTTTAAATGAATGTACGTATAATAAAACTGATAATTAGCACATTGTTTTTTAATCAGGAGTTATTGTTTGTTTGGCTTGGTGTGTAAATTTCCGTGCCTTTGAAATTATGGTGGATTTATTTGGTATTATGTGAAGGATTAAGTTCTGATTTTGAATTTGGTGGACTGTGAGATGCATTATGTTGCATTTAGATTGAAGACAGTGGCACTTGTTGATCTCGGTCTAATTTCAGAGTCTTTAAACTGTGTTGTTGAACGTATATGCCAGGAGAAATTAATAATTTCTGTTTGAAATCCATATATGTTTCTATTAATGATGTTACATTATTGAGCTGCTTGTTAACTTGTTTTGCCTATACCTTCAGGAAGCAACAAAAACCTCAGTGGACATTGATTTTTCGTTGGGATAATATTGTGCATGTATGCCATTTCTAGTGAATATATGCTTGGAACATCCTATATGGCTTTCCATATTTATATCAGCTACAGTACTTCCAATAGGACACCGAGTCTAGTGTTACCTATCCACGGAAAGTACAATAACTTCAGAAAATATTTTGTGTTGCTTCGTCTATCTTTGGATGTTGCAACTCATAGTTGAAATGTAATTCAACTTGACAGATTGAAACACAAGTGGTGGCTCGTGCTACCAACTTTAACAAAAATCATATTTTGTTTTCTTCTACTCATACTATGCACTACATGTCAAGATCATAAATAAGTCTGCTAACTTTTCCCTTGAACAGCCTCCCAAAATCAGATGCTTCATCGACAATGTCATTGCTACTCCATTAGAAAATATTGAAGAGCCTCTTACAAGTTTTGTATGGGAGTTTGATAAGGTGGTTTAAACTTAACACTACTTTGATTATCTGAGTTGCAGCTTGGAAATCCTTTAACAATTGCTGTTCATGATGTTACAGGGAGATTTTCATCATTGGGTTGATCTATTCAATCATTTTGATTCGTATCTGGAGAAGTTTATCAATCCAAGGAAGGATTTACAACTTGAAGAACATTTTTTGGAGTGTGACCCTCCTTTCCCCAGAAATGGGATTCTGCAAATGTTACGTGTCATCCGAATTATTTTGGAAAACTGTACAAACAAACATTTCTACAGCTCATATGAGGTTTGTGCTCTACTATCAGTAGTTGTCATATAATTTTTAATCATCTCATCCGTTGAATTTGTTATGACATGTTTCCTTCGACTATGCAGCAGCATCTTGCATCTCTTCTTGCTTCCACAGATGCAGATGTTGTTGAGGCATGTTTGCAGACGTTGGCGACATTCTTTAAGAAACCAATGGGTAAATGTTCTGTTAGAGATGCAACATTGAATTCAAACTTATTTTCTTTTGCTCAAGGATGGGGAGCAAAGGAAGAAGGCCTTGGGTTACTTGCATGTGCTGTGCCACAAGTGAACGACCCTGCTGTCTACGAGTTAGGATGTGCTCTGCATTTTGAATTTTATGTGGCTGGTGACCCATCAAAGGAAAACACTGGTAAGGAAGAGTGCTCCCTGGGTTTACATGTTATTCATGTGCCCTTTGTAAGTGGTATTCAAAAGACAGACCTGGAAATTTTGAGTGAGTTAGTTAAGGAGCATGGTGTCCCATCTAGCTTGAGATTTTCCCTTTTGACAAGGATACGCTTTGCGAGGGCTTTTGGGTCCCTGCCTACTCGGCAACAGTATACGCGCATCCGTTTGTATGCCTTTGTTGTTCTTGCTCAGGCGAGCAGCGATGCTGATCTCTTGGTTTCATTCTTTAACAACGAGCCTGCATTTGTTGATGATTTGGTGACTTTGTTAAGCTCGGAAGATGCAGTGCCTGAGGATATACGGATCTTGTGTGTGCTCTCACTGGTTGCTCTTTGTCAAGACCGATCTCGCCAGCCATCTGTGTTGACTTCTGTTACCTCAGGAGGGCACCGTGGCATTCTGTCCAGCCTCATGCAGAAAGCAGTCAGTTCTGTTGTGAACAATACCTCCGAGTGGTCCATTGCTTTTGCCGAGGCTTTACTGTCCCTAGTCACTGTTTTGGTTTCATCATCATCAGGCTGTTCAGCCATGCGCGAATCGGGATTTATTCCTACTTTGCTGCCTCTACTTAAAGATACAGAACCACAGCACCTGCACTTGGTTAGCACTGCTGTATATGTGCTTGAATCATTTATGGATTATTTCAACCCAGCTGCTGCTTTGTTCAGAGATCTGGGCGGATTGGATGACACCATTTCTCGTCTAAAGGTTGAGGTCTCATATATTGAATCATCTTCAAACCAACAAAGGGAGGATATAAGTCATATTGGTGAATGTTCTGAAGTGGCTGCATCGATTTCTTGCAACGAAAGCACAGTACAACCTCTTTATTCTGATGCGTTGGTTAACTATCACCGACGATTGCTTATCAAAGCTTTGTTGAGAGCCATCTCTCTCGGAACATATGCACCTGGAGCCAATGCACGAGTTTGTGGTTGCGAGGAGAGTTTGTTACCACAATGCTTGTGCATTATTTTTAAACGAGCGAAAGAGTTTGGTGGTGGCATTTTTTCACTTGCAGCAACTGTGATGAGTGATCTCATTCATAAAGATCCCACATGTTATCCTGTCTTGGAAACTGCAGGTCTTCCATATGCGTATATGGATGCTATCCTGGATGATGTTTTCTGTTCAGCTGAGGCAATAACATCAATACCTCAGTGTCTAGATGCTTTGTGCCTTAATAACAATGGTCTTCAAGCTGTGAAAGACAGAAATGCGCTGAGGTGTTTTGTAAAAATATTTACTTCAAAAGCCTATTTGCGTGCCCTTGCTGGTGATATTGCTGGATCTTTGTCGAGTGGGTTAGATGAACTTATGCGCCATGTGTCAGCGTTGCGTGCACCGGGTGCGAATATGCTAATTGAGATCCTAAATGCTGTTGCAAAAATGGGTTCTATCCCAGAATCTTCCACCCCACATTCTGATTCTGTTAGCGGCTTGACTCTGATTCCAATGGAGACAGATGCAGAAGAAAGGAATGTGGTTTTATCTGATGGCATGGAGGCACCCATGAATAGTAGTTCTGATAAGACTGACAGTCCCTCCCCAGATCCGTCTGGTATCGTGGAGTTGTGTCTTCCAGATTTTATCAATAATGTAGCTCGACTTCTAGAAACAATTCTTCATAACACTGAGATATGCCGAATCTTTGTAGAAAAGAAGGGAATCGAAGCTGTGCTACAGTTGTTTACATTGCCTATATTACCTTTGTCTGCCTCGGTAGGTCAAAGTATTTCTGCAACTTTCAAGAACTTTTCTCCACAACAATTTGTTTCATTAGCGCGAGTAACGTGCACTTTCTTCAAAGACCATTTGAAGTCCACTAATGAAATTTTGCTGTCAGTTCAAGGTTCCCTACTTGCTGAAATTGATGCTTCGAAACGAGCAATAGTCTTAAGGAGTCTTTCCAGCCTTGAAGGTATGTTGTGCCTTTTGAACTTCTTGCTGAAAGGAGCAGCTAATGTAGCGGTGGCACCAGAGTTGAGCACTGCAGATTCTGAGATAATGAAGGGTCTCGGCACGATATACAGTGAAGTGCTTTGGCAAATTTCTATTTGTTATAATTCGAAGATGGATGAGAAGAAGAAAGTTGACGTGGAATCTGAAAATGCAGAAGCTTCTTTTCCTACTACTATAGGAAGAGAGAGTGATGAAGATGGGAATCAAGTGGTGAGGCACATGAACCCAGTTGCTGTTAGAAGTCATAACCACAGTTGGGATGTAGACCGTGAGTTCCTCTCCGTGGTTCGATCGGAAGGATTACACAGACGCACTCGTCATGGCATATCACGTGTCAGAGGTGGAAGGGCCGGAAGGCATTTTGACACATTAAACATTGATACTGATGTTTTGATTAATGTACCAGATACCTCGTCTCATGATTTAAAGACGAAGAATCCGGATGTTCTAGTCTTAGAATGCCTCAGCAAGCTTGGTTCATCTATCCGTGCATTTCTCACAGCCCTTGTAAAGGGTTTCATAGTGCCCAATCGTCGTAGAGCTGAAACAGGCGCTTTAAGTTCGTCATCCAAGAGCATTGGAATGGCCATTGCACAAATATTCCATGCAGCTCTTAACTTTCAGGGAATTTCATCGACTCCTGGGTGTGATACATCGCCATCGGTTAAATGTCGATACCTTGGGAAAGTTGTGGAAGATCTTACAGGACTGACATTTGATAGTCGTAAGCGTACTTGTTATGCTGCAATGGTGAATTACTTCTATGTTCATGGAACATTTCGAGAGCTTCTGACCACGTTTGAAGCTACCAGTCAGTTGTTGTGGACCCTCTTCTCCATTCCAGCCATTGGAGATGATAGTGTATTGTCAAGTCAGGAGGGCAAGTTATCTCACAGTTCATGGTTGCTTGAAACGTTGCAGAGCTACTGCAAAGCGCTAGAAAATTTTGTGAATGCTAGTATTATACTGTCTTCTACTTCTGCCTCGCAAGACCAATTGCTTGTTCAGCCTGCTGCAAATAGTCTGTCAATTGGGTTATTTCCTGTTCCGCGTGAACCGGCAACGTTTGTGAAGATGTTGCAGTTGCAGGTTCTGGATGTTGTACTTCCTGTCTGGAACCATCCAATGTTCCCTAATTGCAGTCCAGATTTTATCACCTCGGTTACTTCTCTTATTACTTATGTCTATGGCGGTGTTGGAGAGGCAAAGCCAAATAACAGCAGAATTGGAAGTATGAGTCGACCTTTGGTTCCCCCTCCACCAGATGAAGCTACTATTGACACTATCGTTGAGATGGGATTTACGAGGGCTAGGGCAGAGGAGGCCTTGCGCAGGGTTGAGGCAAATAGTGTGGAAATGGCCATGGAATGGCTGTTCGCTCATGCCGATGATCCCATCCAGGAGGATGACGAATTGGCTCATGCACTTGCTTTGTCTTTAGGAAATTCATCTGATACATCAAAGGCCGATAACACTGAGAAACAAGCTGAATTTTTGACAGAGGTTGTAGGCAAAATTCCACCAGTTGATGATGTGCTTTCGACTTCTACCAAATTATTTCTGAGCAATGACGCTCTAGTGTTTACCTTGGCAGACTTTTTTGTGACCATGAGCAACAGAAATAAAGGGGAAGATCGCCCGAGAGTGTTATCTTTTCTGATTCAACAGCTGAGACTTTCACCACCAGGCTGCTCTAAGTATAAAGATGCAATTTGCATTATATCACATATTTTGGCTTTGCTTATTTCTGAAGATGGTAATGCACGTAAAATTGTGGCTGAGAATGGTTTCACATCTATTGCGATAGATATTCTCACAAGCTTCAAGCTCAAGAATGAGTCAACAAACGAGATTCTGACGCCAAAATGTGTTAGTGCTATAATAATCATTTTGGTTTACTTGTTACAGTCTACTACCAATGTACAATCAGAAAATACGGAGGGCAATCAAGCTGTTCACGTGAGCAACTCATTGGCTGATTTGTCATCGCCTATCCCAAACGTTCTGCCATCAGATACGGAGATTGAATCTTGCAATTCATTTGAGAAGATTTTGGGAAAGTCTACTGGGTATCTAACTGGTGAGGAGTGCTTTAAGGTTTTGAGTATTGCATGTGATTTGATAAAGCAACATGTCCCTGCAATAATCATGCAGGCTGTTCTTCAATTGTGTGCACGGCTGACAAAAATGCACAGTCTGGCAATGAAATTTCTTGACGAAGGCGGTTTGTCCACTCTTTTTACTATTCCTACAAGCTGTTTTTTCCCTGGTTATGATAGTGTTGCATCTGTTATTATCCGGCATCTTCTTGAGGATCGTCAGACATTGCAAACAGCAATGGAATCGGAAATACGTCAATCTGTGAATGGTATTCGTAATGGTGGTCGGGTTACCCCACGTGCTTTTTTGACATCAATGGCACCAGTAATTTCAAGAGATCCTGGTGTATTTATGAAGGCAGTGACTGCAACTTGTCAATTAGAGTCAACTGGAGGAAGGACTCTTGTTGTGTTGTCTGTGGATAAAGAAAAGGACAAAGATAAATCAAAAGCTTCGGGTGTTGAGCATGGTCCATCTTCTAACACAAGTATTCAGATTACTGAGAACAGGATTCCCGATGGCACAGCAAAGTGCTGTAAAATCCATAAACGAGTGCCTGCAAATCTTGCTCAAGTTATTGATCAGCTTCTTGATATCATCTACAATTATCCTCCTGCAGATGTCCAAGAAATACACTCTAATCTTGTCAGTGCCATGGAAGTTGATGAACTTATCTCCAAGGCAAAGGGTAAGTCAAAGGTTGACGAAACAGCAAAGATGGAACCAAAAAAAGCCGAGTCCAGTGGGTCTGCTGCGCTTGCCAAGGTGACATTTGTTCTCAAGCTGCTGGGTGATATCCTTCTAATGTACGGACTTGCAGCAGGTGTTATTCTTAAACGTGATTCAGAACTGTGCCAACAGCGAGGCCTTGGCAACCGTACCCAGGGTGGGATAATTCACCATGTATTGCATCGGCTTCTGCCATTATCTTCAAACAAATCTGCAGGCCCCAATGATTGGAAAGATAAGCTATCTGAAAAGGCATCTTGTTTTCTGGTTGTCCTGTGTGGTCGCTCGAGTGAGGGTCGCCGGAGAGTGCTAAGTGAAATAGTTAAGGGGTTATCAACACTGGTTAATGTGGAGAGCAGTTCGTTCAACAACATATTATTGCCCAACTGCAAGGTGTTTGCATTCGTGGAATTGGTGCATTCAATTTTGTCTAAAAATTTGTCATCCAGTAACTTATCAGGTTCAGGATATTCTGCCGACATTTTGAAGACCATGATCGATAGCGGAATTATCAAGTGTCTTAGTCATATTATTCAGGTGATAGATCTGGACCATCCTGATGCTCCCAAAACCACCAATCTCATACTCAAAACCTTAGAGAGCCTAACCAGGGCTGCTAATGCCAGTGAGCAGATTCTGAAAAGTGATGGGGTTAACAAGAAGAAAGATGTGGGTTTGAATGGGGGAGCCAACGAGCAGGTAATATCAGCAGCTGGGCCTAATGAGAATAATCAGGGTCAAGGCAGTCAACCGAGTCATCAGCTTGCTGAAACAGCTGGACAACCTCTACTAAATGCCCCGCTATCCGAAGAGAATAATGATGCAAACCCCACCGACTCTGCAGATCCAGACAATATGAGGATAGACTTTGAAGCGATTCCTATTGCAGTTCCCTCAACAATTGGGATGGATTACATGCCCGAGGATATGGAACAAAGTGCTGATTTGCACAACTCTGACCAGATTGGGTTGACTTTTCATGGGACTAATGGAGCGGGAGTCGAAATTGGTGAAGAAGATGATGACATGGGTGATAATGGGGAGGATGAGGATGACGAAGATATAGCTGATGATGGTGCTGGTATGATGTCTTTGGCTGATACTGATGTGGATGACCATGATGATAGTGGTTTAGGAGATGAATATAGTGATGATATGGTTGACGACGGTGACGACTTCCATGAGAATCGGGTCATTGAAGTGAGGTGGCGGGAAGCTCTCGATGGACTAGACCATTTGCATGTTCTTGGACAACCTGGAAGTAATGGCGGTCTTATTGATTTTACTGCAGATCCCTTTGAAGGCGTCAATGTCGATGATTTCTTTGGACTACGCAGGCCGGTAAATTATGAACGCCGTCGTCAGACTGGCCGGGGTTCTTTTGACCGTCCTTCTTCAGAATTAAATGGTTTCAACCATCCTCTACTTCGTAGGCCTTCATCACGTCCTGGAGATTTACCAACATTGCATTCTGGTGGGCGACCACCTAGAGATGTTGAATCCCTCTCTGCTGGTAATTTGGATATGTCTCATTTCTATATGTTCGATGCTCCAGTACTTCCATATGATCATCTACCGTCAAACCTCTTTAGTGAGCGCTTTGGTGGCAATGTGGCTGACTATTCGGCTGGTATGGACCCATTACATTTGCCAGGGAGAAGAGGTCAAGGTGACAGCCGGTGGACTGATGATGGTCAACCACAAACTAGTAGCCAGGCCGGTGTCATTGCACAAGTTTTGGAGCAGGAGTTCATAGCTCAGATGCGCAATGTTGCTCCTTCAATTAACCGGAGTGAGCCACAATCTGATAAAACGGGTGAGCAAGATAAAGAGCAATCAGGTGCCTTTGTACAGAATGACTTGCCAGCGGTTGAAGATGCTAATACTGTTAACTCAGTTACTGATGCTGGGATCTCTGAGAATTCTACGAGGCAAACTCAGTCAAATCAAGTTATTGAAAATGCTGGTCCCCGTGTGTCTACAAATATGGAACCTCCCAGTGAACTGGAAGCGTGCCTACAAGAATCTATGTCCTTGCAACAACCGCTAATGCATACTACACCGGACCAGAACATTTCTATGGATACTGGCAATATAGTCGGTGTTGCTCATGACAGTGCACAGGCCATACCAATTCTGATTACAAATTCTTCTGATCATGAGCACCCTCAGGCCCCTATTACTGATTCTGGAAATATTGTTGATTTGAGTGAGGTTCTGTCCCCTGGCGTTGGTTTTTGTTCACCTTCAAGTATTAATGAACAGCTGGAATGTGGTGGTACGCCTATCCCAGTGGCCATCAATAACAATAATAGTAGCACATCTGTGGGAATTAGTTGCCCTGATGTGGTTATGGGTGGTACGGAGACTGATGAGAATAACGGAGTGCAATCTGTGGATTCCTCTGAACATAATGTAAATGATCCATCAGGACAAAATACACAAGGATCTCAAGATACTAACCAAACTACTAATGACGCCTCTAGAGCAAGCGCCATCGATCCAACGTTCTTGGAGGCCTTACCTGAAGATTTGAGGGCAGAAGTTCTGGCTTCTCAACAGGTTCAGGCAGTGGAAGCTCCAGCTTATGAGCCACCGTTAGTTGACGATATTGATCCTGAGTTTTTGGCAGCACTTCCTCCTGATATCCAAGCTGAAGTTTTGGCTCAACAAAGAGCACAAAGAATTTCACAGCAAGCTGAAGGACAAGCTGTTGAAATGGACAATGCCTCAATTATAGCCACTTTTCCTGCTGAATTACGTGAAGAGGTCTAGCTAAAGTTCTTTTGAATCGTCTCTCATTACGAAATATTTGGCTGCTATTTATGACTCAACCTATGTGTCTGTTTCAGGTCCTTTTAACTTCATCTGAGGCAGTTCTGCAAGCTCTACCATCGTCGTTGCTTGCTGAGGCTCAAATGCTTCGTGATAGAGCAATGAGTCACTATCAGGCTCGAAGCCTTTTTGGGAGTACCCATAGGTTTAGTAACCGGAGACATGGATTGGGCTACGACAGGCAGACTTTTATGGATCGTGGTGTGGGAGTGACAATAGGTCGAAGAGGAGTTTCTTCTCCTGCGGCAAGCTTAAATGTAAGAGAAATCGAAGGAGAGCGTTTTCTGGATGCAAATGCTTTAAGAGGATTGGTACGGCTACTTAGGGTTGCACAGGTATGACCTAAATTTGTTTTTCGTTTGAAAAAAGTTATCAACGACATTGATCGAAGTCATTATAATTGCAGTTGACTTCTGATCAATTCATGTCATTAGCCTAACAACCTAGGTGACTTGTTTACTTAATGTGGCCAGCCTCTAGGGAAAGGTCTCTTGCAAAGGCTTCTGTTAAACCTTTGCACACATACTGTTACAAGAGCAACTTTAGTTCGCCTTTTGCTTGATATGATACAACCTGAGGTGGAGGGCTCTCCCACTGCTTTAGCAACAACGAATACACAGAGACTTTATGGCTGTCAGCCTAATGTTGTTTACGGCCGATCTCCATTGTTGAATGGTACTCAGTTTTTTTTCCCATGCTTTATCCATCTTTCTGGTGCACACTTATGCTACCACGTAGTAAGTTTAATTCACCAACCTTACATTGTAGGTGTTCCACCCCTGGTGTTGCGGAGAATACTTGAAAATTTATCTTACTTGGCAACAAATCATTTCACAGTTGCAAGTCTATTATTTTACTTTGATCCATCATCGGTGTCGGTGTATGAATCTTCAAAATGCTCGGATCCAAAGAAGGTCAAAGGCAAGAACAAAGTTTTTGAGGGAGCCTCATCAAGTCCTGTGACACCTGAGAAAGGAGATATTCCATTAATACTCTTTCTAAAACTCCTTAGTCGGCCTCTATTTTTACGCAGCATCATTCATCTTGAGCAGGTATTGTTTTCCGCCACTGTGTGCTATATAAAAGCTCTATACATTGGTACTTTCATATTTGAATATCCCTGAGTCATCTTTGTTGGTGCAGTTGATGGGGTTGATCCAGGTAATTGTGTCAAATGCATCATCAAAAATAGACCCTACGTCGCAGACCGGACAGACATCAAGTAAACACCAAACGACAGCTGTTAAATCAAACAGTGCTCAGGGAGATCTCCCGCCTGAAGTATCTGACCCTAATACAAAGAATGGTCCAATAGAGGATGTGTCTCTGAAGGAAAAAGTTAGGAATACAGAAATTCATAATATATTCTTACAACTACCCCATTCTGATATGCGAAATCTATGCAGTCTCCTAAGCTATGAAGGGTATATTCGTTGACATTTTATTTGTGTTTATAAATTTTCCATGGTACCTTTTAATGTACATTTAAATACTAACCTTTGTCAATCCATACCAGGCTTTCGGACAAAGTTTACATGCTAGCTAGTGAGGTGCTGAAGAAGTTGGCTTCGGTTGCCATACCTCACCGGAAATTCTTCACATCAGAGCTCTCATCACTAGCTCAGGGATTAAGTGGTTCGGCTATTGGGGAACTAGTGACTTTCAAGGAATCTCATATGCTTGGACTTGGCGCTTCCTCTATGACCGGAGCTGCAATATTGCGAGTCTTGCAGACTCTTAACTCAATTATTTCCCCTAATGTGGATGGGCGTGATGGAACTGAAAGTGAGGCGGAACAGGAGCTATCTATCATTTGGAAATTAAATGTTGCACTTGACCCATTGTGGCAAGAATTGAGTAATTGTATTGGCTTGGCTGAGACACAATTGGGACAGAGTACATCTCCTGTCCTGTCAAATATGAATTTGGGAGAGTCAGTGCAGAGTACCTCAACAGCGCTGTCTCCTCCTCTGCCTCCGGGATCACAAAGACTTCTACCTTTCATTGAAGCCTTTTTTGTTTTGTGCGAAAAATTACAAGCAAATGGAACTGCTGTTCAGCAAGATCATGGTGATTTGAATGAAATGGATGTTAAAGAATCTCCTACTGGGAATTCCAGCTCATCATCTAAGAGCCATGGTACCTCCCTAAAGAATGCTGATGGAGCTATTGTTTTTGCAAGATTTGCTGAGAAGCATCGTCGACTCCTTAATGCATATATAAGACAGACTCCAGGTCTGCTTGAGAAATCACTATCAATGTTGCTGAACGCACCTCGCCTAATTGATTTTGACAACAAGAGATCTTACTTCCGCTCAAGAATTCGTCAGCAGAATGAACGCCATCTGTCAGGTCCACTGCGTATCAGTGTTCGAAGGGCATATATTTTAGAGGATTCATATAATCAGCTACGCATGCGATCTACTCAGGATCTTAAGGGGCGATTAAATGTGCAATTTCAAGGTGAAGAAGGTATTGATGCTGGCGGCTTGACAAGGGAGTGGTATCTGTTACTTTCACGAGTTATATTTGACAAAGGAGCTTTGCTTTTCACCACTGTGGGAAACAACGCCACCTTCCAACCAAACCCTAATTCTGTTTATCAAACTGAACATCTTTCGTACTTCAAGTTTGTTGGCCGCATGGTAATATATGAAGCTAGTTTATTTCAGTCAGCTCAATTCATATTACCTGATGTACTGAAAGGAAAATTGTCGATTCTTGCAGGTTGCCAAGGCACTCTTTGATGGGCAGCTTTTGGATGTATATTTCACTAGATCCTTCTACAAGCATATTCTTGGGGTGAAGGTAACTTATCATGATATTGAGGCTGTTGATCCCGATTACTATAAGAATCTGAAGTGGATGTTGGAGGTTAGTAGGTTCATCTCTTCACTGTATATCTTGATTGTACACAAATGTTGCCTGCAAGCATAAACAAGAATGCCATATAATTCTGATATATGTACTTTTTATGGCCCAGAATGACGTGAGTGATATTCCTGACTTGACATTCAGCATGGATGCAGATGAGGAAAAACACATTCTTTATGAGAAAACTGAGGTATGAAGTACCCAAGTAGCTTTCTTTTTTAATAAACAGTTTGCCTTTGTTATAATATCCGATTCTAGCAATTTTTAATTACTGTGGCTGTCACTATCAATAGGTTACAGATTACGAACTAAAACCTGGAGGAAGAAATATAAGAGTCACTGAAGAGACGAAGCATGAGTATGTGGACCTTGTAGCGGGTCATCTGTTGACAAATGCTATCCGTCCTCAGATCAATGCCTTTTTGGAAGGTTTTAGTGAGTTGGTCCCGTGTGAACTCATATCCATCTTCAACGACAAAGAGCTTGAGCTGTTGATTAGTGGACTTCCAGAAATTGATTGTGAGTTTTTTTTTCCTTTCCAGTTCATAACTCGTTTCTTATGGATGAAATTATTGAATATCTGAAACAAATTATCTCGACAGTGAATGATTTGAAGGTTAACACTGAATACCATGGCTATACGGTAGCATCTAGTGTTGTTCAATGGTTTTGGGAGGTTGTTGAAGCCTTCAGTAAAGAAGATATGGCTCGACTTCTACAATTTGTCACAGGAACATCGAAGGTAAATTGGGTATCATGATGTTTCACAGAGACATAGCTTTAGTGGAGAATAAAACTCCTGGCTGTTGGTAATATCAATGTGTCCAACTGCAATGCCTTTGGCTTGGTATACATATGCAAGTGATAATACAATGTTAATCCCCTTGAAGTCATGCTTAGTTCCTAAAATGAAGTCGCATACACCTTTCTAAGGGCTGCTGCTGTAGACCTTGTTTGTGTTATGCGACTTGTAGTGCTATTTCTGTTGCGAATGATACTTAACCCTTCTGTGATCCTCAATCGATCCACTTATTTGTTTTTTTATGACAGGTTCCATTGGAAGGATTCAAAGCACTACAAGGAATATCTGGACCTCAAAGATTCCAGATCCACAAAGCATACGGAGCTCCAGAGCGACTCCCTTCAGCTCATACCTGGTAACTCATTGTTGTTGCTCTCTTTTTCCGTGTTTAGTGCATATAGGAACATGAGTCGTAGGAGTGTGACACGCCAATTTGACACAGTGTGGTACTAGAGCTAGACAATGGCGATGCAAAATTTTTGTAAATAGCTTTGTCTTTTCGCAATCGTGGATGTAGTTGTGATTATTATAGGAGAGTTGGTGGTTTCTAATAATTAGTGTGTTGTTGTTGTTGTTCAGTTTCAATCAACTTGATCTCCCGGAGTACTCCACTAAGGAAATGTTGCAAGAACGGCTGTTACTGGCTATTCATGAAGCCAGCGAAGGGTTTGGATTTGGCTGAGACTGATTATGGTCAATTGGTGGTGTACATGTTGGTGCCTCATTTTAATTATTTCCTCATTCCCCATCCCTGTTTTTATATCACCAAATTAAAATGCATAAATGCTTGTGTTGGTGCAGATAGAGAATAATGAATAAACAACCTTTTTGATCTGTCTCAAGTGCAAGAGCGACTTATCTCCTGTATTGTAGCTTTAGACTTGAAGCCAAGAAAAAGAAGAATGGACATGGGAAACTTCCTTAGCAGTGAGCGGCTAAAGCTTTTTGCAGCGATGACAAAATATGGATTTTGAAACTTTTGGCATGTCCATAAAATTGTTCTTTGTCAAGCAGTAGAAGTGATGTTGGTAGTAGAGAGAGATCTAGATAGCTCCATTCTATGTGCATATGCTAGTTTGACTACTACATTAAGGAGGCATTTGTTTTACTTTTTTATATGACTAAAGTTTTTAATCCTGCTTCAGCATTCTGACAGAACGCATCCATAATAAATTGTCGATAAATAACCACAAAATGTTTACTAAAATATTTTGAATTCATCATGTCACAGTGTTTATGCTTTTTCCTAATATTTTATGTTTCCAGTGATTCACTATCTCACTCTCACCAATGATATAAAAAATAAAATATTAAATCAGAACCAGTAGTGTGTGTACTACTTGTGAAAGTGATTTTAGTGATAGTGAGATAGGGCATTACCAGAACACCCCCATTCATACTATTATCTCACTCTCACCATTCATCAGTTTGTATTTTTGAAAGATGGGTGTTCGTTAGTTATTTATCACAACGGAAGCCGGCATATGGTAGCACCACCGCCTTATAAACAGGTAAATATAGCATTACCAGAACACCACACAGAATCATTTGTGCTGCTAACTTCAGAGTATATTCTGAGGTAATTAGCCTGATTGCACCAGTAACTAGAGCTACGAGGTTGAGCATGGCCAAAGTGACGATGATCGAAGTGAAATTTGAGTGCCCAAAGTCAATAATCTCTCATTCGTATTTAATCATATCACTCTTATCCATTGTCTTGGATGTAATTGTGAAAGATGTCTCCGAAAAACCTAATTGTTTCATCACAGTATCAAGGAGTGCGTAGAGGTAGGAAGTTGTCATTCGGATCAACCACATCCTTTGCAGATTCCACCATCGTTTCTTAGTGTAACCGCATCGCAATACCTCCCCAAGGTTGTACGTGTACTTTGCAAGAAAAAAGTAGGCATAAGGTACAAACCATAAGCTTGATGCCTGCAGTGTACAAAACAGAGCTTATCAGTATAGTTCATCAATTTTTAATCAGGCAAGGGACAGCATTTCGTTAGCACATAGATAACCGTTGTGACTGATAAGCACCGTTATTAGTACGTACCTTAGGGAACAACGAGATGCCTCCTAACAGACAAACAGAAGGGATTAGCACATAGATAAGCGTTGCGATTGCACAGAGGGGCCACGAGAGGTAAATGCAGTAACCCATTTGAGCACCGAGTTTGATCTTCCCATAACCATATATGAATGGGCAATACCTGGAGCAAAATATCTGAAACATCCCTTGACTCCATCTCCTGTGCTGAATTAGAACTTGATCTAATGTGGTTGGAGCAACACCAATAAATGCTTTCTTCATAGGGTTGTAATATACTGATTTCCATCCCCTGCACTGTATAGTCAATCCTGTAACAATGTCTTCCACTGCACATCCGTAAACCAAACCAACCTGTAAATGAATATGTAAAAGCTCAAGATCAATGCATAGCCAGGCGTGCATTAGGGAAACCGGGAAGCGAAGTACATACCTCTTTTCCCCAACTAGAGTCCTTTTCGTAAATACAATCTGCAAAAACTTTTGCTGCCTTTTCAAGTTCATTGATACTCTTCCTGGTAATATTATTTCCAGTGTTTAACTGTAATCTGTTATCCTTGGAGAATTTCCTTCCGCACAGACTTTCCCTTCTATGAAAACATCCAGTTCCACAGTACAACGCCGCGCCATATCCACCGAGCCCTGCAAGTTCAATCTAATACACAGCCATAAATACAATTTCATCCACTTGGGATTTATCAAATTGTCAAAAAGAAGGGAGAAAAAAATTGATGTATCCTCTATGTCATACCTCACTTATTACACCATCAGAGTTGGCATAATGATCATTCTTGGTAATGTTATTAAAGTTTTGAGGAAACTGCACATATGCAATTTCATAACCTCTCTCTTCATCCATGAAGAAGCATAGTATCTCTTGTATTGTATCTGGATTGTTAGCGTACATGTCGCAGTCCAGGTTTAGAGTTATAGGGCTATTGCTTATCTCTGAAGATACTCGTATCTACACAATTACAAACAGTTTTCAAATGTTTCAGTCCAGGAATACTAACACAACATACTTGAATCGTCCTCGTACTTATTGTGTCTTTATGGAAGTGAAATAAGTAGTATTGTGTCGTATAGTGTATACCAGTGCATTCACTGCTCCGGCTTTGAAGTGATGAGGCCATTCAGGCCTCTTTTCTCTTGCCATGTAAACCAACGTCGGAAGTCTGCACCCATAGGCGTCTACGTCATTTAATCCTGTTCCATCAATCACAATCTGCAGTAACACGCATTACAGAGTTAAGCTCAAAGCTATACAATTACTCATCAAGAGCGTGTTCTTCATTTGTGTTACACACTGAAATGAATTACCTGCACAACTGACTTATGATTCTGTTTTGTGAACTCCGAGTCCCACTCGGAAAATCCCTTATTATTAGCCCTTACCTTATCTGGTACTCTGCCACTTCCAATCACCGCCTCGACCCGATTCTTCATGCTATCAAAAAGTTCCTTATACACCACAAAAAACATGAAAAGAAATTATGTTGAGTAAATTTTTTTTTTTTTTTTACAAATTTTAAGCCTTGAGTTTTGATCAGTTGAGTTACAAAAAGTTAAAAATGTCGATCTCAAAAAACGAAAAGATTTCTTAGGTCTGAACAATTTACAGTACTGTAAATCAAAATCTCAAAACCTTGACGTGCAGCAATTGCTGAGTAAACTCATCATCCCCCAATACCGAATTGGCAGCAAAAAACGCCTCCGGAGACCTCGGTTCCACATTTTGTTGGTTATTATTAGATGCGTTAAGCGGAATTTCAGATCGTATCTAAACATCTAATAATCGGATCTACAAACATAGTTGATAGATCATGAGAATACCTTTGATGCGTGAACCGGATCTGATCGGGTAGGATTGAAAGCGATGAGAGCTCCACGTGTTGCTCCTCTAGTTGGTCCACACGAGCCTGGCTAGATCCCCTTGTCTTCGACTGCTAGGACGAATGGACGAAAGGGAAACAATCAAATTGCTTGGTGGGAATGATAGTGGTTTTCGTTTGATTTTAGCCACTGCCGAAAAACACTTATTCTTTTGTTGTGCTCTTTTCTCACCCGAAACCCTATCTTTTTCTTTGTTTTTGAAACCTTTTTCAATCAAATCTCGTGATTAATTGGAATATTAATTAGAAGACTAATTAGGATCATTTAATTGCATAGGAATTGAAGAGCCATTAGCCATATCAATTTGACAATATAAAATCTTTCCTATTAATTTTCTAATTGAGTCCACAATTCATTATTTATTTCCTAAATAAATAATAAACCTTATTATTAATAATATCTAATATCTAATAATAATTAATCATATTTCCCGTTTATCTAGTCCGACAACTCTAAGTGTGTGACCTCATAGGACCCGATTATAATAGCTATGAGTTTAACCTGTTTAACCTCATTAATCGTAGTTGGCTTCTAGCAAAGCACTACGACTCCTAAAATAATCGGATTGAATTATCTCCGTTAATTGTCCTATTCCAAGTTTAGTCATTGCACATTAAATTAAAGGACACAATTCCTTCAATCTCCCACTTGTCCTTATACAAGTGTGCAATATAAGATACCTTTGTCTCTTAATGTCTTATTTGACGATATGGTGACATTCATATCTAATGTCAAATGTGTTTCTTGAACTCCGAGTTTGAACTGTCAATTAAACGGATGATTGCAAATAATCATCCGAGCATGGCCATGCATTTTCAGTTCTTGCTCTTCATGTGGCCGAGACACCAATCCTGTTCAATGTATCACAGTATACACGAACCAGGAGGACTTCTCCAATCTTGTATGACTATGGCTCCCACTCAACTTTTTGCAATCCTAACAACTGCCTTTATAACTCCCTTTTACGGAAAGCGTTTAACAGTGTCAAAGAAATACCAATCATCAAGTGAGACCACAACATACTCATGTCTGAGGAATCTACTAATCCTAGTTTAACTTAAAACTTTACAATCTCTTTTGTAGAGTCTTAAGGTGGGTCAGTCTTACATGTATCATCCGTACACATATATGTAAATGACTAGACATCTCCATGTCCCTATAGCCCATGAAACCTGGCGCTATCAGTCAACTTACAATATAGTCACTAACGAAATCATCCATGTCCATTTGATGATTTCAAACTATAGACTTTCAATAATTCAAAACTTCATTTCACTTAATGGAGTTTCATTCACCATAACACTTAAAGTGATCCCATTTGTTAATAATGAATTATTTGGACACATTATTCAATATTGATCAAAACAATATTTAAATAAGGATGAAATATCATATATCATAAGATCATCAAATCAAACATAACACTAGTGTCCAACACTCATAATTATAAAACTTAATATAAAAGCAAACTCAAAGCCATTCTCCAATGTGCTTGAGACCCTTAGCCCTAGTGTGACTCTCATGCTTGGGCCTAGGCATAGGCTTGGTCAATGGATCTGCGATGTTGTCATCAGTATGCACCTTACACATCTTAATGTCACCCTCAGTGATGATGCGTCGAATAAGGTGATACTTCCTCATAACATGTCTGGATTTGGAGCTCGAACTCGGTTCCTTTGCCTGGGCTATGGCACCATTGTTGTCACAATAGATGTCGATAGGCACTGAAATGCTAGGAACTATACCGAGTTCATCCAGGAACTTCCTCATCCAAACGGCCTCCTTTGCTGCTTCACTAGCAGCAATGTACTCAGCCTCAGTTGTAGAATCTGCTACTGTATCCTGCTTGGAGCTCTTCCAGCTCACAGCTCCTCCGTTAAGGATGAAGACATAACCAGACTGAGACTCAAAGCCATCTCGGTCAGTCTGAAAGCTTGCATCAGTATAGCCTTGTACGATTAATTTTTCATCTCCCCCATATACTAAGAAATCATCCTTGGTCCTTCTCAAGTACTTCAGAATATTCTTAGCTGCACTCCAGTGTGCTTCTCCAGGACTTGATTGGTATCTGCTACACATGCTCAAAGCATATGCAACATCAGGACGTGTACATACCATGGCATACATGATAGATCCTATAGCAGAAGCATATGGGATCTTGTTCATCTTCTCAAGCTCAGCAGGTGTTTTAGGACACTGCGTCTTGCTGAGATACACACCATGTTGCATGGGTAAAAACCCCTTCTTGGAATCCTGCATCTTGAATCTATCAAGAATCTTATCAATATAAGTTCCTTGACTCAATCCAAGAAGCCTCTTAGATCTATCTCTGTAGATCTTAATTCCAAGTATGTACTCGGCCTTTCCTAAGTCTTTCATTGAGAAACATTTCTTCAGCCATTCCTTTACGGATTCTAGTATCAGAATGTCATTCCCAATAAGTAGTATGTCATCCACATACAAGACTAAGAAGGCTACCTTACTCCCACTAAACTTCTTATAAACACAAGGGTCCTCTTCACATCTAATGAAACCAAACTCTTTGATCTTTTCATCAAATCGAAAGTTCCAACTCCTGGATGCTTGCTTAAGTCCATAAATGGATTTCTTGAGCTTGCATACCTTCCCAGCATCATTTGGATCTTCAAAACCTTCAGGTTGTGTCATGTACACATCCTCTTCCAAAAAACCATTTAGAAAGGCGGTTTTGACATCCATTTGCCATATCTCATAGTCATAATATGCGGCAATAGCTAGGATTATCCTAATGGATCTAATCATGACAACTGGTGAAAAAGTCTCGTCATAGTCTATACCATGAATCTGTCTAAAACCTTTGGCAACTAGTCTTGCCTTGTAAACAGATACATTTCCATCCTTGTCAGTTTTGAGTTTGAAAATCCATTTGCTTCCTATGGGGTTTACCCCATTTGGCAAATCTATCAAGTCCCATACTTGATTTTCAAACATCGAATCCATTTCGGACCTCATGGCCTCAAGCCATTTCTTGGAGTCTGGACCCGTCATTGCTTGCTTATATGTAGAAGGCTCACTATGTTCTAACATAAGAACATCAAGGCTTACATTCAAGATGAAATCATCATAACGTCTTGGTTGTACCCTTGGCCTTTCCGATCTACGAGTGGGTTCAACTTGTTCAACAACTGAATCCGGAACATGATCCACAACTGTTTGTAGATTCTCTTGTTCCGGCTCTTGGATGATCTGAGGCCCTAAGCCTTCAAAAGTAATCATCTCATCATCGACATCATCCATGTCATCTTATTGTTGAGTTTGTTGCTCTTCATCATCTTGAACTGTTTCAAGATGAATATTTCTCCCACTTGACTTGTTGGAAAGGAACTCTCTTTCCAAAAAGACACTATCCCTCGCAACAAACACCTTTTGCTGAGTTGGATTGTAGAAGTAATATCCAAAACTTCCTTTTGGATACCCTATAAAAAAGCATTTATCTGATTTTGGGGCAAGCTTCTCTGTTTGTAAACGCTTTACATAAGCTTCACATCCCCATATTTTCAGAAAAGACAACTTTGGAACCTTTTCAGTCCATATCTCATATGGAGTTTTGTCTACAGTTCTTGACGGAGTCCTGTTTAATGTAAGTACAGCAGTAGTGAGGGCATATCCCCAGAAGGATACCGGAAGATCGGCAAAACTCATCATTGATCGAACCATGTCTAACAAGGTCCTGTTTCTCCTTTCAGACACACCGTTCAGCTGTGGTGTTCCTGGGGTAGACAACTGTGTTACTATCCCACAGTTTTTCAAATGATGTTCAAATTCGTGGCTCAAGTACTCACCACCACGATCAGATCGAAGTGCTTTTATTTTCTTGCCACTTTGAGTCTCTACTTCATTCTGGAATTCCTTGAACTTTTCAAAGGATTCCGATTTATGTGACATTAAGTAAATATATCCATATCTACTCATGTCATCAGTAAACGTAATGAAGTATCTGTAGCCACCTCTAGCTTCTGTGGTCATTGGCCCACATACATCAGTATGTATTATGCCCAACAATTCAGTAGCCCTTTCATTTGTTCCTTTGAAAGGCGACCTTGTCATTTTGCCCATTAGACATGATTCACATGTGTTAATGGATTCATAATCCATATCTTTTAAAAGTCCATCTTTATGGAGCTTCTTCATGCGATTCACACTAATATGGCCCAATCGACAATGCCATAGGTAGGCCTCACTCAAACTATTTGGTTTTTGCCTTTTGTTATTTATATTATATACATCCGATTTGAGATCCAACACAAAAAGTCCATTACTCATTGGTGCATTAGCATAGAAAATGTTGTTTCTAAAAACAGACATAAATCCATCTTTAATGCTAAAATCAAATCCCTCAGAATGTAATAATGCAACCGAAATAAGGTTCTTGGTAATGCATGGAACAAAATAACAATTATTCAGTTCTAATACGAAACCAGAAGGTAAAGACAGACTAAAATCTCCCACGGTAAGTGCAGCAACACTTGCTCCATTTCCAACGCGCAGGTCTATCTCCCCCTTCTTCACTTGCCTTCTATTTCTTAGTTCCTGCACATAAGAAATAATGTGAGCACCACAAGCGGTATCTAATACCCAAGTGGGATCATATTCTAATGTGAGAACATTTGTTGTCATTATATCAATAACATAAATACCTGAAGTGCTGGAACTCACAGTTCCATTCTTCTTGTCTTCCAGGTACTTGGGACAGTTCCTCTTCCAGTGTCCCTTGGCCTGGCAGTAAAAACAATCATGATCAGCAGCCACTTTTGGCTTCTCACCACCCTTGGGTTTGGCAACTTGCTTGCCTTTCCCTTGGTAATTGCTCTTACTCTTAGCCACCTTCTTAAAACCCTTGTAATTGTTGACATTCAGAACTTCCTTCTTTTTGTCATCAATAATATTTGCCTCAGCATTTTTAAGCAAGCCATGGAGCTCATTCATATCATGCTTCAAACCATTCATATGGTATTGCATTCTGAATGGTGCAAAACCATCATGCAATGATCTAAGAACAATATCAGTGGCCAACTCTTGGTCATATGGGGTCCCCAGATTTTCCATCCTCTTAAAAAGTCCAGTCAGGCTAATCACATGAGGACTCACTGGTTTTCCCCTCACAAGCTTGCTATCAAGTATAGCCTTGTGAGTCTCATATCGCTCTATCCTTGCCTGATCCTGAAACAATGTTTTCAGTTCAGTAATGATAGTATAAGCATCAGAATGCTCAAACCTCTTTTGCAAATCAGGCTCCATTGCAGCAAGCATGAGGCAAGTTACAGGTAATGAATCAGACCTCACCCTAGTTTCTGTTGCCTTCTCCTCATCTGATGAGGTGTCGGTCAAAGAAGGGATAGGGGTAGCTAGAACGTCCTCACGTCCCTCGGACCTGAGAATGATTCTCAGATTCCTTTCCCAATCAAGGAAGTTTGTTCCATTGAGCTTGTTTTTCTCAACAATTGAGCGCAGAGAGAATTTCAAATTATCATTCGACATTATCTACAAAATATCAATGACATACAAATCAGTATATGTTTGAAATTGCAAATACTTATATTTAAACAATTTAAAATAAGTAAAAGCACATTTTATTCAGTTGTCGTCGTCCCTTTGAATAAAATATTCCAAGATCCCATCCCAGACAAGACTCAACGTACTTTTGCACTGCCTTAAGTCATATGTGTTCAAGGTAAGTAACAATTACTAATTATAACTCCTTATAATTCTTGGTTGACGATCCACATCCAATGTAAAAATCATCCCATGCCTCAAGATCCAAAACTTTGCCTTTTGGTCTCTCGTTGGGTACTACCATATCAAGGTTTATGAACCCCCGTATAGATTCACCCTCACTCAGTCCAAGATTATGGAAGAACACCCTCACTTTTGTGAAGCCCATCCAACCACAATCCAGAACTTAATGGGTTATGATATGGAAAGGCATTGCCCCAATTTACCGTTGGGACATAAGTCTTTTATTTGTATTTTATTTATAAGTGAAAAAAATGTCATAAATAAAAACAATATAAAGACTTAAAATAAAGCATTCAAAACGCAATAATTGTGATCCTAGTATGGCCCCTACGATGCATAAAATAAAGATCTAATCTTCATAATATCTTCATCTTGTATCCTGCATGGATCTCCATCCTTGACCTTCTTATGTCTTGTACTTCTTCTTGTATTACAATTTAGAATTACTCTAATCTAGGAAATTAAATTACAACAAAATAAACGATGCGCAGATCGTGTACAAGAAAACATAAAGATACACAGATCGTATTTATGGGCCATACTAGTCACTTTATGCAAGCAATATATCATAATATAAAACAAGCATAAAAAAAAAATTAAATCCTTATATGGTATTAATCAATATTAACCATTAAATGTAATAATTGGATTAAATTGTATGAAAAAGATATAATATCAAATATTTAATCTTAAGTGGGATTTCCTAACTTTTAAGAAACAATTAAAAATAAATAATATCATAATATTATCCATCTTAATTTTGTGACCTTTCCATCACCAAATCGAATCGAATCCGACTCGGTTGGTGTTCAATTTCCATATCAATTCATACAATTCCATGTCGCAATTCATCAAAATCTCCATTTCAATTTTACATCTTTATCCATATAACATTCACCACTAATTTCAATCAAGATCCGCATCAAAACATTGATCATATCAATCTATGCAATCTGGCTCTTGATACCATTGTGGGTTATTATTAGATGCGTTAAGCGGAATTTCAGATCGTATCTAAACATCTAATAATCGGATCTACAAACATAGTTGATAGATCATGAGAATACCTTTGATGCGTGAACCGGATCTGATCGGGTAGGATTGAAAGCGATGAGAGCTCCACGTGTTGCTCCTCTAGTTGGTCCACACGAGCCTGGCTAGATCCCCTTGTCTTCGACTGCTAGGACGAATGGACGAAAGGGAAACAATCAAATTGCTTGGTGGGAATGATAGTGGTTTTCGTTTGATTTTAGCCACTGCCGAAAAACACTTATTCTTTTGTTGTGCTCTTTTCTCACCCGAAACCCTATCTTTTTCTTTGTTTTTGAAACCTTTTTCAATCAAATCTCGTGATTAATTGGAATATTAATTAGAAGACTAATTAGGATCATTTAATTGCATAGGAATTGAAGAGCCATTAGCCATATCAATTTGGCAATATAAAATCTTTCCTATTAATTTTCTAATTGAGTCCACAATTCATTATTTATTTCCTAAATAAATAATAAACCTTATTATTAATAATATCTAATATCTAATAATAATTAATCATATTTCCCGTTTATCTAGTCCGACAACTCTAAGTGTGTGACCTCATAGGACCCGATTATAATAGCTATGAGTTTAACCTGTTTAACCTCATTAATCGTAGTTGGCTTCTAGCAAAGCACTACGACTCCTAAAATAATCGGATTGAATTATCTCCGTTAATTGTCCTATTCCAAGTTTAGTCATTGCACATTAAATTAAAGGACACAATTCCTTCACATTAAACATCCTGCAAAACGGAATCCATTGCTTGGAGAAGCTAGCAGCTTCGATTAGGGCATAGAAAGTGAACTCGGAGCCTCCATCGTCAGATAGGTAGACGTTCAGCTTTTCTGGAGGGTAATTGTACGACATAGCCGACAGAATAGTGTTTATGACCATCACCGGTGGCTCGATTTTCGGGTCGGCTGTGCACACGAAAATGTCAATGCTCGGTAGATCGTCGCCATGTCTGCAACATGCAAAGGTCGAAAAGGATCACACATGACGCATCGCGCGCGAATATATAGTTGAAAATTTGTAAATAACATGCGTTCATTAAATCATGTATTCATAATTGAATCCTCCAGCTACTGAAAATGTAAAGATTATGGTTAAAACTTAAAAGGTTGAGTCTGGTTGCTGTATAAATCAGATTTTTATTATCGTGGTATATAAATATATCAAAAATTTCTAATCGAACGTAATATAATATTTTAATTCAATTTAGATATTCGATGCTTTAAAAGAGTGTTGTAAGCAAATGAAAAATCCGATGAAGACGAGCTATTAGCTAACTTTAAGCCCTAAACTCTCTAGGTTATACCGAGAACACACGAGGTCGTTTAGAAAGTCGAAACACGAGTCAAAGTTAGAAATACGTGTGTACCGCTACGAACTTTTGTCAATTCCTCTCAATGTTTAAATATAAGTCTAAATGTTCAGACTTAAGTCAAAATGTTTACACTAAAGACTAAATGTTCAGCCATACAAAGTATTCATAAAGCGTATCAAATGTGTTGTGAAATGATATTGAAGCAAAATAAAGAGTCATTTGTGCTCATATTGGTCATGAGTGAGATGAATTTACACCACATTGACATATTAGACTTTTGTTATTTCAAATGAGTGCTGGGAGCAAAAAAAATTCGATGGAAGCGAGCTATTATATACATCGTTGCGTAGCTAACTCAATGATCTATAACTTTCTAGTTCACATCGAGAGACGACAATGCCGTTTAGAAGGTCGAAACAAGAGTGGAAGTCAGACATCAGTGTGTACCGCTACTACGATTCCACTTAATGTTTCAGGCTGGAGGCTTAAATGTTGAGACTTAAGGCCAAATTTCAAACTTAATGCCAAAATATTCAGACTTAAGACTGAATATAAAAAGTATTTATAAAGCTTATACAATGTATTCTAAAATGATATTGAAGAAGAAAAAAGTCATTAGCTCATATGAAATGAATTTACACTACAATGACAGATTAGACCTTCGTTGTTTCAAATGAGTGCTGAGATCAAATGAAAAGTCATATGGAGGCAAGATATATATCGTTCCGTAACTAACTCAAATTCCTACATCTCTAATTCACATCAAGACTAGACGAGGACTTTTAGAAGGTCAAAACACGGGTGGTAGTCAGACATCAGTGTAACACGCTGCGAATTTTGCAGCTGTGCTGACTTCGACTCGTGTTTCGACTTTCTAAACAATTTTTTATGCTCTTGGTGTGAACTAGAGAGTTGTAGAACTTTGAGTTAGCTACGCAACGACGTATAGCTCGTCTGGACCGGATCTTTATTCTATTCCCAGCACTTGTTCGAAGCATTAAAGGTCTAATATTCCGTTAACAGTGTTTTTTAGACATTTATACCCTCACATCTGTTATATATTCTTAAATAAGTCTGTTTTAATTTTTTTTTATTTACATAAAGCGCCCCAAATTATGATTGGTTGTGGGTGTCACGTATCGAATTCTTAGGGGGTTTATATTTAACATATTTAATTGTGATTTATATTTGATCTATTCTCCAAAGGTTGATTTTGATTTTTGTAAAACAATGGTTAATAATCAATTATATCTAATTTGACAATATAGCAATAAAATCTATTAGAAATTATTATTTTTATGGTGGGTTTACATCTTACAAATATTTCATGAATATCTTGATGTATCACATATGCGTATTGCATGAGAATTTTTTGAGTACATGTGTTTGTCTTAACTATTTAGAGCACATGCCTTGGAAAGAGTGCACCATCCGGGAACTTGAGATTTTGAAAACCTCAGATTGTGACTTCTACCATCTTGGTGATTGCAATTCGACTGAAAATGTCCACGAAGGACGTAGAAACGACCTCCATGAGGGAGGAAGGAAAGACGTTCACAACTGGCGTAAGAAGGCTTCACGAGGAAGGGTGGAAAGGAGAAAGAAAAGTTTTCTTATTCCATGAAAAAGATGTCATGGGACTCGAACCTAGGACCTCTTGGTTAAAAGTCTAAATTGCTTTTATTTTATTTGAAAAATAAAAAATCTAAACTAACATACTATGTTTCAGTTAAATTTACAAAATTTAAGAAGTATCAAACCCAAAATACAATATGAACATTGCAAAAAATAAAAGACATGTAAATATATTTTTAGGAAATTAGTTAAGACATTCCAAATAAAACAAAGGTAATTTGCCAACATTTATTTGCCAATTCAAGTTTCTAGTTGATTTCTAAGTATGGAAAGATGTTAATTTTGTTATAAAGGTAATTTGATTCAGTTTTTTTATAGTAGGTAATTTGATTCAGTTGAATTTGATTTTAGGCGATATAATTTATTTGTAAAAAACTGTAAAATTTGATGTAAAAATAACTAAAATAAACTTACATAAAAAAATAACTAAAATAAACTGATAATTTAATTGAATTCCGTGATACCTTAAACAATAATTTTAAGAAATCATGTCTGACCTCAGGACTCGAACCTGATGTGTAAGAAATCATGTCTGACTTCTTAACCAACAGACCACCACACCTGTTGGTGTGTTTTATTAATTAATATAGTGTGATATGTGTCAACTTTACTCATTAAATAATGTCTTACTCCCCAAAAGATAAGAGCAATCAAAAAATGATAAGAAAAGTCCAAATAAATATGAAAAAGGCACCTCTCACTTTCTTTCTTATACAGTGTAAAAAAAGAAGTCAGAAGAAAATCTCGAATTATTATCATTTTTTCAGTCACCATTAATTAAAACTATCAAATATTTCAACTTGGTTCAAAATAAATACAAATCGTTGATTTTTCTTATATGTGAAGAACAAATTAATCATCTCTTATAGTTGGTCCCATAAGTTGATCTAGTGAATTCTAGGTATAAAAAAAACTCAACCAAACACAACTTTTAAGGTGTCGAAATTCAATGGAAAAATAGATGAAATATTGTTAGGTTACTAGGTTTTTAGCTCGACTTCACTGATAGAGTTGATAAATTTTTTATTATGTCCGATCAAAATTCATCAATTTTTTTTATACTATCCCAAATTAGAATTTTTGATAATTTAGTCGTAATTGAGAAAATGATGACAGTTCCCAAACTTTTTCTGAAATTATTGTTGTACTTTTCCCTGAAATCTACCAAAAATGAGATTTCTTTCAAATGAGATTTCCTAATATCTTGTTCTAAATAGTGTCAGAAACCATTCATTTGTATTTTCTCATATTTTTGTCTTTTCATATCTCAATTTTGTCTACAGCTTGGGCTGTTGCCTGTTGGCAATCCTTGTACGTAAGTGGATGCCTTAAGGACACGTGTGGCTTGTTCAATTTATGTTTAATGTTTTTTACGTTCTTAAAGTGAATTACTCATCTAGGCGTGTGGTCAAGTGGAGCAGTGGCCTACTTATCTTATCTTGCTCGTTTATATTATCGGAGTTGATCCCGATTGGATATTTTTCCCAGCTTTTTAAGTCCTCTATGTCACTTTTGTATATGCTTTATGGAGTTTATCAAAAAAAAAATAACACTTTTAAAATACTTATGAATCCGCCATTCTATAAATTTTGCGAAATGTTTCTTAACCTTAAAAATTATTTCTAAAAATCGGTTTAATAAAAAAAAGTAATCAACTGACTGACCTTTGCAAAAGCTTGTCCTTGAAAGGATGCTGATGCACAACCTTTAACCGAACTGGTTGCGTTACCACCCAATAGAGCCCAAACAACAGCTCAGCCGCAAACATGGCTAGCCACAACCATCGCGTCTCTCCGACCGCAGGAATGTTTGTCACCCTGTAATACCAAATCAATAAGATACTAACGAGCATGGTCAAAATGAACAACTTAATGAAAGCCACTCCATTATTTGCTTCTCTTGTCTCGAACAATTTTGTATTGCCAGCCTCGCCGTCTGCAGCATCTCCTTCTCGGAGGTCGCTAAACTCCGTTGCCTTCCGCATCATGCCGGTATGGTATGCCTGAATACTTTGGCAAGTGAAGCTGCCGGTTTTATAGACCTCTAGCTAGTAAGTTGTCCCATATGTACAATATAAATGTTTAATTTTGTATCTACTATAACTATCAACATTAGTTATAAGTGTGCCCACATTGGGTTTTTGACTAGTAGGTACGTACGTAGGTCTCTCTATGGGATAGGGATGAAGTGAATATCATCAAAAGTGGGGGACGAAATTCCTCACAAGTCCACTGTCAGAATAAGCGCTAGGGTGGTCCAAGTTCGGCCCTAGTCTAATGCAGGCATTATTAAAGGACTGGACTAAGACTTTTCTTTTAAAAAAATTTAACGAGTAATACTGGATTAAGACTTCGATTATTAGGTCCGGTCTGAAATACGAGTCCATTTAGAGTTACATATGCATTTATTTAAGAACATTCTTGATATTTAAAAAAATGTAATTTTTTCGTTGCTAAAGGGAAGGAAGACGCTTTGGTGACGAAGAACATGGTTCCTGGAGAATTAAGCTGTTTACAATGAGAAGAGAATCTCCGTGCAGAATGAGGATGGAACCAAGACTGAATATAGGGTTTGGAATCCCTTCAGATCCAAGCTTGCTGCTGCTATTCTTGGAGGTGTTGACAACTACATTTGGATTAAACCTGGTGCTCGTGTTTTGTACCTTGGAGCTGCTTCTGGAACAACTGTCTCTCACGTGTCTGATATTGTTGGACCTAATTATGGAGTAGGGTATGCAGTTGAGTTCTCACACAGACTTGGTGAACATGGCCAAGAAGAGGACCAATGTGATACCTATTATTGAGGATGCTTGTTGGTATGGTTAATGTCATCTTTTCTGATGTTGCTCAACCTGATCAGGCTAGAATCTTGGCGCTGAATGCCTCCTACTTCCTGAAAAATGGTGGCCATTTTGTTATCTCCATTAAGGCTAACTGCATTGACTCTACTGTTCCTGCTGAAGCTGTTTTTACCCAAGAAGTGAACAGCGGAGCAGTTTAAACCAGCAGAACAGGTCACTTCAGAGCCCTTCGAGCGTGACCATGCTTGTGTTGTGGGTGGGTACAGGATGCCCAAAAAATCAAAGGATATATGTTTACGTTTAGCTTCCTGTCATGCTCAAGTTTTACTTTCTCAGATGTTTCAGTATCATGTTTGTTTTTTTTTTTTTGATTAAGTCGCCAACCGGCTATAGAGCGAAATACTCGCCCAATAAGGGCTCAACAAAGAGCGACCGACTGGCCGAAGCAGACGACACTAACTACCGGATGAAGACCATTGGGCCCTTAGAAGACACAAGGTCCAGCCGATGCTGACCATTTCTGGCGCATGCCGACACATTCTCCGGCCGAAGCCAACATGATCCGGCCGAAGCCGACAACTTACCCAAACAACAAACCGGGAGTAACCTGGCCACAAAAGCTAAACTACCCAGCTAAACTACAAAAAAACCTAACCCAACAACTAAAAAACTAAACCCGGTCGAGCCGGTCAAAACAACTAACAACCGCTAGCAACACCGGCCACCACCAGCAGCAGCTCCACCGCCGAAGCAAACCCGCCTCCACCCCAAGCCACCAGCAGCACCGAACGCGTTACCAACCCCACCAGCCACCGACACCGGTTGAATCACCACCAAAAGTTGCGCATCCAACGACGAGGGCCCTCCACACGACTTCCGATCTGAAAGCCAGCGCCTTCTGACGAAGCCACCACCAGCAGAACGCCACCCAGACCACCGCGAGCAAGTAGCTCCAAGAAACGCACGGACGACAGCAGCACCCATATCAACACCTATATACAACAGATCAAACCAAAAAAATCCCTCCTCGAAATCTAGTGTTGAATCATCACTATAAAAAAATTAATTTTTTTTTAGTTTTACATCCATCATATCCCACATCGTCCGACCTATTGCATTTACGTTTAAAAAATTATAAAAAAATCTAAAAAATTCACAAAAGCTTACAATTTAAGCATGACTATCTCCACGGTTCAACTACACTATGAATGAGTGCAATTGATGTGGAATGATCAATGATTATGCGAAGTGTTGTTGATTCTATGCTAAGAGATCGACATGTGCATAATAAAATTTGTTGATTATTTAGTAAGTCATGAAGGACTGAACTTAGTCCGAACTCGAAAAACCCTATGAAATTAAAGGCCGAAAACAATGTTAGGACTTATGAATTTTATTAGGGCACGACCCGGGTCCGTCCTTAATATGAAAAGTGCTTGGGCTTGGACTTACTAAAAACCCTAATTAATCCGACCCTTTACTGATCACCCCTACTCACAAGTCACAACCATCACTTATATAAAAAACAATACATCAAAAACCCTAAAGGGGATAAAGTGTTGGGCATGCTCACAAGATTTAAAGTGATAATAAAAATAAAAAAAAGTGAAATATTTCAACTTTAACTTGAAAAAAGCACAGGTTCAAATCTCAGCTGCTCAACCGAGGTGAATAATAAACTACACTTACAATCTTTAGAGAAATACCTGAATTGTAGCAGCTTTAAAACTCACATTGGATTGATGATGAGTGGACTATGAGAAAAAAGATTATCATGTAAAATGAAATATCCGTATACTAGTAATACTGTTGGTGTGGCTCATCTTTATGCAGTTTTTATTATCTCTTTAGCTAAGCATCTAGCGAGAAGCTCAAATGATAACTCCTCTTTTCTTCTTCGAGAACTTAAGGACCTCATGTTCACCTTAAAATGTATTATCGAGTCACTGTGGTGGTGACACGTGTCCATGTGCATATTCAAAGTTCAGTTTAGCTAAGCATCTAGCGAGGAGCGCTCAAATGAGAACTCCTCTTTTCTTCGAGAACTTGAGAACCCAATGTTCACCTTTCAAAATGCATCATCAAGTTATTGTGGTGGTGATATGTATCCCATGTGCATATTTAAAGTTAGATTTAATGCAAGTTAAAGCCACCAAGTTTGACTTTATTTTTTAGACTTTTGTCACATGCAGATTTAAAAATGTATCATGATCTAATGGTGAGATTAGGGTTATCGAATTCTCGAATTTTTAAGAGTTTTCAACCAAGCGCTGCCACCATCTAGCAACGATACATCCTTCTTTTTATCAGTCATGTTAGAGCATCCCCACCAATGACATTTTCAATCATAAAAGATGACTGAAATTTGGTGACCAAACTTAAAATTGGTCACCCGGTGACCAACTTTCAAAACGGTCATGGGATTGTGACCCACATAAAAGTAAATGAACCAATAGGAAATGTACACGCGTTAGGTTAATACAACTTAATCTTATACTTATAACGATTTTATCTTAAAAATTACAAATAAAAAAATACTAAAAAATATCAATGATTTTAAGATCTATAAATAGATATGCATATTGTTATATTTTAATAAAATTTTCATAATTCTATGATGATGAACTAATAAAATATGGACACATGTCAAAAAATGATGATAAATTTTGTAGTCAGTAGTGGTGTAATGCCTTGTAATCCCAACATGCTTGGGAAGTCACTGGATTTGTTTCCAGGCAATATGGATCAGTTGTCAAATGAGATCACATATTGGAGTGTAGTATAGGCTAGAATAGGATCTGCAGGTCTGAAGGCTAAAACGGTGGCGTATGGCATTGGCGCTCTAAAGCTCATTTGAAGTTCGCTGGAAACAGCGTCGTCTGCTAAAGGCGCGAGACTCGTTTAATGGAACGACGACATCTCGGCGAAGCGCAAAAGTCTGCGATGCGAGGAAACGTCAGCGTTTCGTTTGGGCGGAAAAGTCGATTTGGATGCGTGGCCAGAACGCTGCGTTTCGAGACTACTTAAAAGAGCTGGATACTCAGAATTAGGGTTCATACGATTTGGGACTTTTCTGGCAATTGCGAAGAACAGCGAGCGAGCGATTCGAGCAATTGGAGTTTGATTCGAGCTGAGAGAAAAGTGTTCAAGCTGCGACGGACTATGGCGTTGCCTGAGGAGGCCGAATTCCTCATCTTCTCTTCTCTTCTTCTTCTGCATTCTTGTACTAGAAATGTTAGGGTTCTTGAGTCATACTGCGTAATTAGGGCTTGTAATTGAATCTGGTTATAGTGGAAAAGGGCTGAGCAATTCCCCCCGAGGCTCCCAGGAGTAGGGCATCCCCCGAACCTGGTAAAAATTGTTGTGTCTTGTTGATTCAATTTTGGTTTCCGTTTTGAGATTGAATTGAACTTAGATTAATCCTCGGGGTTTAGGGCAAACAATCCTTACAAATTGGTATCAGAGCTTGGTTAGTTGCATGTGATTAGGACAGATTGAGACTGACTTGTTGACTGATATTGATCTATAAACTTGTCTGTTTTTCCCCTGTTCTTGAATCCATCACTTGCACTTATACTGTTTGTTGAATTGCCTGCTCTTGACTACTTTGATTCTCTGATCTTGCGAGGACCTATAACACTTGGTGCCCATGGCTGATGGCATAAAGATAAAGCCCTATGATGGCACTTCAGACTTCTGCATATGGAAGGTGAAGATGAAAGCCATCCTGATAAAGGAAAAATGCTACAAGGCTATATCCGAAGAATGGCCTGCTGGAATGACAGACCAGTCCAAGAAGGACATGAAGGAAATGGCTCACTCAGAAATCATGATAAGGTTAGCAGATGATGTTGCAAGACAAGTGGTAAGCCATACTGAACCTAAAGAATTGTGGACTGCATTAGAAGAGAAGTATCTTACTAAGTCATTGCCTAGTAGGATATCTTTATTATGCAAACCGTTCACATTTAAGATGGAAACCTCTTTGTCTATTGCTAAAAACATGGATATTTTTCTGAAAATGACCCAAGATCTTGATAGACGTAAAGATAAGATTGCTGATACCCATCAGGCTGTGATATTGCTTAACTCTCTTCCTTCCCAATTTGATAATCTAAAGGATGTGATACAATATGGTGGGGATGAGTTGACTTTAACTAAGATAATAGATTCTGTGATACAAAAGAATGATTCTCTTAAGGTCTTTAAAAGACCTGGTGTTAAGGGTGATACTAGATCTGATTCTAAGAATGAAGTAATGTTCTCTAAAGGAAAACATAAGTATAAAAACTCTTTCAAAAAGTCTAGAAAACCTGAGTCTCAAAACAAACAGTCTGATGGGAAATCTGAGAATAGGACCTTAAATGTGAAATGTTTCTATTGTAATCAAATGGGTCACTTTGCTTCTGATTGTTAGAAAAAGAAGAATAATGAAGCTAATAACAATAACAGAAATAAGGGAAAGAACCAAAGGGAAAACCAGTCTAACAATTGTGAATCTGGAAAATCATATGATCATGAATTGTTTGTTGTTACCACTGCTAATGAATCTGATTCATGGATACTTGATTCAGGTTGTAACATGCATGCCACACCTAATAGAAATGTTTTCACTGATCTGAAACTTATAAATGATGGTGAGGTTAGATTGGGTGATCAAACTGTTCTGCACATTAGGGGGATAGGGAATGTACCTCTTAAAATGCATGATGGTGTTGTGAGGGTCATCCAAAATGTTAGATGGGTCCCTGGTTTAATAAGGAATCTGTTATCCGAGTCTTCTTTTGATGATCTTGGCTGCCATATTACTAACTTCAATGGTGTTAGAACTATTATGAGAAATGGCAGGACTGTCCTTAAAGGACTGAAGAAAGGAGGGCTTTACCATGTCCAAGCCACTCCTGAAATCAATGTTGTAACTTCAGCTAAGGACATGGATGAGACCAAGACCTGGCATTCCAGACTTGGCCATATAGGTAACAAAGGTTTGTTTTACCTACATAAGCAAGGTATCATTGATTCTGCCCATGTGAACAGTGACTTTTGTGAAAACTGCATCATGGGAAAACAGACTGCCTTAAGTTTTAACAAATCTACCATGATAGTTAAGAGTCCTCTTGATTATATACATGTTGATCTATGGGGACCTGCTCAAGCGAGCACCATTGGAGGGAGAAATTATTTTCTCTCCTTGGTTGATCACTTTAGTAGGAAAGTTTGGGTATTTTTGTTAAAGACTAAAGATGAAACTTTTGATAAGTTTAGATATTGGAAAGCTTTGGTTGAGAAACAATCTGGTTGTGCTGTTAAATGCCTTAGAACTGATAATGGACTTGAATTCTGCAATGACTTGTTTAATCATTTTTGTGAAGAACATGACATTGATAGGCATTTAACTATCCCAGGCACACCCCAACAAAATGGGACTGCTGAGAGGATGAATAGAACATTACTTGAAAAGGCTAGATGCATGCTCATTAGTTCAGGAATTAAAAGTACTCTTTGGGGTGATGCTCTTGTAACTGCTGCATATTTAATAAATAGGAGTCCCTCATCTATGATATGGTTTAAGACTCCTCAGGAAATGTGGACAGGGCATAAGCCAAACATTAATCATTTAAGGTCATTTGGATGTACTGCATTTGCTAAGATTGATCAAGGTAAATTGCAACCTAGGGCTGTTAAGTGTGTAATGATTGGTTACCCTCATGGTGTGAAAGGGTATAAACTGTTAGTGATACAGCCTGGTGCATATAAGGTTATTGTTGCCAGGTCTGTCACTTTTAATGAGCATGATTTCTATTTTAAAACAAAGCTAATGCAATCTACTGAGCAGACAGGTAACTCTCAAGGACAAGATGTTCCTTTTGCTTTTCCCCAGCCTCAAATGGAAAATGATGATGTTGATAACCCAGTGGGAGAAGAATTTGATGTGGGATATCCAGTCCCAAGCTCAGCTGATCAAGGAGGAAGCTCAAGCCTAAATGGAAATGGTGAAAATGGAGCTACCCCTGCTGCTGAGCAGAATGAATCCCCTCACCAATCTGGTGGGGAGGTAAGCTCTCATATCCCTACCTCTAGCATAAATGCTTCACCCACTAGTGTTGGTGGTTTGGATAACTGATAGCGCTAAAACATATGCATTTTAGGCGACCTCTATGCTTATTGTTTCGATCATTTTATTACGATTTCTCTTGCTATTTGATGCTTTGTGGTTCATTTCAGGCATATTACAGAGTTTAAGCTGAGAACACAAGTGAGTAGCATTTTGGAGCAAAACCGAGCAGTTTCGGAACAAAATATGGTGTTTCGGAGCCAAACCGAGCAATATTGACCTTTGCACCTTGTTTTGGACGCCCAGGGCTCATACGGTGTCCGATTTGGTCGATTCAAAGCTTGTTGGAAAGCTAATTCAAAGGACTACAACTTTGTAGTTTACACCAAGATCAGATTCGGATGGTAAGAGGCTCGGAGGGTCCGAACCGGCCGGCTCAAATTCGTGCACAAATCTCAACCGGCCGGCTCAAAGGGTCCGAGAGGATCAACTTCAACAACATCAAGGATCGAATCTCTAGGGTTATTGGATCTCTATATTGGTTCTAGATTTCTAAACTCTCTTTTCATATGGGTTTTTGCACTTTCATGGATGTTTTTGTTTGTAACCTCACCATGAGTGAGTAGTGACCTTGGTTGGGGATCTAGGAATCCCCTAGACATGTTTGTGACATTGTAATCACCATGGATGCTATTGATGAATGATTTGCACATGATTCTCCTTAATTTGAACTTAACTCTTCAAGTTGCCTATAAGGTGTTTGTGAAATGTCCTCAATAGGAACTTTGCTTGATCTCATGTTTGATGTAACTTGCGTTGAAAAGCATGATTTCAATTGAACTAAATGAAGAAGCATTAAGGTTTTTGTGTTACATGGCGACACTCTAATCTTAATGAGAATGGCTCGAACCTAACAAGAGTGTGATTATCTAGTCAATAAAGCGATCACACTATAGAATATGAATGTCTAGTCTCACACTCACGCTTTATTGACTAGATAATCACACTCTTGTTAGGTTCGAGCCATTCTCATTAAGATTAGAGTGTCGCCATGTAACACAAAAACCTTAATGCTTCTTCATTTAGTTCAATTGAAATCATGCTTTTCAACGCAAGTTACATCAAACATGAGATCAAGCAAAGTTCCTATTGAGGACATTTCACAAACACCTTATAGGCAACTTGAAGAGTTAAGTTCAAATGAAGGAGAATCATGTGCAAATCATTCATCAATAGCATCCATGGTGATTACAATGTCACAAACATGTCTAGGGGATTCCTAGATCCCCAACCAAGGTCACTACTCACTCATGGTGAGGTTACAAACAAAAACATCCATGAAAGTGCAAAAACCCATATGAAAAGAGAGTTTAGAAATCTAGAACCAATATGGAGATCCAATAACCCTAGAGATTCGATCCTTGATGTTGTTGAAGTTGATCCTTTCTCCCAAAAACCCTTGATGATGTGCCCCAAAAACCCTAGCTCCAATCCCCCAAAAGTCCCCCCTAAAAAAGTCTCCCTTGAAAACTAGATCTAGATCTCAATTTATAGGCAAAATCTGCCTTCAGGGGCCAACCGGGCGGCTGAGATTTGGCCTGAAGTTGAGCCGGCCGGTTGAGGTGAGCTTCAAGGGACTCCAACTCTCGGACCCTTTGAGCCGGCCGGTTGAGATTTGTGCACGAATTTGAGCCGGCCGGTTCGGACCCTCAGAGCCTCTTACCATCCGAATCTGATCTTAGTGTAAACTACAAAGTTGTAGTCCTTTGAATTAGCTTTCCAACAAGCTTTGAATCGACCAAATCGGACACCGTATGAGCCCTGGGCGTCCAAAACAAGGTGCAAAGGTCAATATTGCTCGGTTTGGCTCCGAAACACCATATTTTGTTCCGAAACTGCTCGGTTTTGCTCCAAAATGCTACTCACTTGTGTTCTCAGCTTAAACTCTGTAATATGCCTGAAATGAACCACAAAGCATCAAATAGCAAGAGAAATCGTAATAAAATGATCGAAACAATAAGCATAGAGGTCGCCTAAAATGCATATGTTTTAGCGCTATCAATAACAGTGGAACTGTGGATGTCAATGATTATTCTGTTGTTGAAAATGATAGAAATGATCTATCCAACTATGTGCTTGCTAGAGATAGAACTCCTAGGGAAAGATTCAGACCCAAGAGATATGATATGAACTTGTTTGAGGGCTGTGATAAAATGATACATTATGCCTTGCTTGCTGCTGAAAGTGTGAAATTTTCTGTGCCTGAAACCTATGAACAAGCTTTACATGATAAAAATGCTAATGAGTGGGTTAAGGCTATGCATGAGGAAATTCAGTCAATGTATGAAAATAAAACTTGGACCCTTGTCCCTAAACCTGCAAATGTGAAAATTGTTGCTTGTAAATGGATCTATAGGATCAAGGAAGGGAATGAACTAGGCATTTTGACAAATCGAGAGGGTAAAAATAGACCTGTCAACGACGCCATTTTGACACGTCTATTTTTACCCTCTCGATTTGTCAATAAAGAGGATCGTCGTAGAGTCAAACAAGATTTATAAATTCGGTAAGACCGAGTCGTACCCAAGGGAGCAATGTAAACTCATGTACTATGTAAAGTTGTGCTTCGATTTAGCTATTCCGATTCGAATGTTTGAAAGTGTTACTTTTGTCAAAGTTCTAATTTTATCAAGTTCAATTCAAGGAGATATTTCAAGGACCTACTTCACCTGATTGTACACCCAAGTCATGCAACATAAGCTATCATGCGATTCATGCTAAAGACGAATGGAAAAGACTATGCATAAACACGAGTAAGACCAACCTTCGTTGCGCCTAAACTCGTCAACTACGCATATAAGCTATGGTTTGCCTCTCCTTCGAGCCAACAAACCAATCTAAGCTACTTTGATTTTCTACCAACTGTCGTTGTGTAAATAACCAAAATAGTTAGTTATACGAACTAGTCTTCTATTCCATTGAAACACGAGTTACCTTCGTAAACACCTTATTTCAATGAAGTTCTATCGATTTCCGGTTCTAGACTTCACCCTTTCAGTTTGTTAGTCCTTTACCTTAATGTTAACATAGGCTAAGCATTTCGTCAAACACCTAGCATGCATCAACTTATAACGATATCTCAAATAGAACAACATTCATACATCAACACAAGGAAACATAATTTCATAAACATCAACAACCTATTATTGCATGACATTGACTTTGTGTACAATAGGATCCGTAGGACCCCAAAATAGGGTCACTAC
Organism: Rhodiola chrysanthemifolia; assembly: GCA_033675395.1. Taxonomy (NCBI): domain Eukaryota; kingdom Viridiplantae; phylum Streptophyta; class Magnoliopsida; order Saxifragales; family Crassulaceae; genus Rhodiola; species Rhodiola chrysanthemifolia. Next base: position 26,929,485 of record CM066210.1, on the reverse strand, counting down.
TCGAGCATCATTTTCTGGGTTTCAAAGTACATATGTTTGAAAACAATAAGAGAATACAATAAGAATCGATGAAGAAACAAACTTTCGTCGTGAGTCTTCACTTCTCTTCTTCTTCTTCTTCTTCTTCTCTTCTTCGAAACCCTAGATGGTGGTGGTCTTCGTGTCTCCAAGAATGTCCCTCGTGATAGAAAAATCAGATCCTCCTCCTATTTTGCACGTTTTTTTTTCTTCAATCATCAAGTTGAGACCCTTTGAATTCTGTTTGGTTGCACAGGTAAATTTGCTTTGCACAGGCAGTTTCTTGCACAACTTCAGCAGATTATGACAGACTGTGCTTTCTCTAGGTTAAGCGCGACCAAACTGCACAGTTTGTGGTGCCAAATGACGATGAATATCCTGATTTTTACTTCATTCCTTCCTTGTGATCATTCTTCTTTCGCTTAATTAAATCTGACATAAAACACCAAGAAATTGATTAGAATGCATAAAATATTCTGGAAACGAGAGCAATTCTATAAGGAATGGAATAGAAAATCGTTCGAAATATCGACCGATCAATGAGTGATCGGTTGTATATTCGAATAGAATTCAAATACTATTGATAGTCACAGTAAATCAAAACATTTATGAAGACTCGGGAATCCGAGGTCGAACCCAAAGGACAGGTGATTAAACTAATAATGCTAAAGATTAAACTAGGATGTCTAAAGTTTGGGGGGGGGGGGGGGGGGGGGTTGTTCCTCTTAAGAGGTTGATAGCAAATTTCACTATCCAAATTTAAAGGTTTGATCGACAAAAAGGTTAAAAATCAATTCAAAGATGACTAGGGATCTAATTCTCCACCTAGACAATTATTGTGACGGTAAAATAAGACACCATTGATGAAATCTCATGCACATAATTAGGATTTAGCCATGCAACATTATTTCTAAATTCAACTCACGCTCCAACTTAGTAAAAAGAGGTTGCATCTCGCTTAATGCCTCACACTCACGCTCTATTGACACTATAGAATACTAATATCTAGTCTCACACTCACGCTCTATTGACTAGATAGTCGTACACTTGTTAAACCCATGCCGTTCTCATTAGAACTAGTGTGTCGCCATGTAACACAAAAACCCTAATGCTTCTTCGTTTAGTTCATTGAAATCATGCTTTTCAGGGGTTAGCTACATCAAACATGAAATCAAGCAGAATTCCTATTGAGGACTTGTCAAAGACATGCCTAGGGCAATCCGAAACGTTAAGTTCAAACGAAGAAGAATCATGTGCAAAATTATTCATCAATAACATCCACAATATTTACAACGTCACAAACATGTCTAGGGGGTTCATAGACCCCCAACCAAGGTCACTACTCACTCATGGTGAGGTTACAATCAAAAACAACAATAGATGAACAGAAAATCATGTAGAAAGTTGAGTTTTTGAATCTAGAACCAATATGGAGCACTAATGATGAAGGATGATCCACTCTTCAAGTTGTTGATGCCTCTCGAAAAATCCGGTTTCTTCTCCAAGCAATCTTCTCTCTGAGAACCCAGCAAAAATCCAGAAAAATCCCAGCTGTGGCTGAAAAAACCCTAGCTTCCTATTTATACTTTTCCGTAAAAACCCAAACTTTACGACGTCATGCGATCGCATGAACTCCTGAAGGCTTGGTCTTGTGCGATTGCGGCTTGAGATGATGCGCTCGCATGATATTCTTATGCGACTGGTTTGTCTTATGCGACCGCATGATATGCTTATGCGATCGCATGGTCCTTTGGTCGTGCGATCGCATGGGTGTTGCATGCGACTGGTTTGCTATGCGAGCTCTGGGAAGTCATTCGTGCGAGCGCATGACTTTATCATGCGACTGCTCCGATCCATGCGAACGCATGAATGGATCATGCGAGCGCATTCTTTTGAAGGATTCTTGCTCCGGCTTCTATTTTGCTCTTTTTCGCTCTAGAATGCTCGGTTTGCTCCAAAATCACTGCTCACTTGTGTTCTCAGCTGAATCTCTGTAATAGGCCTGAAATGAACCACAAAGTATCAAATAGCAAGTGAAATCGTGAAGGAATGATCGAAACAATAAGCATAGAGGTTGCCTAAGATGCATATATTTTGGTGCTATCAAATCACCCTACACTTATCATTTGATCGTCCCGAGCAAACTAATCATAGAGATCAACAACAATATTATATTTCAGATGCTCCGGATCGGTTCTAAGAAACTCCATATGGTTATGAAAACTAACTAAAAACATTAAGAAACAATTACTGCTTATGATAAACCACTTTCGTAGGTGACGCGAGTGCATTTAGCGAATGCACTAAGCCTTTAAACCCCTAGGCTACCCTAGTGGAGGAGTTATAGTCTCCTGAGAGTTTTCAGACACGGGAATACTCACAAATCCCACAAAGATAACAATCATCCAAATAGGCATTTTAAACTCACAATTTTCAAAGTACTAGGCAAGGAATTTTTCATGAAGTTCATAATGTATTCAACTAGATATGTGCATTTCAATCACTACATGAGTCCTTTTCGATTCCTTATGGAAATTCATGAATTAGGACATTCAAGTAAATCAAAGCAAAGACTAATAAATCTTTAATCAAGGATTCTAGTCGTTTTCTATATCAGTGACTTCAAGAAGACAATCCAATAGTTGCAAAGAAATCTTGTTGGCTCACTTGCAAATGCTAGAAAGGGGGCTAGTCCATTGGCTTGTGAGCTTTGAACTCATTCTCAAACCTAGGACGCATAGGTCTCTTAGTCATAAGAGAAGAGGAGTTCCAACATTACAGTTTTTGTATATACTTGCAAGTCATATCATGCCTAAGTATAAAAGAATACGAGGTTCGTCCCTTAGTGAATTCTTACTAGGAAGTATCAATTGTCTCATTGGTTTTCATGCTAGAGGATGGTGGAATAGCCGATTGTCAAGTCTAAGTGCTTCTTATTTTCTTTTCTTTTTCTTTCAAATGGCCTTTGGCCTACAAATGCTTTCGAGGGGGAACTTTTCTTCCTAACCCCCGGCATTTGTATATTTTGATCAAAACTTCTCGTGTACATCGAGAGAGTTTTTAGTCGGGGCTTTGCCCTCTTTTGACCATAAGAATGAAGTGTATATATTTTTTGTTGGGGCCTATTTTTCGCCCTCTTTTGACTCCACACTTAGAACTTTGACAAAGGGCTAAGTGTTGAAAATGGAGCATGACAAACCAACAAGACAAATCCACTAGATAAGCGAGGTCACTAAGGTCACCTAAAGGCAATCATGGCATGTAAGGGTTTCAAAGTTATAAATTATTTCGATTTTATGCTTTCAAAGATCAACTCTTTAGTCTCGACGAGAAAAAGCTTAGAACAAAAGATAAAGAAGTGCTAGTAGATGCTTTGATTCTCAAGAATGAAAGTCAACAATCCAATCCATTAGTCATCTAAAGGATCAATCAAGTGAAATCATGCACGACTAGTTGAATTAGGAATGAGATTTTTCGAAGATGTAGCCTTGCCTAGACTTTTTGTTTTCATTAATATTTCAAAATTTTGGATGAATTGTGCGGTAGTGCAAGTGTTTTTCCTTAAGCATAAGTTGATTGGATTTTAAACGTGAAAGCATATCAAGCAAGCACAAACATCTCATGTAGTATAGACAATGTCAAACATAGGCCACCCCACACTTAGCAATTGCTTAGTCCCTAAGCAATGAATAGAATGAAAAGCAAAAAGAGAGTTTAGAGAAACTTCTCTCGTTTGGAGGTAGCCTTTTCAATGGAAGAGATGTTGCTTTGCTTGTCGAGTTGAACTTGCTCAAAAGATCCGAGGGATGATTCCCCCTTTTCTTCTATAAGATACGAAACTAAAAATGAGGAGAATGTTAAGCACACGAGGTAGGGAAATCATCATCGTAAACATGTCAATATTACGCAAGTCGACTCAAAATTTAATCACAAAAATGCCTCAGACGGATATGCGAACGCATGATAGAGTTTCATGCGGTCGCATGAATTGGCTGTGCGCTCGCATAACAGAAGCCAGTCGCATGATTTTCTCATGCGAGCGCATGAATGTTATGCGAGCTTGACATAACTGAGCCTAATGAATCGGTTCGTACTACGATGATCATACAATATTCAAAATGCATCAAGAATGTAGCATGTATCATAGAAATGATCAAAGATGTGCATAATTTGAAATTATCATCAAAAGATCCAAAATGTATCTAAAATCATCATAGAGAAAGTACAAGTGCAAAGCATGTAGAAATGCTAATCAAAGGCTCTCCTCTAAGTCAAAGATGCCCGTCTCATCTGGGGTGGAAGGGATGCCAGCAGGGTCGTCGTCTGCATCGTCTGCATCGTCTGCACTCGGAGCACGAGGGGCCTCGCCTTCCTTCTCCTTGCCCTTCGCGGAAGGATCCACAGGCGGAGATGGAGGTGGAGGTGATCTGGGTATGAACGGGGACCTCGGGGACAGACCAACGCTAGAAGCGATCCCCATGTGAGCGGCTATGGTGAGCAAGGTCCTCTCCTGCCACTGATTGTGCTGCGTGACGTAGGAGGCTAGACTGTCCAAGCGCGACAGAATCAGCGCGGAGCTCAGGTCAGCAGGGGGAGAAGGTGGCACGGCGCGAGAGGAGGAAGGCGCATCGGGGTGTAAATACCCGTCAATCTCATCGTCTGTGTTCGGCTCTTCTTCAGCTCCATCTTCGGCCTCCTTCTCATCATTAGCCCATTTCATCCCTTTGCCCAAGATGCGCATATAACGCATTTTTTTCAAACAAAGCTCCAGCTTGTCGCTCCTCTTGTCACCGAAAGTGAAATTAAGTTTCCTTGCAATCCACGTCACAAATGAACCACCCCCCAACCCCTTGTTCTTCGAAGTTAGAGATTGATTCCCCCCAATCCCATTGGTGATGCACCATAGCCAATCAACCTTCATCCCCTTCTCCATCATTAGCATAATCGCCATCTCCATTTTGCTCACGAGCCTACCATAATCAGTACGTACGAACACAGTGCCCGCCAACAATTTGTGGATGACGTTCCATTTGGGCACTCGGATACTAGTGGATTTGTGCTGCCCGTCCTTAGTGTAGTCACAACCCGAAATTCTCTTCCAAAACTTGTTTATATCATCATCGACCACATCAGGAATTTCACCATCCCTAGGCAGTCTCAACCAATCACATAGAACTTCTACCTTGACCTCCCACTGAAGATTACCCAACGCAAACCTCCAACACATTACTTTCCCTTCCTCCTCCTCCTCTCCACCCATATTAGGCCCATGAATCGGACAAAACGAACTAATGAATTCCATGGTCACCTCATGGAATGATCCAGGATCTTCTCTAAACACAAAGTTCATACCACTGTTAACAACCAACTCCTTAATCTCCTCTAGGATCTCTAACTTCCTCAAATCTTCAATAACGGGAAAAAGGAGAGGGATTGGCCATTTACCTTTGTCCGTGAGAGAGGTATACAATGCAGCATCCTTTGCGAATCCGAATCTGAGCTGGCTATCGAACTCGTACGGCTTGACCTTGTTGAACTTGTTGGCATTGTCGCGCCGAGGCGACGGGGGAGGTGAATCCTTTTCCAAATCCCCATCGGCTCTGCTAGCCGAACTGGGCGCCATGATATGCCTCGTGTTCTCCAGTGAGGAGCGGCCGTAATGCTGTCCAGCCTGGGTGGCTCTTACGTAGAGGATTTCGGCCTTCTTTCCTTTTCTAGCCGTTGGCGCTTTTGAAATCGGGGGTTTGGAAACTCCCACCTTTTTTTGAGGGCTCCTTGGAGGGTTGAGAGGATGAGGGAAGTTTGACTTTAACCATAGTCGGTTTTGGGGAGAAATGAAGATTTTGGGATTTGGAATTTCCGGATTTTGGGGAGGTTTGACGGTGGGGGTTTGGATCGGACGGACGGAAGGCGATTTGATGGCAGGGGTTGGAACGGACGGAGGCTGGAGGAGCTCGAATCGATCGGAAAAGATGGCGGAGGCTCGGAGAAGACGGGATTCGATTTTAGGGTTTTCTGGGAAATTTCTGAAATTTAAGAATTGAATTTATACTGTAACGGATTATGCGAACGCATAAATCATTTATGCGAACGCATGAATTGAGAGAGTGCTGATTTCGGTGCGGTATGCGAACGCATGAATTGAAATTATGCGAACGCATGGATCTGGACAGTCGCATGAGAATTTTATGCGAACGCAGGGATTTATGCGAGCTTGAAAGGACGAAGATTTTGACTAACTGTGCGAACGCATAAATGAGCTATGCGAACGCATGGAGTTTCTGACACGAATTTCTAAACTAATCTCGAATCGTTCATCAACACTCATGCAATAGATTTCAAAACCCCACGCTTATGTCCTATCAAAGCATCAAATTCACCAAGCACGACATCATGGAAGTAGTCTAAACCCTCATTAACAATCAGATATAGGCACTCGCACACACACACATTTCAAATCTTCAATTTCACTCATGCAAAGCACAATTACTGATACAAGCAATGGCCCAATCAACTAAGACATCTTAAAAATCATGGGGGCAACACTTACAAGCCTAGTTTAACGTCTTGGCTAAGACGGAGCCGAATCTCTATGTAGAATAGGAAGCACGCTAAAAGAAATCCCTAGCGGGATCCCTTCTCTAGCGGTATTTGCACAAGGTGCTCAAGGGGGCGCTTCCGACGTGTTTTGGTCTCCATGATCAGCATGATAAATTTTAACCCTTTGCCCATTTGCCTTGAATATATTTCCTTCGTTACCAACCAGCTCTAGGTGGCCATCCTCGAAAACCTTATGAATTTTGTATGGTCCAAACCACCTAGACTTGAACTTCCCGGGAAATAACTTGTACCTAGAGTTGAATAGCAAAACTTTATCTCCTACCGAGAACTCCTTTTTCCTGATAAACTTGTCATGCCATCTCCGAGTTCTTTCCTTGTAAATTTTTGAACTTTCGTAGGAGTCCAGCCTGATTTCGTCCAACTCATTTAGTTGAAGGAGTCTCTTCTCTCCCGAAGCTTTCGTGTCAAAATTCAGCTCTTTGATGGCCCACATCGCCTTATACTCAAGTTCCGCCGGAAGATGGCAAGATTTGCCATATACTAGTCTGTAAGGAGACATCCCGATTGGTGTCTTGAAAGCGGTTCGATATGCCCACAGCGCATCATCAAGCTTCAACGCCCAATCCTTTCCTGACTTTCCAACTGTCTTCGTCAAGATGTTTTTTATTTCTCTGTTTGACACCTCGACTTGACCATTGGCTTGAGGATGATATGGAGTTGAACACCTATGGTAGATCCCGTGTTTCTTTAGCATGGACTCAAATCTCCTTTCTTTGAAATGGGAGCCATTGTCACTGATTACTGCTCTAGGGACTCCGAATCTCGGGAATATTATCTTCTTGAACATCTTAATCACCACTTTAGCGTCACAAGATGGGGAAGCTATTGCCTCAACCCATTTGGACACGTAGTCCACCGCTACTAGAATAAATGCATTCCCTTGTGACGAAGGTAGGGGTCCCATGAAGTCCACACCCCAAACATCAAAGATCTCCACTTCTAATATGCCTTTCTGAGGCATTTCCTCCCTTCTAGCTATGTTTCCCATTCGTTGACACTCATTGCAAGCTTTGACAAATTCATACGTGTCTTTAAACATGCTTGGCCAATAGAATCCCGACTGAAGAATTTTGGACGTGGTTTTTGAAGCCGAACCATGACCACCATAGGAAGAAGAATGGCAACAAGCTATAATTTTCTTCATGTCCCCTTCGGGCACACATGTTCTATAAATTCCGTCTGCGCATAGCTTGTACAGGAACGGATCATCCCAAAAATATCTCGAAATATCGTGCAGAAACTTCCTCCTTTGATTTTGATCCAAGTCATTCGGCAGAATTTGGCAAGTCAAGTAATTTACATAATCTGCATACCATGGAGCATCATCTTTGACACTCAGCAAATATTCTCCGATGAAGGAGTCTTCCACAGGCGCTGAAAACTTCTTTGAGTCATAAAGCTCAATTCTCGAAAGATGATCCGCTACTACGTTTTCGACCCCTTTCTTGTCCTTGATGTCAATGTCGAACTCCTGCAAAAGAAGGATCCAACGAATAAGTCTCGGTTTGGCATCTTTCTTCTCCATCAAGTACTTGATAGCTGCGTGATCAGTGAAGACAACCGTCTTGGACCCCACAAGATAAGGCCGGAATTTTTCAAAGGCATAAACCACCGCTAGTAACTCTTTCTCCGTGGTAGTGTAGTTGAGCTGAGCATTATCAAGTACCTTGCTCACATAGTAGACCACATGGAGTTTCTTATCAACTCGTTGTCCCAACACAGCTCCCACAGCAAAGTCACTCGCATCGCACATAAGTTCGAACGGAAGATCCCAATTCGGTGGCTGCACTATCGGTGCCGATACAAGTGCTTTCTTGAGCCTCTCAAATGCCTCTAAACATTCTTCATCAAAACTGAATTGCACGTCATTGCATAAGAGGCGAGTTAATGGTTTCGCAATCTTGGAGAATCCTTAATAAACCTCCGGTAAAAACCCGCATGTCCTAGGAAACTTCTAACTCCTTTTTGGTCTCTCGGCGGTGGTAACTGCTCAATGATTTGCACCTTCGCTTGATCAACTTCGACCCCCCTTTTAGACACTAAATGTCCTAACACGATTCCCTCTTGAACCATGAAGTGGCACTTTTCCCAATTTAGCACCAGATCTGTTTCGATGCACCTAGCAAGAATATGAGAAAGATTAGTTAAACAATCATCAAATGAAGTTCCATGAATAGAGAAGTCATCCATGAAAACTTCCATGCATTTCTCAATGTAATCGCTAAAAATGGACATCATGCATCTCTGAAACGTTCCCGGTGCATTACTGATGAGACGTATTTATACGACTCGTCGAGTCAATTAATCCCATATATTTCGACACTTTATCATGCGAACAATTACTTTTTAGTATGGTTTTGCATTTCAGGTGATTCGGAAGCACTTGGAGGAAACACGCATAAAAGACGGCTTTTCACGCCAAAAACAGCACAATGAAGATTCACCCGACCGAGTGGGAAGATGCCTCCAATTTAACCGGGCGGTTCAACCAAGGCTTAATTCCCCAATTGGCCAGTTGAACAACAAAAAATCAGATTTTCACTTCCCAAATGTGAAACCAAAAGCCATTCCCTTTCCCACATCCATCCATGATCCCCACTTTAAACCAAAAACATTCCCCTTTAGCATTTTCTATCCAAAAGCATTTCCCACATCCATCCATGATCCCCACTTTAAACCAAAAAACTTTCCCCTTTAGCATTTTCTATCCAAAAGCATTTCCCACTATCCATCTTGTTTGTGGTCTAAAGGGGGAGTTGGACGTGTGGGGATACAAGGAGAAGAGAACACACATGGAAGGCATCTCATTTGGGAGATTCATTTCACACACACGATGGAAACATAAGAGGAGAACACATGGGTGGAAAGAGAAGTGGGTTTCACTTTGTCATTAAAGAAAAGTGAAGTGAGTTCACTTTCATGGTTTTTAAAGAAGAACAAAGAAGAAACAGCACATTGGCAGATTTGACCTCTGGACCTTCAGCGGAGGATTGGGGATTGACCGTTGCTCAGAAAAATATGGGCGACATGCCCACGCGTAGATAACTCAATTCCCTACAACTCTCTAGTTCACACCGAGAGAAGCCGAGGTCATTTGGGCAATCAAATCAATGGATTTCAGACTACATCAGTGCTAAATTGTGATCTGTCAGAATTGGGATTCATTTCCTTATGCATATCCAAAAGACACGTCCATGTGAAGTCCATGAGGCCACATTCAAGTGGAGATCACATACAAATGAAGCTCACATGGCAAGAGTGACGCTAATGCCTCTACATGCAAGGATAAAAAACAAGAATCATGATACAAGTGGGAATAACTTTGCAAAAGTGGCACAAATGGACAAATGGAGCCTCTTGCTCATGAACCTATATAAGGAGAGCCAAGGCACACGAAATGGGGATCCCTCATCATCCATCCTTCTCAACACAATTCATCATCAACAATATCAATCAATCATCCATTGAAGTTGAGAGCTTCTCTCTCTTTTGTTCTTCATTTCGGTATTGTGGCATTTCCTTTACTTTCTTGTATTCATTTCTTGTAATTCTCTTATGGTTATTGTATTCCTCTTCATGAATACTAGTAGCTAAACTCCACTATTCGGTTTGGGGTTCCCTAATGTTGTAGCAAGGCTTTGAGACCTTGATCTTAATGCTTCCTTGTATCCCATTTGCTAGACATGTGCCAATGGTTTGGGAATGGATACCTAGGCTAAACTAAGGCTTGAAATGGCAAGGTTTAGTCGTATGGTTTCATGACCTCCATTGTGCTTGTTTTCATTGAAATATGAGACAAGCTTTGCACCTAGACTAGTAACTAGTTCTTGTGTATTCCATTCGGATTGAACTCTGAAGTTGAGTAGAGGCTTGAAATGGCAAAGCTCCTCCTAATAGTTCATTCCCTCATTAGTGGCTTGGTCGATAATAAATCATGACACCAAGCGGCTACACCTAGGCTAACATATCTTGAAATGGAGTGTTATTCTAGTTAGAACTAGAAATCCATGTCTTGAAATGGAATGGATTGTGGTGTAATTGCTTGAAATGGCCTTACTTTAGGGTTTATGTCTTGAAATGGAATAAACCCACACTTATGGATACAAGGATAGATCATTAGAGGTCAATGATGAGTTGCGCCACAACACAAGGCCCCCAGACCGAATTCCATTCTCTTGATCACAATCCCTTTTGCATTTACTTTCACATTCCTTTCCAGTCATTTACTTTCAACCATTTGCAAACCCCAATTGTCTTTACTTTCTTATTGTTTTCAAGAACAACAAGTAACCTCACCAACTCCCTTGGGTTCGACCCCTACCTACCGCTTTACTAATCCAATAGTGAGCCACGAGTAGTGGAATTATAAATGTTTTTGAACAGGTAAAACGACACCTGTCAAATGCGCCGTCCTATCTCGCTGGGAGGCAGCCCGACATTTCTTTTCTATAGATTTATTTACTTGGGAAAGAAGATGATTTTCATACAGGGGACAGATGCGAACACATGAGGAGACTGTACGAGCGCACATGGCTGGGAATTCAACCGCAAGCGAGCACGCAAGGCCATCCGAGATGTTTGCGTAAGACTGCCATCCATAGGGGGTAGTTTCACATCTTGAAAATATTGTGTCGAGAAAAAATAAGCATTTGAGGATTCTGTCACCAAGACTTACGAGTCTAAGGGAATTGGTTTTTAAGTGAGACCGCTTGTGACTCCACCAATTTCCTGGGAATCCTTTATTTGTCTTGATTTCTTTGACATAGTCCTTTCATTTTGTGACGAACTCACGTTGCGATACAAGTTTCTACCAAAAGAAGGCAGGCGCAATGGAGCTCTTCGAGGACTCAAAGGAGAATGGTCAACTGTTTCCAAACATCACGCATCGCACGAGGGAAGTGCCTGTTCAACCTTACTCTCTTCTTATTTCCATAGTGTTTGTTTGCATGCATAGTCGTGTCTTTGAACTTAAGTTGTTCCGTGAGGTCACGGCTTTGTTCAAAAGTGTGGGGTGAGTGTCAGTTGTTGTGTCAGCATGTTTATTTCTTGCACTTGCATAGAGTCAGCACGTTTCCCTTGAAATTTTAAAATTTTTAGAAGTATGGAATTTGCTCTATGTCCTAGATATGCGGTAGTGGACTTTAATGATGTGAAATAGATAAAGCCGATTACATGCATTCCTCTTGTGAAATTTGAATTGTGTGACTTCATGTGAATTTAACCCACTACGTGTCTTTTAAGTTGAGATAAACAGGGATGTGGAGTTGATAGAAACGTCCTAGAGAGACTTGACAAAGCACTCAAAGGACCGAATTCAGACTATATGGTTCTATGGATTTTGTGGAGGCTAGCACTCGAGACAACATGGTTCAGAGTTTGCTCCGCCACTGCAGCGTTTATGTCGAAGGCGGGACGGGAAAACAGACCGTCCTATCTCTAGTCCGAAGTAGCCGGGAAAATAGGTGGAGAGCTCCCATCTTGACTCGCGTGAAAACGACAAGGATGAGAAAGAGCGGGGAGGTATTTCCATATGCTCGCGGGCGATGATTGGACCTCCTTCAAAAGAAAAGGACAAGCAATTCACAACAAAGGAGCAAAACTCAAGGAAAAATCAGCCATATTGTGAAAGTTCTACCGCAACAAAAAGTGAAGTACATCAATCATACAAAGCCGAAGGCCAATCTCACTACAAAAGCTGTCCAATCAAAGCAAGAAGAAGAACTCAAACACCTTGAAGCTCGAATAAATCACGTACTAGAAAAAGCAATGAAGTATAACCATATAGCAAGAGTTCGGGACCGAGAGTGTAGATCATGGGTCTAAAAGGACTATCTCCCAGACATCCGAATTGATTTGGATCTCGGCTCAAAGGTAACACGTATCAGTTTATTCCATGTTGAGCATGATAAATCTTAATAACAATTGAGTTATGCATGGAAAGGTGAAGTCTAGACTAGCAAATCATATTCATATCTAGGATGCCAAAAAAATTATGGTGTTCAGTTATTTTCCTCTTTTGACTAGCCTTGTTCGGGACGAACAAATATAAGTGTGGGGTGATTTGATGAGACGTATTTATACGACTCATCGAGACAACAAAACCCACCAAATACGACATTTAATCATACGAACATGTGCTTGTTAATGTAGTTTTGCATTTCAGGCAATTTTGGAGTCTAAAGAGGAATCGGGCTTAAAAGGGCATTTTTGTGCCAAAAGATTGTAATGTGCGAACGCATGGTCTGAGTGTGCGAGCGCATAGCACTGTGCGAACGCACGTGATTTTCATGCTACTGGTTCGGATCATGCGAGCGCAAAACCGCGGACGCCTGAAGAATTACATGGCGCGGAGGTCTCTTGCATTTCGATAATGGTTAAGACGTCCGCGGGAGTTAAATGAGAAGACGTCCGCGTGATACACTGACGAATTGAACACCAAAAATCAGATTATTCCCTTTCCAAAGATGAAACCAAAATCTATCCTTTTCCCATTTTCTTCTACCCAAAAGCCTCCCCTTTATGATTAATTTGTTCCCACCATCTTCCATGATCCCTATCATTAACCAAGAGCATTCCCTATTATCATTTACTATCCAAAAGCATTCCCCACTATCCTTCACTTTCATCTAGTTTGTAATTCACCATGGAGTTAGACGTATGGGGAGTAAAAGGAATATGCATACACAATTGGGATGGAAGACACATGTGTTATGGAAGTAGAGTGAAGGCACATGGTGGAAACAAGAAGAAAGGAGAAAAGCAAAAGCAAAAGGGGAGATCATTGAAGAATATTGGAGTCTTTTGGAAGTGGGAACATGAAGGTATCTTAATGAATTCATCTATGATACACACACAACCGTGTGTTCATTGGAAAAGGGAGAAGAAGAGAGATGACAACACAAAAGAAGGAGATAAACAAAGACAAGTAAAGATGAACATGGTGGGGAATATAAAGAAACAGCACACTGTCAGATTTGACCTCTGGACCTTCAGCGGAGGGCTGGGAATTGACCGTTGATCAGAAAAATATGGGCGACATGCCCACGCGTAGATAACTCAATTCCCTACAACTCTCGAGTTCACACCGAGAGAAGCCGAGGTCATTTGGGCAGTCAAATCAATGGAATTCGACTACATCAGTGCTGAATTCACCATGGAAATCTGATTTCTCAAAGTGCATCACATGGAGATGTCTTTCTCAAAGTGCACCACATGGTGATCCCTTTCCCTAAAGTCTAAAGTGAGGTGTGATCTACTTTCCCATGTGCCAAAGGAGACTCCAAAGATGCCTTATGAAGTGCTATAAATAGAGGACTTCATAAGGCATCTTTGGAGTCTCCTTTGAACCTTCTCCCAAGTCCTCTATTTATAGCACTTCATAAGGCATCTTTGGAGTCTCCTTTGGCACATGGGAAAGTAGATCACACCTCACTTTAGACTTTAGGGAAAGGGATCACCATGTGGTGCACTTTGAGAAAGACATCTCCATGTGATGCACTTTGAGAAATCAGATTTCCATGGTGAATTCAGCACTGATGTAGTCGAATTCCATTGATTTGACTGCCCAAATGACCTCGGCTTCTCTCGGTGTGAACTCGAGAGTTGTAGGGAATTGAGTTATCTACGCGTGGGCATGTCGCCCATATTTTTCTGATCAACGGTCAATTCCCAGCCCTCCGCTGAAGGTCCAGAGGTCAAATCTGACAGTGTGCTGTTTCTTTATATTCCCCACCATGTTCATCTTTACTTGTCTTTGTTTATCTCCTTCTTTTGTGTTGTCATCTCTCTTCTTCTCCCTTTTCCAATGAACACACGGTTGTGTGTGTATCATAGATGAATTCATTAAGATACCTTCATGTTCCCACTTCCAAAAGACTCCAATATTCTTCAATGATCTCCCCTTTTGCTTTTGCTTTTCTCCTTTCTTCTTGTTTCCACCATGTGCCTTCACTCTACTTCCATAACACATGTGTCTTCCATCCCAATTGTGTATGCATATTCCTTTTACTCCCCATACGTCTAACTCCATGGTGAATTACAAACTAGATGAAAGTGAAGGATAGTGGGGAATGCTTTTGGATAGTAAATGATAATAGGGAATGCTCTTGGTTAATGATAGGGATCATGGAAGATGGTGGGAACAAATTAATCATAAAGGGGAGGCTTTTGGGTAGAAGAAAATGGGAAAAGGATAGATTTTGGTTTCATCTTTGGAAAGGGAATAATCTGATTTTTGGTGTTCAATTCGTCAGTGTATCACGCGGACGTCTTCTCATTTAACTCCCGCGGACGTCTTAACCATTATCGAAATGCAAGAGACCTCCGCGCCATGTAATTCTTCAGGCGTCCGCGGTTTTGCGCTCGCATGATCCGAACCAGTGGCATGAAAATCACGTGCGTTCGCACAGTGCTATGCGCTCGCACACTCAGACCATGCGTTCGCACAGTACAATCTTTTGGCACAAAAATGCCCTTTTAAGCCCGATTCCTCTTTAGACTCCAAAATTGCCTGAAATGCAAAACTACATTAACAAGCACATGTTCGTATGATTAAATGTCGTATTTGGTGGGTTTTGTTGTCTCGATGAGTCGTATAAATACGTCTCATCAAATCACCCCACACTTATATTTGTTCGTCCCGAACAAGGCTAGTCAAAAGAGGAAAATAACTGAACACCATAATTTTTTTGGCATCCTAGATATGAATATGATTTGCTAGTCTAGACTTCACCTTTCCATGCATAACTCAATTGTTATTAAGATTTATCATGCTCAACATGGAATAAACTGATACGTGTTACCTTTGAGCCGAGATCCAAATCAATTCGGATGTCTGGGAGATAGTCCTTTTAGACCCATGATCTACACTCTCGGTCCCGAACTCTTGCTATATGGTTATACTTCATTGCTTTTTCTAGTACGTGATTTATTCGAGCTTCAAGGTGTTTGAGTTCTTCTTCTTGCTTTGATTGGACAGCTTTTGTAGTGAGATTGGCCTTCGGCTTTGTATGAATGATGTACTTCACTTTTTGTTGCGGTAGAACTTTCACAATATGGCTGATTTTTCCTTGAGTTTTGCTCCTTTGTTGTGAATTGCTTGTCCTTTTCTTTTGAAGGAGGTCCAATCATCGCCCGCGAGCATATGGAAATACCTCCCCGCTCTTTCTCATCCTTGTCGTTTTCACGCGAGTCAAGATGGGAGCTCTCCACCTATTTTCCCGGCTACTTCGGACTAGAGATAGGACGGTCTGTTTTCCCGTCCCGCCTTCGACATAAACGCTGCAGTGGCGGAGCAAACTCTGAACCATGTTGTCTCGAGTGCTAGCCTCCACAAAATCCATAGAACCATATAGTCTGAATTCGGTCCTTTGAGTGCTTTGTCAAGTCTCTCTAGGACGTTTCTATCAACTCCACATCCCTGTTTATCTCAACTTAAAAGACACGTAGTGGGTTAAATTCACATGAAGTCACACAATTCAAATTTCACAAGAGGAATGCATGTAATCGGCTTTATCTATTTCACATCATTAAAGTCCACTACCGCATATCTAGGACATAGAGCAAATTCCATACTTCTAAAAATTTTAAAATTTCAAGGGAAACGTGCTGACTCTATGCAAGTGCAAGAAATAAACATGCTGACACAACAACTGACACTCACCCCACACTTTTGAACAAAGCCGTGACCTCACGGAACAACTTAAGTTCAAAGACACGACTATGCATGCAAACAAACACTATGGAAATAAGAAGAGAGTAAGGTTGAACAGGCACTTCCCTCGTGCGATGCGTGATGTTTGGAAACAGTTGACCATTCTCCTTTGAGTCCTCGAAGAGCTCCATTGCGCCTGCCTTCTTTTGGTAGAAACTTGTATCGCAACGTGAGTTCGTCACAAAATGAAAGGACTATGTCAAAGAAATCAAGACAAATAAAGGATTCCCAGGAAATTGGTGGAGTCACAAGCGGTCTCACTTAAAAACCAATTCCCTTAGACTCGTAAGTCTTGGTGACAGAATCCTCAAATGCTTATTTTTTCTCGACACAATATTTTCAAGATGTGAAACTACCCCCTATGGATGGCAGTCTTACGCAAACATCTCGGATGGCCTTGCGTGCTCGCTTGCGGTTGAATTCCCAGCCATGTGCGCTCGCACAGTCTCCTCATGTGTTCGTATCTGTCCCCTGTATGAAAATCATCTTCTTTCCCAAGTAAATAAATCTATAGAAAAGAAATGTCGGGCTGCCTCCCAGCGAGCGCCTTTGTTTTACGTCGTTGGCTCGACGGTACCTCATTAGGGATCATAAGGTGGGATCCCATGGGTGGGTGAGGTCGAACTTCCTCACGGCTTCTCTTCTTCTCCTCCCAAAGAACTCATGGAGTGATGTGCTCGGTTCTAGTCTCCATTGGTCCGGTGGGTTCTTTTTCACATGCTTCTGAGAAGATGAGGGTTCCATAGCTGCTGATCGTGGCCTTGTATTTCTCCATCCCGGCTTCCATTCTTTCGGGCCATGTCTTTGTCGCTTTCTCACGTACGAATGGTTGGCACCTTTGCGATTCTGGAAATTCTGCATTGTGCCATTAAGTGTAGGCGACGTCAAGCATGCGCTTATGTTAAGCTTCCTCTTTGTGGCAGCGGCGAAGGGTTGTCCTAGAACGAGTGAGTTTTCAGGTGGCTTTTCTTGTTGAGTCATGGTGAGTGGGACCGGGGCTTTCTCGACTAGCCCGTCCGTGAGGACCGGGGCTGCTTCGGCCAGCTTGCCAATGAGGTCCGGGCATGACTCGTGTGCTCCGAGCGCAAGAATCGGGCATGGCTTGATTTTTTCGGGCGTTTTGGCAGCGATGTCCGGGACTTCTGTTGGTTCGGCAGTGAAGATTGTGCTAGGCTCGGCTGGTTCAGCAATGAGGTCTGGGACTGGCGTGATTTCCTCGGGCAGTTTGGTGATGTGGACCGGGCCTGAATTGAACAGTTTTTCTTCTAACTCCCAGGGATAATCAGAGTGGAGCTCTTCTTCAGGCAACCATGGGTCCTCATCATCGTCATTTATATGGTCTCCGGGGGCAATCACACTGAGGTCTGGGTCTGATTTGGGCAACTCGGCAGCGAGGACCGGTTCTTGTGGCTCGGTCGGCTCCGTGGGCTCCCATGTAGGCTCTTCTTTGATGACCCTTGGCTTGAGCAACTCATAGATCTGGTTTGAAGCTTCTTTTTGAGCTGCCTCGAATTCCTCGTTTTTGACCCGGATTTGGTGTATCATGTTGGCAAGTTCTTCGAGTCGCATGGCCTGATCTTGTCTTGACCTATCGGCCACATCATTTATCAAGTACCAAAGCTCATCTATGCTTAAGTTATTCACCGAGCCTCCTGCCGCAGCATCATTAAGCCTATCCCACTCTTGTGGCATCATTCCACTGAGAAACGTTTGAAGAAGATCGAAGTTTGTGAATCCATGGTGCGGGCAGCTCGTCACAATGGAATCGAAGTACCATAAGTACTCGTCCAATGTTTCGTCATGGAACTGCTCAAGGTTGATGATCTTCTCGCGGACTCTAAGTTGAAAAGATGGCGTGAAAAACTCCTCACCGTTCCAAGGTTCTCTTCCGTAGTACAATGACATTGTGAATTGTAAAAAGAAACAAAACAAATAGAACAACTATTCCGATGCACAACTCCCCGGCAACGGCGCCATTTTGACAAGTGTCGTTTTACCTGTTCAAAAACATTTATAATTCCACTACTCGTGGCTCACTATTGGATTAGTAGAGCGGTAAGTAGGGGTCGAACCCAAGAGAGTCGTGTGGAGTAGTTGTTCTTTGAAAGCAGGAAAGAAAGTAAAGACAATTGGGGTTTGCAAATGGTTGAGAGTGAATGACGAAAGGTAAGGACGAAAGATATTCAGTCTAGGGTTTCTTCTTGTGACACATCCATCATAGACTTCAAATGATCTTACTTTGTGTTCATAAGTGTGGGTTTATTCCATTTCAAGACATAAACCCTAAAGTAAGGCCATTTCAAGCACTTACACCACAATCTACTCCAAAATCAAGACATAGACTTCTAGTTCTAGCTAGACTAATACTCCATTGCAAGACGTATTAGACTAAGTGCATCCACTTGATCTCCCGTTTCAGTTACAACCAAGCGGATTAAAGAGGGTTTGAACCACTCGGAAAAGCTTTGCCATTTCAAGCATCCACTTAACTTCGTTGTTCAAACCGGGATAATGGCACAAGAACTAGTTGAAACACAAAGTAGCATTAAGTTCAAGTCTCAAGATGCATACACAAGTATGAACACCCTTGACCGAATATAGGCTTAGCTACTTGTATTCATGTCAAAGAATACAATAGCCATAACAAGAACAAGGAAGAGTAAAGTAACCGAAACAAGAACAAGTAAAGGAAAGAGAGCTTTGGATTCAAGAACTTACAAGGAAAGTGAAGAGAGCATGAACAAGAACTTGACAAAGGAGATCACATGAACAAAGTAGAGAGCATTTCAACAACAAAGGAAATGTTTGTGTATTGAGATGAGGAGAAGAGAGAGGAGCTCTCAACCCTTGGGTGGATCCTTAGATCCTTTGGTGGGTGATTTGAACCTTCTCCCAAGTCCTCTATTTATAGCACTTCATAAGGCATCTTTGGAGTCTCCTTTGGCACATGGGAAAGTAGATCACACCTCACTTTAGACTTTAGGGAAAGGGATCACCATGTGGTGCACTTTGAGAAAGACATCTCCATGTGATGCACTTTGAGAAATCAGATTTCCATGGTGAATTCAGCACTGATGTAGTCGAATTCCATTGATTTGACTGCCCAAATGACCTCGGCTTCTCTCGGTGTGAACTCGAGAGTTGTAGGGAATTGAGTTATCTACGCGTGGGCATGTCGCCCATATTTTTCTGATCAACGGTCAATTCCCAGCCCTCCGCTGAAGGTCCAGAGGTCAAATCTGACAGTGTGCTGTTTCTTTATATTCCCCACCATGTTCATCTTTACTTGTCTTTGTTTATCTCCTTCTTTTGTGTTGTCATCTCTCTTCTTCTCCCTTTTCCAATGAACACACGGTTGTGTGTGTATCATAGATGAATTCATTAAGATACCTTCATGTTCCCACTTCCAAAAGACTCCAATATTCTTCAATGATCTCCCCTTTTGCTTTTGCTTTTCTCCTTTCTTCTTGTTTCCTCCATGTGCCTTCACTCTACTTCCATAACACATGTGTCTTCCATCCCAATTGTGTATGCATATTCCTTTTACTCCCCATACGTCTAACTCCATGGTGAATAACAAACTAGATGAAAGTGAAGGATAGTGGGGAATGCTTTTGGATAGTAAATGATAATAGGGAATGCTCTTGGTTAATGATAGGGATCATGGAAGATGGTGGGAACAAATTAATCATAAAGGGGAGGCTTTTGGGTAGAAGAAAATGGGAAAAGGATAGATTTTGGTTTCATCTTTGGAAAGGGAATAATCTGATTTTTGGTGTTCAATTCGTCAGTGTATCACGCGGACGTCTTCTCATTTAACTCCCGCGGACGTCTTAACCATTATCGAAATGCAAGAGACCTCCGCGCCATGTAATTCTTCAGGCGTCCGCGGTTTTGCGCTCGCATGATCCGAACCAGTGGCATGAAAATCACGTGCGTTCGCACAGTGCTATGCGCTCGCACACTCAGACCATGCGTTCGCACAGTACAATCTTTTGGCACAAAAATGCCCTTTTAAGCCCGATTCCTCTTTAGACTCCAAAATTGCCTGAAATGCAAAACTACATTAACAAGCACATGTTCGTATGATTAAATGTCGTATTTGGTGGGTTTTGTTGTCTCGATGAGTCGTATAAATACGTCTCATCAATTACATGGCCCAAAGGGCATGCGCCTAAATGCAAAAGTGCCATACGGACATGTAAATGTGGTTTTTTCTTGGTCATTCGGTAAAATGGGAATTTGATAGAAACCACTATAACCATCTAGGAAACAAAAGTACTCATGTCCAGCAAGTCGTTCAAGCATTTGGTCGATAAAGGGAATGGGGAAATGATCCTTTTTTGTTGCCTTATTCAATTTCCTATAATCGACGCACATCCTCCATCCACTAACGGTTCTAGTAGGGACTAACTCTCCCTTATCGTTCTGCACAACCGTAAGTCCTCCCTTTTTGGGGACGACGTGGATGGGGCTTACCCATTCCGAATCCGGAACCGAGTAAATGATGCCCGCATCTCTTAACTTGGTAATTTCTTTAAAGACGGCATCACTAAGCTTAGGGTTCAATCTCCTTAAAAACTCCCTAGAAGGCTTTGCATTCTCTTCAACATTAATCCTATGCATGCATAACGAAGGGCTAATTCCCTTAAGATCATCAACAGAATAGCCTAGAGCTTGTCTATTCATTTTCAGCACATGCAAAAGTTGGGAAGTTTCATGTTCATTCAAAGTTGCACCAACAATGACGGGGTAAGTGGAATTAGACCCAAGAAATTCATACCTGAGATTCGAAGGTAGAGGTTTTAACTCTCCTTCGAATTCCTTACCTCTCGGCACCGGGTCTTCTTTACCCTCGTAGGCATCTAAGGCTCGCTCTCCTTCGACCAAAGTCAGGTCGCACATCTCCTCATCGCCCATATCCGTCAAGGATGTAAGAAACATACTAGCATCATCTATCTTCATGACTTCACTCTCAAAAGATGTTAGCTCAAAATTTTCATAAGATATATCAAGCAAATTGCATTCAAAAGATTGAGCAGGAGCTTTCATGGCATTTTTCAGAAAAAATTTCAGCTTCTCATTCCCTATTTTCAACTCTATAGACCCTTCACCACATCTAATGACAGCTTCCACGGTGTTAAGAAAAGGTCTACCGAGAATGACGGGTGTTTCCTGCTCATCATCCATTTCTAGCACATAGAAGTCTACGGGGATAAAGAATTTACCAACCTTAATGGGCACATCCCTAAGAACTCCCCTAGGAATCCTAGAACTTCTATCGGCTAATTTCAAAGTAATAGTAGTGGGATGGAGCTCACCCATATCAATCTTTTCAAACAACGAATAGGGGATCAAAGAAATACTAGCTCCCAAATCACACAATGCTCTATCAATTTCAACTTTGCCTAAAGCGATAGGAATAGAAAATGACCCATGGTCTTGCATTTTTTTGGGCATTCTACTCTGGACAATAGCACTACATTCGACATTCAGGGCTATCATGCTAGACTCTTCAATCACTCTACGATTTGACACAATATCTTTCAAGAATTTAGCATAGGTAGGATTTTGAGTGATTACCTCATGGAATGGGAGGGTGACATACAACTTTTTCAGCATTTCCACAAAGCGCTGGAAGTGAGCATCTAGCTTGCTTTTGTTGAGCCTTTGCGGAAAAGGTATCATCGGCACATACTTCCTTGTCAAAGCTGGTTCTTCCTCCTTTTCCTTTGCTTCCACAGGACCTTGAAGTTCAACTTCAGAATTTTCATTTGCAACTTCCGCTTCTATCTCCTTGTCATTTGAACTTGGTTTTCCTTGAGGAGTAGGTAGGACCTTTCCACTTTTCAAAGTAATGGCGTTGATGTGCTCGGTGGAATTCACATCTGGTTGAGAAGGAAGCTTCCCATACTGCTTCAAAGCGGCGGCTTGTTGAGCCACTTGATTTTCGAGCATTTTATTGTGAGCTTCTAACTGCTCCATTCTCTTGTTGACTCCCTTTTGGTTCTCTAGCATTTGCGCCATCATAGACATCATTGTATTCTCTTGAGAGTTAGAAGGAGGTTGCCCTTGTTGATGAGAAATCCCCTGATCATTTGTAGGAGGCTTATTAGCTTGGTACGGCCTTTGATAGCTCCCTTGGTTGGAGTATTGAGAATGTTGCCCTTGATTTTGATTAGAACTTTGGCCTTGATTAGAATAAGAGTTCTGCCCTTGACTTTGGTTAGCGCCATACCCTTGTCTTTGGTAATTCCCTTGGTAATTATTTTGCCCTTGGGGTCTAGGAGGAAAACTGGAATTGCTGGACAATCTTCTTTGAGGAGTCTCGTAATTCCTCGTAATAGGGTTAGAATTCTGAGCATAGTTTCTTTGTTGATTCACATAGTGTGCCTCTTCATAACCGTCATCATCATCTTCATATCTCCCTTCGGGGCAATTCTTTGTAGAGTGCTTCGTACTAGAACATAGAAAGCAAGATTGTTGGACCGGATTCTTCTCTTTTTCAGTCCTCGGTTTAGACACATCCAAAGAATTAACCATACTTATCATGGTTTCCATCTTCTTTGCCAAATCACTAAACTGATCTTTAGTTGCATAATTGGATGAATCCTCTCTAGACTTAGCCATTTTCTTGTGATCGACCCCTTGGTATCTATCGGAATTTGTGGCGATCTTATCGATAATTTTAAAACCTTGGCTTGCCGGTAGATCCATAATCGCTCCACCACTAGCCGTGTCCATCTGATTCTTAGCCTCCTTACTCATCCCCAAATAGAAATAACGCATTAGATCGGCCTTTCTAAAATTGTGGTCAGGGCACTCCCTCAAATAGTGCTTGAACCGATCGTATGCTTGGTGGAACAGCTCGTTGTCCCTTTGGGAGAATGTCAGAATAAAGTCCGTAAACTTCTTGGTTCTAGATGGAGGGAAGAACTTATTCAGAAAAGCAGTAGCTAAATGGTTCCAAGTGCGAAAAGTCCCCGGTTCATGATTTTGTAGCCATTCTTTGGCATCCCCATATAGCGAAGAAGGAAATAGCTTTAGATAGACGTACTCAACGGGTACATTCCTTGGCTTATAGGTCCGACAATATTCTTGAAAATTGGCTAGATGATTAGAGGGATTCCCGACCCCTTGAAACTGATCATTGGTAACCATGTGCACTAAAGATGATTTCACGTCGAAATCGAAAGCATCTTCGTCAGGAGGAACTATAGCTGAGCCATTCCCTTCAAGAGTAGGGGTCATGTAATCCCCGACAGGCCTTTCATCATCCTCATCATTATATCTATAGTTTCGGTCATTCTGGTTCCTTGGAGGAGCGGGAGGATCTTGTAAAGGATCCTGACCATTTTGGTTATTCGGTAGAACGGGAGGATCCTCTACCGCATCTTCCATTCTAAATCCGGGTGGTGTATAATGAATTGGACTTAGGAGTGGAGGTGGACGAGGTCTCGGACCTTGGAAAGCAGGAGGGGTAAGAGCAAAAGGCGGAGGATTTTTTCGAGGTCTACCTCTTCCTCTCTTAGCGGCTGGGTGAGAAGTATTGGACGTCGAACCTAGCTCTACGTGCTTTTGTCCTCTAAATCTTGTGATCATTCGAATGCCTGCAAGAACAAAGGAAGATCTTAGCAATGAAAGGCAAGAGAATTAAACACAGTTTAAGCACGAAACGAGCAATACTTATCAAGAAAGGAAAGAGTAGACAAACTAAACTATCTATTAGCACCTAGTTAATTAACCTGTCCCCGGCAACGGCGCCATTTGATCGATTGTAATTTAGCGTAAATATTCGAATAGAATTCAAATACTATTGATAGTCACAGTAAATCAAAACATTTATGAAGACTCGGGAATCCAAGGTCGAACCCAAAGAACAGGTGATTAAACTAATAATGCTAAAGATTAAACTAGGATGTCTAAAGTTTGGGGGGGGGGGGGTTTGTTCCTCTTAAGAGGTTGATAGCAAATTTCACTAACCAAATTTAAAGGTTTGATCGACAAAAAGGTTAAAAATCAATTCAAAGATGACTAGGGATCTAATTCTCCACCTAGACAATTATTGTGACGGTAAAATAAGACACCATTGATGAAATCTCATGCACATAATTAGGATTTAGCCATGCAACATTATTTCTAAATTCAACTCACGCTCCAACTTAGTAAAAAGAGGTTGCATCTCGCTTAATGCCTCACACTCACGCTCTATTGGCACTATAGAATACTAATATCTAGTCTCACACTCACACTCTATTGACTAGATAGTCGTACACTTGTTAAACCCATGACGTTCTCATTAGAACTAGTGTGTCGCCATGTAACACAAAAACCCTAATGCTTCTTCGTTTAGTTCATTGAAATCATGCTTTTCAGGGGTTAGCTACATCAAACATGAAATCAAGCAGAATTCCTATTGAGGACTTGTCAAAGACATGCCTAGGGCAATCCGAAACGTTAAGTTCAAACGAAGAAGAATCATGTGCAAAATTATTCATCAATAACATCCACAATATTTACAACGTCACAAACATGTCTAGGGGGTTCATAGACCCCCAACCAAGGTCACTACTCACTCATGGTGAGGTTACAATAAAAAACAACAATAGATTAACAGAAAATCATGTAGAAAGTTGAGTTTTTGAATCTAGAACCAATATGGAGCACTAATGATGAAGGATGATCCACTCTTCGAGTTGTTGATGACTCTCGAAAAATCCGGTTTCTTCTCCAAGCAATCTTCTCTCTGAGAACCCAGCAAAAATCCAGAAAAATCCCAGCTGTGGCTGAAAAAACCCTAGCTTTCTATTTATACTTTTCCGTAAAAACCCAAACTTTACGACGTCATGCGATCGCATGAACTCCTGAAGGCTTGGTCTTGTGCGATTGCGGCTTGAGATGATGCGCTCGCATGATATTCTTATGCGACTGGTTTGTCTTATGCGACTGCATGATATGCTTATGCGACCGCATGGTCCTTTGGTCGTGCGATCGCATGGGTTTTGCATGCGACTGGTTTGCTATGCGAGCTCTGGGAAGTCATTCGTGCGAGCGCATGACTTTATCATGCGACTGCTCCGATCCATGCGAACGCATGAATGGATCATGCGAGCGCATTCTTTTGAAGGATTCTTGCTCCGACTTCTATTTTGCTCTTTTTCGCTCTAGAATGCTCGGTTTGCTCCAAAATCACTGCTCACTTGTGTTCTCAGCTGAATCTCTGTAATAGGCCTGAAATGAACCACAAAGTATCAAATAGCAAGTGAAATCGTGAAGGAATGATCGAAACAATAAGCATAGAGGTTGCCTAAGATGCATATATTTTGGTGCTATCAATGAGCCACCTAGGTTCAAGGCTAGACTAGTTGCTAAAGGGTTTACTCAAAAGGAGGGAATTGACTTTAATGAAATCTTTTCTCCAGTTGTGAAATATAAAACCATGAGATTGTTGATTGCAATGGCTGCTGTTTATGATTGGGAAATAGAACAAATGGATGTCAAAACTGCTTTTTTACATGGTGACTTAGAGGAAACAATTTACATGAATCAGCCCATAGGCTTTATTGATAAAAATTCACCTGATTCTGTGTGCTTGCTAAATAAATCAATTTATGGTCTTAAGCAATCACCTAGACAGTGGAATAAGAAGTTTGATTCATGCATGTTAACTCTTGGTTTCACTAGAAGTAAATATGACACTTGCATGTATATGAAAGTAGGAAAAACTGACTGCCATATTTTTGTTCTGCTGTATGTGGACGATATTCTGTTAATGAGCCATTCAATCACTACTATTTCTAATGTTAAGAATGAGTTAAAGAAACATTTTGACATGAAAGATTTTGGAAAGGCACAAAAGATATTGGGTGTGAAAATCATTAGAAACAAGCATGATAGGAAAATCTGTTTGTCTCAAGTTGATTATGTTGCTAAGGTGTTAGATAAGTTTGCCATGACTGATTCTAAACCTTCCCCAGTACCCTTAGGAGGGCACCTGGATATTTCAAAAGATGATTGCCCAATAATTGATTCTTAAAAACAGAAAATGGAAGATGTTCCTTATGATGTTGCTGTTGGTTCCTTGATGTATGCTATGTTATGTACTAGACCTGATATTGCTTTTGCTGTGAGTGTACTAAGTAGATATATGTCTAATCCTGGTGAGAAGCACTGGATTGCTATGAAATATTTGCTAAAATACATGAATGGCACTAAGAAACTAGGACTAGTAAATGCTGATTATGAAAAGGAACCAGAACTTAAAGGGTATGTGGATTCTGATTTTGCTAGTAATAAGGACACTAGGAAATCAGTCACTAGTTTTTTCTTCACTTGGGGAGGCTGTTGTATTTCATGGAAATCACAACAGCAATCCATAGTAGCTTTATCCTCAACAGAAAGCTGAGTATATTGCTGCTACCGAAGCATGTAAAGAAGCCATTTGGCTTCAAGGTTTTCTAAAGGAAATCACTGGTAAAAGCTATGTAACCACACTTAATATAGATAGTCAGAGTGCTATATATTTGTGTAAGGACCCTGTATATCATGAGAGGACTAAGCACATTGATGTGCGACTTCATTTTATTAGAGACTTAGTTGACTCTAAACTGTTATCATCGAAAAGATTCTTGGTGATATAAACCCAGCTGACTTTGGAACAAAGATAGTCCCTTCTGTGAAGTTTGTGTTTTGCAGGGATGCTTTACATGAGGTTGGATGAGATGGAAGACATGAGCCAATGAAGGGAATATTGCTCCTCCCCCTTTTAGTACCACTCCCATATGGTACACCACTATAACTTATGATTCAATTACAATTAGATGCGCAAGTTAGGATTAGGAGGGCAAATTGTAATGCCTTGTAATCCCAACATGCTTGGGAAGTCACTGGATTTGTTTCTAGGCAATATGGATCAGTTGTCAAATGAGATCACATATTGCAGTGTAGTATAGGCTAGAATAGGATATGCAGGTCTGAAGGCTAAAACGGTGGCGTATGGCATTGGCGCTCTAAAGCTCATTTGAAGTTCGCTGGAAACGGCGTCGTCTGCTAAAGGCGCGAGACTCGTTTAATGGAACGACGACGTCTCGGCGAAGCGCCAAAGTCTGCGATGCGAGGAAACGTCAGCGTTTCGTTTGGGCGGAAAAGTCGATTTGGATGCGTGGCCAGAACGCTGCGTTTCGAGACTACTTAAAGGAGCTGGATACTCAGAATTGGGGTTCATACGATTTGGGACTTTTCTGGCAATTGCGAAGCACAGCGAGCGAGCGATTCGAGCAATTGGAGTTTGATTCGAGCTGAGAGAAGAGCGTTCAAGCTGCGGCGGACTGTGGCGTTGCCTGAGGAGGCCGAATTCCTCATCTTCTCTTCTCTTCTCTTCTTCTTCTTCTTATGCATTCTTGTACTAGAACTGTTAGGGTTCTTGAGTCATACTGCGCAATTAGGGCTTGTAATTGAATCTGGTTATAGTGGAAAAGGGCTGAGCAATTCCCCCCCGAGGCTCCCAGGAGTAGGGCATCCCCCGAACCTGGTAAAAATTGTTGTGTCTTGTTGATTCAATTTTGGTTTCCGTTTTGAGATTGAATTGAACTTAGATTAATCCTTGGGGTTTAGGGCAAACAATCCATACAAGTGGGATGCATATGATCAAAATGGTCACGAGATATGACAATAATTTCGAGGATGAAAGAGAAAGTGATAGAGAGATGGATGGATGACCAAAAAAATTTGATCATTGGTGTACATGGTCTTATGCTTAACATTGTTCACACAAATTCTAATGTTGGGCCATATTTTAAAAAGCATCTAGTGTAGAAAAACTAATTTGCATTATAGGAATTTGTCATGTCCATATATAAAAAGCATCATACTAACATTTGGCCTCACGCCTCCTTTGTCTATGAGGCGACCTCTTTTCGAAGACTTGTCGTATATGTATGCAAAGTGGTCGCAAATGGGGAAATTATTGGAGACGCAACCACGCTGCAGAAATTGACAAGGCATGCATGTCAAACATACGTTTAAGAAAAATGACGGTCGATTTCATTATCGCCATAATTGAACGGTGGCCATTTGGTAGTTTGAGATAAATACGCTATTGATTTATTGGTATGATGCCATTTGGTATGATGCCATAATTGGACGGTGGCCATTTGGTAGTTTGAGATAAATCTCAGTTATACTGTGAATATTATACAACATGATTTTTTTAGAAATATTATTCAAAAAATAATTTAATATAAGCGGACTATGCTTTTCTTGAATATTTTTTTTTTTGATATTACAAGGCGTACAATGGTTAGAAAACAACACCACAAATGAAAACAAACTACAACATGGACGATGACTGACAAACACAGAGAACGTGATAACGTAATCCGTGTGAGAATCCGCAGCTGTAGTAGTATCCTCATCCACAGGGAAGCTTCAAGAACCTTCACACGCCAAGGTGGCCAAACTGAAGAAGCAGCGCACACACTAACTTCAAACCATCGGTCTTGTGCCGGCCATGTTTCTTCAAATGAATCCAGCACGAGAGGAGTCTGCCACTCCAGCTGGAGATAAGCGAACATCTTAGAAGGCAGGAGGATAACCTAACCCTAGGTACAAACAGAAGTCGGACCAAGCCGACCAAAGTACAAACCGGATGGAACCCAAAAGGGAGACACCGGTGACACAACAAGAAGAACCTAAAATAGGTACAAGCACACACGCCAGAGAAAATCGACCAAACAACTAACCGACCGGACCAAAGCCACCCAGCCAGCCACATATGTACAACCCAGCCGACGGCGCCACCACCCACCTATGAACATCAAAAAAACCCACACCCAATCGGACCACCACCCCCGCCCAAAACCACCATGGCAACCGCCACCCGGAGCCCGAGAAGCCAGCTCAAACGACCAGCAACAGTGGCCATTAGATGGCAAAACGAGATGGAGAGGATGGGGGCCGAAGGCAAGGCCGGTCCCTGCTTTTCTTGAATACTGATTGTAACACATTTATACATATGAGTCTGGCAGTTATTCGTTCCTTAATTTTTTTGAAGAAAAAACAAAGGTAAAATGAGAGTTAAAAAACATTGCAAAATGTTGTGCAAAATATGACAGTCAATTTAATAGTTAAGAAATAGAGGAAGTAGAAGGCTGGGTCAAGTTTTTTCTTTTTGAGGGTGAGTAGAACGATTCACAACAATTCAATACATATCAATCATTATAGCTTTATCATCTTATACATAGTACATGTATAACGATCTTCAAAACTCTAATCGAATCCCGTAATCAATGGTACATATATACGCATCTGAAGCGCAGGCCAAGTCTGACTCTTTAACCATAGATTAGTTCCTTGAATTCTGAAGCACGGGCCACATATGGCACCTTTACCATCGCAAGATACATTTAAGTAAACTAAACTGTATATAAAAATTTCAATCTGAATGTAGTCGAATAGTTTTTCAA
Source organism: Rhodiola chrysanthemifolia (assembly GCA_033675395.1). NCBI lineage: Eukaryota > Viridiplantae > Streptophyta > Magnoliopsida > Saxifragales > Crassulaceae > Rhodiola > Rhodiola chrysanthemifolia. Next base: position 26,899,671 of record CM066210.1, on the reverse strand, counting down.
TTTGCTAAATTGAGCTAATTGATTCCTAATTCAGCATATTTCAAACATTCATCTCAGTCTCATGTACACGTTTTTTTTTTTTGATTAATAGTCTCATGTACACGTTAAAAGAATGAAATCTGGTAAACATTTGGCAGTTGTCCTAACAATTTCTGGTCATGGTAGGAAGCAAATGTGGTTCACATTTGGTGGACTGACTACCAAAGCGAAAGCCCAAGAGCCTGCATCATCTCCCACTCAGTTTTTGTTTTGATCAGAACCATCCATCATCATCCCAAACCACATATCCTTCCATAATATAACAATGAAAATGTACAGACTCTTGAACATCAACTAAACGGAGTATATGATCTGGGAAGTGTCAAGGACACAAACCAATTGCTTTCACTAAAGTGATATCTATATGAAGTACCAAGTAGAGAACAATGCATCCTTCCTATTAACCAGACAAAAGTGCACTGGTGACGAACCGTATCTGAGCAAGAGAGGGCATGCAAATGGACAACTGTTGACACGATTTACCAAGAGAAGTGATGCAGCTAAACTAAGCGGAGGCATCTACTTCCAGTTTTCTAAAAAGATAAATAGCGAGAGGACTCGTAACTTGTGAGTAAAAGCAGAAGTTACCTAAACTTTCAAAGCTGACTACATTTCTTCTGATGGACAACCAATATGATACGCTCGGAAAGAATTCAAATTCTGGCCCTTCGCTGAGGAGCTGGGTTGCTTGGTTAGGATTTGACTGAACGAAAGCTGTCGGAAAGGTCTATTAACAGGCGGCAATAGTAGCCCAGATTGTTTATCCATTGAAAGCAACCGTCCACACTTGCTGCACAAGAATTTTTCAGTTTAAAAGACAGGTCATATGATCATATCTTCGGTTTACAAATTCGGGAAGAAAAACAGCTCTCACCTGCAAACTTTTGTGAAGAGCGATTGATAATTGCCAATCCAACACTGGAACAGCAAGCGAAGCGAGTCAAATAAAAAACCACAACAGCTTTAAACATCTTCAAACCACAGAGATCACAAAAAATTGAAAAATAGGTACCATCAGAAGATATAATGCTGCATTGCTCCGAGAACTGAGAAAAAACTGTATTGCTGTAGCCGCTTGCTCCTGCAAAGTAATGTAACTAAATAATCGCATAAAGTGTGGAGTCTTCTGTATAGAGAATGTGCCTTGCTCCAGCATAGACCACAAATCCACTGGTGATAATAAAGTGTCAAGAAATTCACCGTAATGTGCCTAAATACATGAAAAACTGATACTCCTCTTGGATGAACATAGTCGCCTCCCTGTTTGAATAAGTTTCTATGAGATGCTATAGAACTAATGTACCAACATTAAATCCAAAATCCTACCTCATCCGGAGAAAAGAAGGATACAGTGCTTGGATCCGTTGACCCCGCTGAATGCAAGGATATCAAAGCTCGAAATACACAAGGAACCAATAATTCTATTACAGCTATCCGGTCCACATCTGAAGCTCCAGATATAACATCATCTGAACCTGGTATTAAATTCGTAGATGAAGGACGAAAGCTGTGTTCTTTAGATGTTTCAGAGTTGTCATTGAGTGAAGAGGAAGATAGTGCAGCAGCCTTTTTCAACCATTCTAGTCGCTGGTACGTATAAATTTTCATCTGTGGAACTTCTTTTTCAAAATACTTCAGCGTATCGGACAGTGATGCACATTCATGTAGTTCTTTCGGAGGACTAATTACCGAAACCTGGGAGCCAGCATGTCTCTTTGTTCCTGGCTCATTTACACTGCTCTGACCATTTGCACCATCATCAAGGTGGGGAAAAAATCTCCGCTTCTGATCAGTGAATGCTCTCAAAGCTAGTCTGAAATCCATACAATTAAAAAGGCCGCAGCCAGAAGAAACTGAAAGTTATTGTTCAGTCAAGATGGGGAACTGTGGGAAGGCCATCAAATATCAATTAGTTTCCTAAAGCTGCATTATTCAATATGCCTTCACAAGTTTCCAGTAAATAGTTATAACTATTTCTTAGTTCTTATGTATATAATGCACTTACCTAGTCCTATCAACAGCTGATGCACCAGCTTGGCCAGCAAGCTGCCGTTTCCAGGCATAGGCAACAACAGCCCCGTCTGGGCAAACAAGTGGCATGTGCAGTCCCCAAGAATTACTGCGTGATCGAAGAGATTCATTGAGGACCCGTGATTCTTCCAGTTTACATCCTGTCACAGTTACATCAATACATTAACAGCCTGTCAAGTTGATACATGTTACTCCTGCCTTAAAGTTCGAATCTGCTTAAACCAATGAGTCTTATAGTAAAGAAACTTATTCAAAAAATACCTTTCTCATAATTAGTTACATCAAACAATTCAAAAAAAAAAATAGTTACATCAAAGGAACTCAAAGAGCACATTGGTAACTGAATCACTCAAGAAAGGACATTGAATAATATAATGTAATGACTTGGAGTATCAATATCGCACAAAATACCTAGAATAGACACTGGAAATCAGTACCACATAATTCTTTCATGTAGGAACCTCTATGTCTTGGCAATACCAAGTTTTGCATTTAAGACTCTTAAGGGAAGCTGAGAATCCAATTCCATGACCAATCAATACACAGTAGGAGACTAGGAGTTGATGCCCAAAATGATATGAATTCAAGCCATTAATTTTTAACTACCTTAAAATTCCACTGCAATTTCATATCTTATTCCCATCACACTTAGGCATCTTCCCTAGTAGCGAAACCCAGAAGAAACCCTAAAATTAAATGAGCAAACTGAAAATAGCATTAAAGAGGAACTCCAGCAACGCCCTCTGTGCATTCAAAGCAGACTAGCAAAGGCAGCTGCGTACCGATTGCACGAAGGTCCTTAAGATGCTGGCGAATAGAAGCGTCTTCTGTAACAAGCAGGTGAACAGGCTTGTTGTTCGTCTGGTGAGGGTCCGATGAGACGAACAGCGCTTCAAGGACGCGATCAACACCAATCCGGATATCAGCGATAAGCCTACCGGCTTGCGTCAGCCTCTCCATCGCAAGAGCCACCTGCTTCGGCGGCGCTTCCTCCGTCGACGCCCCGGCTGCCGGAGGTGTTTGTGTCTGGATCTGCCGCATCGCTTCGCTACGTCATACACAACGCTTTCCGTCAATGAGGTTTACAAATTACGAGACCGGTTCGAAGATGCTGCTAGTGCTACGGTGTGGATCTTCGGTTTGTGAAATCGAACCGCATCGGTCTGACCAACCGAGTTTCCAGGAACGGATCCGGTCCTCGTTCGGTTCACACTTCTACCCGGTCCAATAGCCACGTGCTATAAGAAATTCACGAGTTGAATTTGGATTATAATTTAGGGAAAATGATAATGAAGGGTATGAATTTCCCATAGACAAATCATGATTCCAACTATGAACATTGATAATTAAAGATAATTTTTTATTTTACAATTTAGGGTAAGAATTTTTTTTTTAATTGAAGGAATGATATTTCGTCATTTAAGTTATATAGAATTTAAAATATTTTAAAATTAACTTTCAATTTACATAATTCCAACGGTGATTTCTCAAATATTGTGCGTGTCACGTGATCATCAGCATCCATCCAGTGTTGGGATTAGTTTCCTCCATAAGCTTCAACATCTTTTTTCACTTGCAACAATGGCTACTCACAAGGATACTCCGACAACGGAAACGAGGTTACACAGCGAGGATCTGGCCGTTGATGCTGAGTTCGGGTTTACACGGCCAGGTTTTGGTCAGAGTCTGCTTGCTGGGAGTGTTGACTTTTATGAACGACACATATTCCTCCGGTATAAGAATCCCAATTTCTGGCCCTCAAATTTTGGAGGAGAAGAGATTGATGAGTTTCCGCGGCTTTTGAATGCGGCAGTTAGTCTTAACAAAGCTAATTTAAAGAGACGGGTGAGTACCTGAGCTTGACTTATGTTGTGCTAGAGAGTGGCCGATTCATGCTCAGTTAAATTCTGTAATTTAAGTTAAGTAATTAAATTGAATGTGATTGTAGTTAAGCTATGTTGTGTCAGTTAAGTTACGAATCAATTAAGAATTTCAGTTGAATTGTTCAGTCTTCTATGCTTTTTTTTCTTCTGATCTGAATGTTGAATATATGTTTCTGGGAATGCAAATCGATACGGCTTATGGAGCGCAACCTGATGATGTTTGGTTTTTAATTTATGAAACAGACGCGCATAACACTATGCGAAGGCCATGATGCAACCGGGGCATCGAATGGGGATGTTTTAATTTTCCCTGACATGATAAAATACAGGCAATGATTTTCCGTGATGCCATTTCCTTACAAGTTGTATGTGAGGATGAAAATAAATTGTGATTATTTTATGCAGGGGACTGGAGCATACTGATGTTGATTCATTTGTTGAACAAGTACTTGCTAAAGATGGCAAATGGCTTAATGGCACACCGGAAGTGCTGCAGGGTTCTTATGTGTTTGTCTGTTGTCATGCTGCAAAAGATCTGCGATGTGGAGTTTGTGGACCTGCTCTGGTTAGAAGATTCAAACATGAGATAGAAGTGAATGGTCTTCAAGAAAAGGTGTCCGTTTGCGCATGCTCACACCTGGGAGGCCATAAATATGCCGGAAATGTGATAATATTTGGGACAAGTGTGGATGGACAACAAGTCACAGGACATTGGTAAAGAACTCACTTCTGTATCTACAAATATGCTTTTTAATCAGTGAAATGTAACATGTTTCCTTTCCCCCGTTTCTATACCATATCTTAATCACTGTATAAAATTTTATCTATATCTCAGGTATGGATATGTAACTCCAGATGATGTGCCTGTACTGCTTGAAGAGCATATTCTGAAAGGAAAGATTGTCAACCAGCTCTGGAGGTACTGCATTTTTTTTTTAGAATTATTCTTTCTGACTGCCACTTCTTTTGTTCAAGTGTCAATTTTTCAACAAATTGCAATGCTATTGCACTCCTCTGTTCACAAATTGCAATGCTTATAATAGTGGAATTTATTTATAATAAAAAGTTCACAAATACGGAGTATTGAGTTTTGCACTTTGTTGACAAAAAGTGCATCGATTTGCCATGTGGACTTCAAGATCGGCAGCCATGAAAAGAAGATAACATTTTAAAAAATGTTTTCAAGTGTGATTGAGAAAATTAAAAGTAGCATTCAGGGAATTTTTTCCTTTTTTTAAAAAAAATTTCTTCAGGATCTTGTGAAGTACCGCTAGCTGCAAAATAAATGAAACAGTGTTGTGACCGATTTTATACACTTTTAAGGGGCCAAATGGGTCAATCTGAAGAAGAACAGAAAATATATCACCAGCAAAGGCTTCAAGCAACTGCTGCAGATGTTAAAAAGGGGACCAACAAGTTCAAACAAGCGCAAAAAGATGAATCAAACTCAAGCATTTGTTCATCGGGTGGGAGTGGTAAAGGCTGTTGTCAACAAAATCCAAACTCATGCTGCCAGAGCACAGAACAGACTGGTGCTTATGCAGCTAGTCAGAAGACATGCATAGAGAAGAAGGTTTCGCGGATATGAATCTGATGATGCAGCTTAGCAGTTGAGTCTATAAATTCATTTATATTGAAAGGAACCAATTTGTGCCTGATTGTTGAAGATACAAGCTTCAGAAATCTTTTTTTAGAAAAGAACAGCACTGTTTTGAGCTGTTAGATCTTATACATATATGTCTAACAACAGGTCTGACAACTGAGTGGCCGAAGCATAACCGTTCTCTTATAGCCTAAACTGCATAGATATAAACACCACAAAGTGGTGTACCTATAGAGTGTTGGAACTCGTTTTTGCAAAGTGGTATTGTTATGACACATCTGATTTACCTGAGATTAAGTGTCGGCAAGTTTCAGCTTGTGTAGCGAGGTACACAGCCCATTTCCATTTTGACACTCGTACTTGTTGATCTCAGACTCTATGGTCACAGCTATTTCTGTACATTCAAGGTCTAACTCTGGAAACTTAACATGAACTGAACCTTGCTTCAGTGGGGCCACTTGTTTGATTTGAGCTGCTTGTTGCTTCATGTAACTGTACAGTTGTTGGTGATTAGGATGGTCCAGTGAGAAACAGTTGTCCGTGTCACTATTTGAAGAATTCTTCGACGAACCGGAGCCTTCTTTTTTGCAGAAATGTGGGAGAGAAGAATAATCCATTATCTGCCAAAGTGCCAACAAGTTGCAATTAAATGAACATCAAATGTCTGGAGTTCCAAACAAAAGAATTCACTCGAAGGCCCAACTTAAAGAAAGGCCATCTAAGGGGAATTTATTATTAATTTATTATGATACATCACCTTCAGTAACTCATCTCTCCCGCAGCCTTGCAACACCTGAACCTTCCGTCTTGTTCTTTCTTGCAAAAGAGGCTTTACGACCTGCCATACACACATTGCAACAACTCTTCTGTCATGTTCCGAGTCATGGAATAATCAGTGTCGGTATAAGAGGATACAATCGACACACACCTTCCAACATGCTGAAAATATGTAAGGGACATTGACAATGTAATACGTGTCTGTTTTCTCTGGATAATTTAGGTCGTCAATTGAAGATATAACCGTCATGAGCTGCAATATTTGAAAATAAATAATGATCTAAGAGTTGCATTACACAGGTCCTATGAAACGTACGAAGCGTGCAGCGGACTTATACTTTCTTGGTGACAGAGAGGTATACAACATCACAAAATACTTTCAGAACACTTAAAATTTAAAATTATCGAAGATATGTAATCATGAGCGAATGGTAACAACAACTCAGGCTACTGGCATTTTCGTTTCTGGGATCAAATTGGAATTTTAACAAAGATGTATGCTGATGGTTAACAATAATGCACAGCGTGAGTGAGACTTCAGAATTCTATATAGTGAAAGAATATTGTGACGCCTGTGAAGGAACGTTTAAAATGCTAATATGGGTTACCTTAATGTGATTGAGGGCTGAAAGCCTTAACCCGGTCATATCTAACACTTTGACAGAAGTTCCAACATATTTTCCATATTTCGTTGTTGCTGAGGGCTGCAGCGAATAGTAAGTCGGGCTGCAAGGGGAGCTATTCCTACATGTATAAATCAATTTCTACTATATGATTACTTACCAATACAACACGATCTCTGTATTCATTAATTTGGATGTGTGACTGAACATAGTAGTTGACCTGCAGCAAGAAATCACAAACACAAAACTAATATATCATGAACAGGTACTGGCATTAATTTCATAAGGGCCTCCTAAAACCTGGTGAAGTGATAGTGGCAGGTAATTTTATTCCTTCACTGAATATATTACAATATTTGTATGCCAACCGTTGTTATAAAGAACAGTTTATAAAGACGAATAGAATGTCTCCTCTCTTAAGAAAGATGTGTGATCATGGAAGGGGAAAGCATATTTAAGTGAGAGGGGAACTGATGTTGAATGAGCAACTAATTGCAAATTTACTTACTGATGCTTTGTCAAATGTGCTAAGACCAACACCAATGGAGATAACAGGAAGACCCTGCAAGTTAAACAAGTAAATTACAGGCTGAAAAAAAAAACATAGAGGCTTGCTCGATGATGATTAACAGACAAATTGAGTTAGGCTCTGTCCACTTTGACTTTATTTTTTGACTTGTAAGTTAAGATAAGTTAACATCAGTTACTATCAGTTAAGATCAGTTAAGATAAGTTAAGATCAGTTAAGATAAGTTACTTTCAGTCACTAAAGTTAAGTTTCAGTTAAGTTAAGATAAGTTACTTTTAACATACCATCATCATCATCATCATCATACCATCACACTATTCATCATCATACCATCATCATCATTATACCATCATCATACTATTCATCATACCATCATTATCATCATACTATTCATCATCATCATACTATTCATCATCATCATACCATCACACTATTCATCATACTATCATCATACCATCACACTATTCATCATACTATCATCATCATCATACTATTCATCATACCATCATCATCATAATATTACTATTCATCGCTATCATCACCCTCATCATCATCATCAGTATATTACTATTCATCATCATATTATTACTATTCATCATCATAACAACCATCATCATCATAATATTACTATTCATCATCATAATAATATTACTATTCATCATCATCATAAAATAATACTATTCATCAGTCAATATAAGTTTCAGTTAAGTTAAGATAAGTTAATATCAGTCACTATAAGTTAACATCAGTTAAGATCAATTAAAATCAGTTAAGTTTCAGTCAAAGTGGACGCACCCTTACTCTTGCAGGAGTAAACAGGCTGCTCGAGTAAGTTTCCCACCGATGAATAACTAATTGTGATTAATTAATACAAGCAACCAGCAAAACGGTGCAAGATGAGAATAGTACCTCTCTAGTGTAGCCAGAAAATCCAACAAGCTGTGTATCTCTGACTGATTCATACAGATCTATGGGAACTATTGGTTTCTGTAAAAAGAATAAGAAAAAAATAGTGAGATAGACACTTCAACCCACACACTGATCGTTCGATTTGTTAAACTTTACCAAAGATAAGAAAATAACCCACCTCCAATATATGGTCAATCCCATTTTCTAGCCTCCAGTTTAGAGTGTCAACTATCTACAAAGAAAGATGAAACGCATCATATTCTATGTCGACGCATGATATACACCATACTAGTTAAAATCAGCTTGAACATATAGTTCTAACCATTTTGTTGGCTTTAGCAACATTCCAGTCCCTTGCCTTCAGGAATCGTATTAAAGTTTCAAGAGGATATCCTTGATGCATATGCTGGGGATCACAACACATAATTTTTAAATATGCTTAAACCAATATGAATGCCCTCAAAAAGGATATTCAAAAATGTCTCTTTTGATGGTAATTGGTATATCTCATAACCATATCATGACCTCTAGCATCTATTAGGCATCACTTTTTTCTCCTTTACATCAATTTCTGGAATATCAATCATAGAAGAGAGTAGAAATTCTATCTTTTCCATATCCATACCCCAATCGGCCTTCACTTATGTTTCATATGTTCTCACGCAGTCTCGCACAAACAGAATTGAATAACCATCTTCAAGATTCAACTATTACAACAGTTAAGGTTCAGTTAAGTCTATGAATCCAAATGCTTTCGAAACTGATTAACTAGCACCATACTCTGGACAGCTAATTATACTTAACATAGCATCACACCACCAAAGCTACAAACTACAGACAGCTCAGTTGATCTACCAAAGCTACAAACTACTAACAAGTAACAGCTGAGTGTGTAAATGTAACTAAACTAAAATCTTCAACAAACCTTTGGCTAAACTTACAAAGTTTACCTATCCATTCTTCGAAACAACTAAAGAAAGTTCTGCTAAGAAAGTCAATAAACTCAAGGAGCTTATAAAACCAGTAAATACCAAAATTTACAGTAACAGGCACCTGGAAAGTAATCTTCAGTGGTTCCTCAACTGCAACAACCAGCAAATAAATAAAAAAGGTCAAACATATACCTAAACCCACAAAAATCAGATAAACAAAAAACCAAATCACAGAAGCCACCTGCATCAATAAGCAGCTTCAATTGCTTCACAGCCTCCTGATTCGCCACTCCCATTCTCTCAGCTCAACTTCTGAAATTATTGGTGCAAAGATCTAAACTTTCTCCGACTTCAGAGCTAAATAGTGCCCAATACGGTGAAGATCGGAGATAGAGTGAGAGACGGTTGGGAAGATGAAGAAGCTTAATAAAGAGTATTTCCCGTTCACTGTAAAAATCAAAGCTTTACATCTTTTTGCATTGATGAAGGAGAGACGAAGGATATTTTAGTTACAAAAAAAAATCAAAAAGTTGAAGAATCTAAGTCAAATTCCAATTGCGTCAGTCAGTCAATCAATGTAAAACTTTATTATCATTTTGACGCCTTTTTTATATAAAATGTTTCAATTTTGTAGTCTGAGTTTTGTCGGTAGCTTATGACAGATCTGCAAAAGAACGACGCTGTTTGAGATAGATCTGTTACAACACGTTGTCGTTTTGGGTTTGATCTGTGGACAGACGCTGTGAGCGGATGACAATTCGACATGGGTATGTCTTCGGATGGTTGCTGTTAACCCTATTCTCAGGTTCTTGGATTAGTTGGAGTCAAGATCTGTTTGAAAAACGGTTGGTTTCATCTTTTATTGTGACTTTTTTTTTACTTGTTCATATAGATGTGAAGTGGAAAGTGTCTTGTTTTGGTGCATGTTAGGTGTTTGATAAAATGTTTGAATGAATGAGAACATGTTGATGTTTGCTCAGAGGGGGGCGTTTCCTAGAGGCTAGAGATTGGAATATGTGTTAACTTCGCGGCGTTGTTGCAATAATATCTTAGGAAATGAGAACATGAAATGCTGCGACACCATGTTGCTTTTGTTTTCGAGTTCTTGAGCACGATTGTTGGAGACTAGACATCAATTCATCATGTTTCTGATTTGAGGGTCATAATGTGAGACATGGCATGAGTAATAAGGAGTGTCACCTAGTTTCCATGTAGGTGGGATTGATGAGTGGGATGGGTCTGAGGAATGACAACTTACAAATTTTATGTTCCTTTGGACTCTGGAGGTAGACACACATCTTTGGTACTCTACTATCGCGTCTACACTGTGGTTTGAAAAGTACTAATTTCCTGGATAGATAAGCTTAATATGGTTGAGAAAATATGTATCCTAACTTTAATGCAGCAATATATCCCTGTTGAATATCAACAGAAAATCAAACTGATTCTGAAGAACTTGATAATAATTGAAAGAAAAAAAATACATTCATTGATCTACCTTAGGCATAGAATAGAACATGTTGTATGGTAAACTCGGGTAAATACCATTTGCTTCAAATTTATTTCGTATTTGAAGCAAATACTATCTTAAAATCTCATACGTTTACAACGTTTTCTCAGAATTAGGAAACTGCAAAGCCTCAACTTCTTCTTGGCTGTTAGGAAAGGTGTGTGCAGTAGTAGCAGCTAACAATGATGCTCTTGAACATTGCTCCAATGCCAAGTTTCCACTCAAACCAAAAACAGCACCAGAGCTTTCTACTAGTCAAGAATTACCCCAGCCTAACAAGAACAAGAACACCGCCAAGACGAAGCTGCACTACCATTTTCTTCAAGTTTATTTCACTTGACGATATAGCTCAAGTTGCCCACAATAAGGTCCACACCTTAATTTCCCCAGTATTAGCATCCTCCATATGGTCATGTGCTTATTTTGACATCTACTATAATAAGCAGCTTTAGCAGTACACAGGTCTTGGTTGCAGCAGCTGTATCTGCTGGAATTGGGCAACTTTTGAAGCCCTTTTCTTCTTCTTGGCTCTATGGAAAGGATTTTAGTTTGTCATCTGCTATTCAGGCTGGTGGATTTCCGTCTACACATTCCTCAGTGCGTCCCATGCGACCCTTATAACTGTTCAAAATACTCAAATTCTAACTCTCCGTTTAGATCATGGAAAATATGAGGGATGGAAAGAAAATTCAATGGTAAAATGAAGTTTTTGTTCCAATTGCCATGGAAAACCAAAAACAAAATAAAAGGAAGCAAAACAAACTTTTCCACTCAATGTTTTATTTTATGGGAAAATTATTTGTCTTTAAATTTTCCATTTCATTTTCTTTCCGCCAAATTTTCCAAGATCCAAATATAATGGAGGGTAAAAGTTGAATTTGATCAACTTGTGTTGTCATTACCGTTAAAATACATCTGATTACTTGTCTGTGTTCCTGAACTAGGCTGTCATAGCTACTGCCACATCTATTGCTCTTGAAAGGTATATTAAGTTCCTTATAAACCGTCAGTTGATGCAGCTTTTATATATTTAATTCTTTTGAGTGGTTGCAATGTCAGGGGCTTTGCTGATCCTATTTTTGGAATGGCGGTGGTGTATGCTTCTCTTGTTATGTATGACGCCCAGGTATCCACAACCTGTTCAAACAATATCATACTACTATAATCACATCTACAGTATCCAAAAATAAACCGCAATGGAAAATGTTAATGCAGTTATTGAAAAATATTCTGCTTTTGGCTTTTGTCTCTGTGTCGTAATTCGCAACTGTGGGTTATATCACACTACTATTGTGTCCTCAGCATCATACTTTACGAACCTAAATCGATTATTTTTCTCTGTTGCGTTATTTGTTCTGTGGCTGATATAGTGATATGTGCTCTTCACTTATTCTCAGGGTGTGAGAAGAGAAGTGGGGACACATGCTAAGGCACTAAACCAAATACTGCCCAAGAAATCGTCCACCTCGCCAGTTTCATCCGCAGATAATACTCGTGATCCAACCAATTTCCCTTTTCTGAAACCTTCATCTTCTGATCAAAACAACCTGTCAAAGTCAAGTCCAACATCTACTCTAATCCGATCATCGTCGGCAAATGTCATTAATGTGAACTCCAGTGAAGATGATCAAGCATCATTGACGCTATTAAAAGAGTCAATTGGTCACACTGAGGCTGAAGTGATAGCAGGTGGCTTGCTGGGCTTCCTCGTCAGCCTGGCAGTGTCCAACATTTTGTAGCAAACCATTACTATACTGAACTAGGAAGCACTCACGTAATGCCACGAGGACAATCCCTGATTGTTGAATCTGTAAGCACTCTCACTCGTACTTAGGATAAACAGGCGAATCCCTTTTCATTCCGCATCTGCCTTTTGCAGATGACTTACCTTCGATTGTTTTAAGATAAAATGGATACTTCTATGGTGTTATGTTAAGAGAGATTTGCTGAAAACATTGAAGTGATTTGGGGGTAAGTTATTAACTATAGAAAAATCAGAACTCCAGTTGTGATTCACTGGTTCTGCCATATGCAAATTTAGCGTATCTTGACCATCAACTCTTTCATGGTTTCTTCTCTTAGGCCGTTCCTTTAGAGCTTCCTCTCTCGATACCGCAGTATCAGTAATCTCTCAACAAGTGAGAGTCATTGCTCTTCTTCACTAGGGATGTACATCCAGTCCGACTTTAGAGGTGCCAAATTGCATTCCACCTCAGTGAGAGCCCTCAAAGATTAAGTTTTGGCGAAAAATTAAAGTTTCAAGTAAAAAGTCAAAGAAATGTCTCAATCACAGTTGAGCTGAGGCGAGCCCGCAAGAGCCCGACCGAGCGTGAAAGGTGGTTCCCTCGACATGAAATGGAACCCGACCGAGCGCGAGAAGATACGGTCGAGCCTCATGACAATCATCGAGTTCTCGATCGACTTAAGAATTCAAAGCCCGAGTTCGCTCAGGCTCAACCGAGCTAGCCAAGCACCCCACTCGGCTTCATCCAAGCTCGCCCGAGCGCCATCGGTACCGGTCGAGTCTCGCATCCATCAAGTCTGCTGACGCTCGCCCGAGCACCAACAAGACCGGGCAAGCCTTGACTGCACTATGCTCGGCTTCACCAAAGCTCGACCGAGCCTCAAGAAGCCCGACTGGGTCCAACGCAGAAACCACATGCGAGTTCGCCCAAGCTCGTCCGAGCTCCGAGGCGTCCCTTGCTCAAGCTCGACCGAGCCCCGCCAAGCTTGGGCGAGCCTCGCCTGAAAGTTCATATTTTTAATGCAAGGCTATAAATAGCTAATGAGGGTTTCTACCAAGGCATCCTGAGTTTTTGAGAGAGAACAAGAGTTTTGAAGATCATCCATCTAGCTTGGAGTTATCCAAAGATAGAAAGGGAGATTTTCATTAAAGTTTCTTCACCATCTTTGGTTTACTTCATCACCTTAAAAACTACTCTTGCTTTATCATTGAACATGATGTGTGAGTAGTCCTCCTAGTTTCTTAGGTCCTATGGACCTCCTTGGTGTATCAAACTCTATCTTTCTTTAAATACATGCTTGAATGAAGTTTTTGATGGTTGTGATCTACTTCGATTGAATGCAAACTCTATACCCCTAAGTGTTTGAGAAAATGTCTAGATGGTTTAGAAACATGGATTTGAAGTTGAGTATTCGAGAGAATGAGACTAAGGGTTCTAGAATACAAGTAGATTCACCCTTGTGTGATGGCGTTCATTAGGGTGATTCCATCATCACTTTGAGATAGGCTTGGTCTTTACCAGTACTCTTGGATATCGATCACACAACGAGAGTCGTTGATCGAGAAGCTTGAGTTGGACGTGAGCTAACAACATCGAGAGATTGAAGCTCACGTGCGAGGTGCCTCTCCTTTAAATCAAAGAAGTAGTCGAGAGATGAAATTTGATTTGATAGATGCACGACCTTAGTGTAACCATACAAATACTTATGTTAGCATGAAATATCTTTGACAAGAGTCTTGTGTACCAAGGAGGGAAGTAGTGCCCTAGGAAGCGCTTTAACCTTTGAAAACAAACCTTTGTTTATTTCATTGTTTCACTTAGTAATTGATAATCAACCAATTCAAACATTCGCTTGAAGGAATAGACAGATTAGAGTAAAATTGAATGCATATAAGTTTACAATTGTACCTTGGACGATCCGGTACTTACCAGTCTTATAAATTGTTTTTGAAATGTGCTAAAAACTACACGTCATGTCCCACTTTTCACAATGAATCCAATAACTTTTCTATGCTGGTTTCAACCGCATCACATTTTCATTCCTCCTCCTACAGCAGCACCTTGGGTTTAACCTTAAAATCCCATCTCCTCATGAGCCTCTTTTTACAAACAAAAGAGAGATGTTCTCTAATGCTCATCTATGACCCTCTGCATTGTCTGATACCAATTCAATATCAACCTTCATCGACAAACTGAAGCCTCTGACTCAGTGTCAAATTTACTGTCAAACCTTTAATCACTTGCAAACAAGCTCTCATTCAGGGAGCATTCTCTTCAATCTCATGAGCAATTCTGCTCATCTTATGATCACTGTAGAGATTACACATCCTTAATCGTTCAAAGATCGAATGTAAACAAACACAAAACACAAAATTTATACTGGTTCGGAGTCCGGGTGACTCCTACTCCAGTCGAGAAGAGGGGCGAGCTCTTTATTAATGAAATTGATGGTAGTACAGCAATGAATACACTCAGTCGGATCTATATGCAAACTCTCAGCTCTCAATTTGATCACAATCGAACGAATTGAATCAAACTCATCAAGAACCCTAATTCCAAAATCTGGTAATCTGAGGTGAGTTGACTCGCGAGCTCGACTCACTTATATATCCGTTAGTCCCGAGTGAACTCGAACACTCTCCAAAATGTTGTCGCTCCTTTATGGCCGATACCAAAACGCTATCGCTTCACTAAACATCATGTGTGCACTCCTTCAGCTCAGAACGACGACGCTTCAATCATATGCCAAATCTCGCGCTTTGTCCCAACGACGATGTTCCACTAAAATGAATCTCACGCTCTCTGGAACGGCGACGCTCTTCCGCCAACTTGAACTCCTAGCTTCACGCTTCTTCAAAACGACACAGCTTGCAGACTCTTCCAGACCAAACGACGTAGTTTTGCCATGTACCCTCCAAAACTGTCCCTTTTGATCTCCAAGTCCTCCAGACCATACTGGTCTATTCAAGCTCATGCAAATCCTATTTACTACCATAAAAAACCTTCAAGTAGTTCAAAACCATATTCCACAAATCTCCACCTTGGTTTTCAACTACTTATACTCAGCCCATATGCCCCTCTCCTCTCATCCTGCTCTAGGGTTCTTCCATCAACCCAATCAGCTCCAAGCAATAATCAAACTTATCACTTGGGACTGATTTTGTCAACATATCAGCAGGGTTACCCTTTGTTCATATCTTCACCACTTGAACTGCACCAGTGTCAGCTACATCTCTCACAAAGTGCATCCTCACATCGATGTGCTTGGACCTTTCATGAAAAACTTGATGCTTGGATAGATGGATTGCTCCTTGGCTATCACTATGCACTTGAACACAGCTCTGTCCATGTCCCAACTCTGTCATCAGGTCTTTCATCCACAAAGCCTCTTTGACTGCCTCAGTTACGGCCATGAACTCAGCTTCAGTTGTAGAAAGAGCCATCACTTTTTGTAAGTTAGCCTTCCATGACACAGCAGTCCCAAAAAATGTGAAAACCAACCCAGTCAGTGACTTCCTTGTTCAATATTCCCAGCATAGTCTGAATCCACAAAGCCTTGGATAATCTCAGCACTGACTTGTCCTTTACAAAAAACCAGTCCTTTCCCTACTCAGTAACCATTTTACAGCTTGCTAATGGTACTTTCTAGGGTTTGCCATATGTCTGCTCAACAAGCTAACTCCATGAGCTATGTCTGGCCTTATACAGACCATAGCATACATCAAGCATTCCACTGCATTAGAGTAAGGCACATTCTCCATATAGTCTTTTTCTTCCTTGGTTTCTGGTTCTTGATCCTTACTCAGTTTGAAATGGCTTGCCACAGGTGTCAACACTGGTTTTGCATCCTTCATCTCAAACTTCTCCACCACTTTAGTTAGGTAATCAGTCTGATATAGAAATAGTCTCTTTTCTTTCCTATTTCTCCTTATTTGCATCCCCAAAATTTTCTTGGCACCACCAAAGTCCTTCATTTCAAAGTTAGTACTCAACTGTACTTTAAGATCATTAATAGCAGCAATATCATGGCTAGCAATTAACATATCATCCACATACAACAACATATAAATAACAGCATGTCCTTGTACATGTTTATAGTAGATACACCAATCATAATCTGATCTCTTAAAGCCACAGTTAAACATAAACTCATCAAATCTCCTATACCACAGTCTATGTAATTGTTTAAGACCATACAAAGACCTTTTTCGCAAACACACTTTCTTTTCAGGATCACATATTACAAATCCTTCAGGCTGTCTCATGTAGATAGTCTCATCAAGGTTACCATGCAAGAATGCAGTTTTAACATCAAGTTGTTCTAGTTCATAATCAAAATAAGCCACTAGAGACAACATGATTCTAATTGACCTATGCTTCACAACAGAAGAAAAAATCTCATTGAAATCAATACCTTCCTTTTGTGTGAAATCTCTTGCAACTAACCTTGCCTTCAATCTTGGAGGTTCTACTCCTGGTATACCCTCCTTCCTTGTGAAAATCCACTTGCTTCCCACAAGCCTTGTTTTAGCAGGCCTATCCATAATTTCCCAAGTTTTGCTCTTCTTCAAAGAGTCCATCTCATCATGCATTGCTTTGAGCCACTGTTTTCCGTCATTTCCATTCACTGCATCTTGTACACTCTCACGTTCATGATTAGAAATATTTTCAGCAACATTACAAGCATAATTGACCATATCTTCAAAACCATACATAACAGGTGCTCTATGGTTTCTTCTAGGCGTATCTCTTGTAAGCCAATAATCATTATCATCAGTATGATCATTATTATCATTTGTTTCATGTTCACTACCCTGAGACTCATGTATTACAGCAGGAATGTTATCATGTTCAAGCTCCACCTCAGGTTCTACACCATCAGTCTTAGGCACAAACTCAGTTTCATCCTTTTCCAGATTTAACTCCACCTGTTTAGCATTTTTCTTAAAGGGAAAAGTAGACTCATCAAACCTTACATCTTTACTGATAATTACCCTTTTATGACCATCTTCTAAACACCATAGTTTATATGCTTTTGTTCCATCAGGATATCCCATAAACACACATTTTAAAGCTCTAGGTTCTAGTTTACCCTGCTTCACTGTTGCATAAGAGCACAACCAAAAATCCTAAGCCAATCATACTCATCTAAATTACCAGTCCACACTCGCATAGGAGTTTCAAAGCTCAAAACAGATGAAGGACTTCTATTTATCAAGTAACATGTTGTATGATCAGCCTCAGCCCAAAATGATTTAGGCAAACCTGATTGGATCAACATACACCTTACCCTTTCCAATATAGTCCTATTGAACCTCTCAGCTAATCTATTTTGTTGTGGATTACCTGGTGCTGTGTGATGTTTAACGATGCCATTCTCCTTGCAAAAACTCAGAAAAGCACTTTCAAGGTATTCAAGTCCATTATCAGTTCTCAAATACTTTACCTTCTTACCTGATAGGTTCTCAACCATCATCTTCCAGTCCTTGACGTCTCAAATGCCTCAGATTTCTGTGCTAAAAAATATACCCAAGATCTTCTGGTAAAATCATCAATAAGTGACATAAAATATCTTTTACTACCATGGGATTGAACTCTAGTTGGTCCCCAAAGATCAGAGTGAATATAGTCAAATTTTTCCTTAGTAACATGCTTACCCTTTCCAAAACTTAACTTTGTGGACTTTCCTAAAACACAATTTTCACAAAACTCAATTTTGCTTACATGATCATTACCAAAGCAACCTTGGTTATGCAATTTTTGTAGGCCTAGCTGACCTAAGTGTCCTAGCCTTAAATGCCACAAAACGATTCTATCTTTCTCTGACTCACCATAGTTCACTTTGTTAATCACATAATGTTACATTCTAACACATAAATCCCATTTTGTCTCTTTCCCTTTAATTTCAGCACATTCCCTTTAAAGACTTCTATTAAACCATTTTCAGCCTTAAAGACACAACCATATGCTTCTAACATGCCCAAAGAAATCAAGTTTCTTTTCAAATCAGGCACATACCTCACACCTGAGAGTTTGAACTCAGGTCCATCATCCATCTTGATCCAAATGGTGCCAATTCCCACCATCTTACAGGTATTGTTATTGCCCAAATGCACAGTGCCTTGATCTTTTTCAACAAACTACATGAGTCAATCTTTGTGTGGAGTCATATGATATGAGCAGTCACTATCAAGGATCCATCGCTTGTAGGATAAGTCTGAGTCACAGTCAAGGCCTCTGCAGTCCCATAAGCCTCATCAACCATGGCAGCATCACCCTTCTCTTGATCCTTCTGACTCAAATTCTTCTTCCTTTCAGGACAGTCCTTCCTCCAATGTCCAGTCTTATGGTAGAAGAAGCATTTAAACTTCTTTTGTTCTGCCTGTTGAAAAGAGTTGGAGCTTTGCTTCCCTTGAGATTTCTGAAAGCCTGACTTCTTTTGAAAGTTCCTTTTCTGAAATCCCTCATAAGCAACTAACCCATCAGCAACTTCCCTCTTTGGCTTTTGTTCCAGTTGCTTCTGCTTCAGAGCAGCCAACAAATCCTCCATGGGCAAAGTTTCTCTAGAGTATTTCATGGTATCCACAAATGTAGCATATAAAGGAGGAAGAGCATTTAAGATCATTATAGCCTGATCTTCATCCTCTATCTTTTCCTTAATGTTCTCAAGATCAATCACAATTTTTGCAAAATCATCAAGATGCTCTTCAATGGATTTACTACCATCCATTTAACCCAAAAAGCTTACCCTTCAAGTAGATTCTGTTGGTGAGAGTTGCAGTCATGTACAAGGATTCGAGCTTCAACCAAACTGCAGCAGCTATCTTTTCCTTTGAAACCTCCCTCAAAACCTTATCTCCAAGATGCAAGATCAAGGTAGAGTAGGTCATCTCATGAATCTCTTCTCTCTCGGCTGTGGACACAGTCTCCGGTATGCCATTCGCGACCAGCGCCTTAGCCACCTTTATTTGAACCAAGATCGCTTTCATCCTTTGCGGCATAGGGCAAAGTCACCCTTACAATCGAATCGCCCGAGCTCCACCTTCGTCAACACCATCTCTGCAACATCACGGCTCTGATACCAATTTATAGAGATTACACAACCTTAATCTTGCAAAGATCGAATGTAAACAAACACAAAATTTATACTGGTTCGGATTCCGGGTGACTCCTACTCCAGTCGAGAAGAGGGGCGAGCTCTTTATTAATGAAATTGATGGTAGTACAGCAATGAATACATTCAGTCGAATCTATACGCAAACTCTCAGCTCTCAATTTGATCACAATCGAACGAATTGAATCAAATTCTCCAAGAACCCTAATTCCCAAATCTGGTAATCTGAGGTGAGTTGACTCGCGAGCTCGACTCACTTATATATCCGTTAGTCCCGAGTGAACTCGAACGCTCTCCAAAACATTGTCGCTCCTTTATGGCCCAGACCAAAACGTTATCGCTTCACTAAACATCAGGCGTGCACTCCTTCAGCTCAAAACGACGACGCTTCAATCATATGCCAAATCTCGCTTTGTCCCAACGATGACGTTCCACTAAAACGAATCTCGCGCTCTCTGGAAACGGCGATGTTCTTCAGCCAACTTGAACTCCCAGCTTCGCGCTTCTTCAAAACGACACAGCTTGCAGACTCTTCCAGACCAAACGACGTAGTTTTGCCATGTACCCTCCAAAACTGTCCCTTTTGATCTCCAAGTCCTCCAGATCATACTGGTCTATTCAAGCTCCTGCAAATCCTATTTACTACCATAAAAAACCTTCAAGTAGTTCAAAAGCATAATCCACAATCACCATCTTCTGAATCTGATTGACACGACTTGTCACAATCCACGACAGTCTCCTCCCTCTTTTTCGGATTTCTTTTCTCATATGCTACTTCTCCTGTCTGCGATAAAAGTGAGCACCCAAACGAGTTGTTTTTGCATCCAATTCATGAGACTCCACTGCAACGCCTCCAGAAACAACATGTCATATCTCCACAGTTTCAAACTTGACTTCTCTTATGCGGCCTCGATCCAACTAATAAGCGCCATACGTAACGTACGTCCTCAGCTTCACTCACTGCCGCAATGGCACTCCTCAAACACCCTTCTGGTTTCTCATAATCTCCATGGAATAGGGACTTGCCAAAATTCACGGAGCATGCAGTTTCCCCATTTCTCCAAACATATTGTATATCTGATCCTCTATGACTTCATCGTAAACCTTCTGATCCTACTCCATTACATCACAAAGTCAGAGAATGATCAAGATCAACTCCAGTTAAACATCTTCCATGAACTCAAAACACCTTCGGAGTCTCTTCACCTGCTTTTCTGGCATCAAATTAATTCCTCATGGATTTCTAATCTGATAGTTAGATATCGACTTTCCAACACCCGGCACGACACACGAGAAAAATATTCTAATAACCACTCGAGTTGGGCGGACAATAGCTACTGCCACCCGTAACTAGCTTTGTTGGGAATCGACTCCGCTAATACAATTAGTAATTGACATATTCAACTCCTACTGTTTGCTTGATCAAAAAAGAATTAACTCACAAACTCAGAGTATTGATTGCTTGTCTTGCGGGAAGGGATATGGGAAAAAGTCCAGTCCAGCGACAGAGTTTGTCTTTTCCTATGATGACGTGGCCCATTCGCACTGTACAACTCACACTTCAATTAATTCAAAAAATCTTTCTCCACATTCTCTTTCTCCATCTGCCACCACAAAACCTCTTCTTCGTTTTCGCTGCCGACTTCTCCAAAATATTCCCTGCACCACTGAATCTCATATTCCTCCATTTTCATTTATCCCAAACCCCTTCAACAATGGAGCTCCCCCCAGGACCTAATTCCACCACCACACTCCCATGGAAAGACATGTTCCGATCGGCCTCCACCCGAAAGCCCGACCCGACTCCCAAACCCGATTCCACTCCTCCGCCACCGCCAAATCTCTCGCCTTTACCTCCCCCTCCTCCGCCGTCCATGGTTGCTGATGAATCTCTGGATCAGAGTCCAGCCCTATCCGCTGACCCTCAGGTAAAGCTCGCTCTGTACATCGCCATGGCTCACGCTGGCCTTTTAATGTCCATTTTTATACTGTATGGATTGTTCAAATTGCTTGAAGAGTACCTGCGGCCGATCCAGTGGGCTGTGCTGTGCTCCATTCCTTTAAGAGGAATTCAAGAAACGCTAGTGGATTTTTGGTCCGAGCCGTTGAAATTAGGGTTGACTGAGACTGTTTTGGCTGTTCCTGTTGCTGTGATTAGGGTTTTCGTGGGCACAATTGGGGATATTAGGGAAGCTATTTTAAGTATTGTGCTTAGAAAAAGGAGGAATCTTGACGCCGGTGCCAGGCGAAAGAGGAAGGGTTTTGCCAAGGTGTTGCGGTGGCTGGTGTCATTTGGGATATTTGTGATCGCTTATGAAGTGCTTGGGGCTTATGGGGCTGTCGTACTTCTTGGATTGGGGTTTGTGTCTAGCTTGAGCAATGTGGAGTCAACTATGTCCGCTGTATCATCCCTTAGGAACAATAGTTTCCGGAGGAGTACTATTAGCGCATTTTTCACCAGGGGGATATTGACCAAGTTGAAGACTATTGTGGCGATTGGGTTGATTGTTGGTATGATTGTCGGGTTTTTGACTGGGGTTATATTTTTTTCGTATAAGGTTGGGGTTGAGGGAAAGGATGCAGTGATCTCTTTGAAGTCACATGTGGAGGAGAGTAATTATACAGAGAAAATTGGGCTGAAGCAATGGATGGATGAGAATGATGTGCCGAGTTTGGTGGATGATTACACTACCAAGTTTTATGTTACGGTCTCGGAGCAAATTGATAGCTTGGCAATGCAGTATAACATGACTGAGTTGGTGTCGGGCATTAAGCATTTTGTAATTAAACCGCAGGTTGATTCTCCCGAACAGTCAACGGCTTTAATGAGTCCGTCGCCGTATGCTGAGAAATTTGTGAGTTTAAGGAATCGAGTGAGTAACCGGGAGTGGGGACAGATTTACACAGAACTGGATGCAATTTTGAGGGAGCTGATTATCACGCGAGAAGACTTGGTTGAGAAAGCTAAAGCATTTGCACTCAAAGGGATGGATGTGTCGCAGCAAGTATTAGCTAGTAGTACGTCAGTTCTCGGAGGCAGTTTGAAATTTGTATTCTCGATCACAAGTTCCATCATATCCGGAGCGGCTGAAGTATTCAACTTTTTGTCTCAGTCCTTTGTGTTCTTTTCGCTTCTGTATTATCTTATTACATCAGAGTCTGGAGGAGTCACGGAGCAAGTAGTGTCGATGATTCCGATATCATCGGTGGCAAGGACTCGATGTGTTGAAGTCCTGGACAATGCCATCTCTGGTGTTCTTCTGACTACAGCTGAGATAGCTTTCTTTCAGGGATGTCTCACGTGGCTTCTTTTTCGGCTTTGCTCAATTCACTTCTTGTACATGTCAACGCTACTTGCTTTTATTAGCCCTCTGCTGCCGATTTTTCCAACTGGTGTTGCAACCATTCCTGCCGCTCTGCAGTTGGTATTGGATGGTAGATACATTTGGGCTATCAGTTTGTCGCTAATCCATCTTATTCTTATGGAGTACGGCATATCTGAAATTCAAGCAGGTATGCCTGGGCACAGCGCATATCTCACTGGACTTAGCATTATTGGTGGAATGACATTGTTCCCATCTGCACTTGAGGTATTGTTTCTTTTCCCGCTGTTTTATAAATTGATTAATAGGAATAAGCCCATAATCATACTCTTACCATCACATACTTTGCTTATAAGTTGAATATGTAATTTAAGGTGTCTTAGGAAGATAACTCAGATAGGAAAATAGCAAAACATTTCTCCACTGAGTGACATGGACGGGAATCGGGAAGTATTAATCTTGATTCAACTATCTTTCGTTGATGATATTCATGAGAGCTTGGGATGAGACTGAAAATATGCTTTCTTGGGGTTTGCTAGTTAAATTGTCTTTCATGGCTATAATACTAGATATGATTTTATGTTAATTCCTAAGAAGAACTGAATGGCATGATTAGTTCACAGATTGCGAACGAATGTGAAGTCGTTAAATTCTAATCTGTGCTTGTGTACCTATATCATGGTGCAGGGAGCCATTATGGGTCCCCTGATAACAACAGTGGTGATTGGGTTGAAGAACTTGTACGCTGAATTTGTTCTGGAGGAGCCAAAGGAGGAACACACATAGTTGGTTTGTTTTGGTGAGAATGGCATGTGTGCATGTTTGTTGGTTTGTAAAAATTATACAGCTTGTGATATATATATATCGTATCCACTAATATTCTTGTCGAATCCCCAGTGAATGGCTTGATCAGTAATAAAATTGGAATTGCGCAAGCTGACACTTCTACTGAGTCACACTTGCATAGTGAAAGTGCCCGGAAGCTCAAAAAGCTTTTAAAAAGCCTTTAGGTAATATGAGACAGACAACATATTTCTTTCCTGGCCCTGTTGATGCTAAAATTAAAGAATTGGAGGTGACACAGATATTGAAATTGTTAATTTGAAAGACCTACCTCCCACCAGCAGGCAAAAGAGACCAAAACCATAGTTCACAAAAACACACCCAAACTCATGACTCAAATTTGTTTAATCAACCTCTTCCATCTTGCTCTCACCGTCAGCATCTGCATCAGCTTCCTCAAGAGGCGGCATTTCAACATCTTCACCAGCATCCTCATCAATGTTCAACCCCAACTTCAGCATCCTGTGAATCCTGTTCCCGAAGGTGTTTGGATCATCCAAGCTGAAACCTGATGTAAGGAGGGCAGTTTCAAAGAGCAGCATCACCAAATCCTTGACTGATTTGGCATTCTTGTCCGCATCAGCTCTCTTCCTCAGCTCATCCATGATGTGGTTCTCAGGATTGATCTCCATGGTTTTCTTGCTTGACATGTAACCAGCCATGCTTGAATCCCTCAGAGCCTGTGCTTTCATGATCCTTTCCATGTTTGCTGTCCATCCATATTCACCAGTAACCAAGCAACAGGGAGAATCCACAACACGATCAGAGACGACCACCTTTTCCACCTTGTCACCCAAAATGTCCTTGATGACTTTGCACAGTCCTTCAAATTTCTGCTTCAGCTCTTCCTTCTTGTTCTTCTCATCCTCAGTTTCCTCCAGCTTCAAGCCTTCCTTAGTCGCAGAGACAAGCTTCTTCCCCTCAAACTCCTTCAGCTGACCAACTGCATATTCATCAATGGCATCAACCATGAAGAGAACCTCATACCCCTTCTTCTTCAACTTCTCAAGGAATGGAGAGTTCTCAACTGCTCTCTTGCTCTCCCCAGTGATGTAATAGATGTCATTCTGACCCTCCTTCATCCTGGTCACATAATCCTTCAAGCTAGTCATCTCATCACCACTTTTTGTAGAGTGATATCTGAGCAGCTCAGCAAGCTTCGTCTTGTTCTGAGAATCCTCATGAATTCCAAGCTTCAGGTTCTTGGAGAAAGCCTCATAGAACTTGATGTAGTCCTCCTTGTTCTCTGCAATTTCCTGGAACAACTCGATACACTTCTTCACCAAATTCTTTCTGATGACCTTAAGAATCTTGTTCTGCTGCAACATTTCCCTGGAAATGTTCAGTGGAAGATCCTCAGAGTCCACAATACCCTTGACAAAGCTCAAGTATTCAGGGATCAGCTCCTCGCAGTTGTCCATAATGAACACCCGGCGCACGTACAGTTTGATGTTGTTGGGCTTCTTCTTGGTGTCAAATAGGTCAAAAGGAGCTCTCTTTGGCACAAATAGGATGGCTTTAAACTCAAGTTGCCCCTCCACAGAGAAGTGCTTGACTGCAAGGTGCTCTTCCCAGTCATTGGTAAGACTCTTGTAGAAAGCTGCATACTCCTCCTTAGTGATCTCTTCAGGCTTCCTCATCCAGATAGGCTTCTGTTTGTTCACCAAAGACCATTCATGAGACACCTCCTTGATCTTCTTCTTCTTCTTTTCTGCCTTTTCTTTCTCTTCATCAACATCCTCAACCTTCCCTTCCCCATCTTTCTTCTCTTCTTCCTCGTCCTCATCATCAGATATCTCTTTTTCAGTAGTCTTCTCAGTCCACAGAGAAATTGGGTAGCTAATAAACTCAGAATGCTTCTTGATCAAATCCTTCAGCCTCCTCTCCTCAAGATACTCCAGCTGGTCCTCTTTAAGGTAGAGAGTAATCTTGGTCCCTCTGCCTAAGGGCTCACCAGATGTGTCCCTGGTCACGGTGAAGGAGCCGCCAGCCTGAGACTCCCAGACGTACTGCTCATCATCGTTGTGCTTGGTTGTAACAATGACTTTATCAGCAACTAGGTAAGCTGAGTAAAACCCGACACCAAACTGCCCAATCATGCTCACATCCGCACCAGCTGCAATAGCCTCCATAAACTCCTTAGTACCAGACCTCGCAATGGTACCCAGGTTGTTCACCAAATCTGTAACAATGAAAATTCACAGCATCAGAAATCAGACCATCACCTACTATAACACTTGTATTAACCAAAACAGAACAGCACACAAGCCAACTCCAGATCAAATAAGATGAACCATAATTACCTGCTTTGGTCATTCCAATCCCACTGTCAATGATGCTCAGGGTGTTGTTGGTCTTGTCGGGGACAATGTGGATAAAAAGCTCAGGTTGAGCATCCAATTTGCTCTTATCTGTTAGACTTTCAAATCTGATCTTGTCCAAAGCCTAAACACAAACGGCAAACCACACACAAATGTCAGTCATAAGACAATCAACATACTGCACATAACCATCACCGGTGATAAACAGAAACTCAAATCCACAACTCTCGCCATTTTCAAAATCCCGATAAAAATTAATCACTTACATACAGCCTACAGGTACAAAACAGTTCTCAACATTGATCGCAAACAGGTCAACAAATCAAATCTACGGACATATATAAAAACTGGCATATCCTTACTAACAGTCTAACCGCTTCCGAAACACGCCGACATGCATGCGTAATTCAACACAAAACAAACAAAAACAAAAAATTGATTGACAAGAAAAAGAACGCCTCGACTTACATCAGAGGAGTTGCTGATCAGTTCTCGGAGGAAGATCTCCTTGTTGCTGTAGAAGGTGTTGATAATAAGGCTGAGAAGCTGGTTGATCTCAGCCTGGAACGCGAATGTCTCGGTTTCCGCCATTGATGCACACTCACAAACTCTTGAAAGCGCAGAAAATCGGTTGAATTGTTTTCTGAATAAATCGCGAGAGAGATCGCAAAACGACTTTTCTGGAAAAAGCTTTTCTGAGATGGGGAAGTTGAAGCAGCTAGGAGGAGTTTTATACCTGCAAGACACGCTTCTGGATCCTTCCTGAGTGTGAGGGGGGTTTCTGGAACGTCTAGAGCCTTCCATTACTAATTTTAATTTCGTGTATTATTATTATTATTATTATTAAAAATTGATCGAGAAAACCGTTTTAACGAGTATGAATCGGTCGTCAGTTGCGGGTATATCGGTCATTTCGTATTACGTTTAGGTTTTTTGATGGTCCCTAATTGTATTATGATGTAAGTTATGGGGTACATTTATAACATTGAATAATTACTGAGTTGAAAAGAAGATATAATCATGTTTCAGGACTGAATTGCTGTATGAAGATTATAATATTATGATGTAAGTTATGGGGATGGGGTACATTTGTAACATTGAATAATTACTGAGTTTTTTTTTTTATATATGAGAAAACACCAAACAAGGCAACAACAGAAAAAACTACAACCAGATTACAAAAGAACACGAGGGAGCAAGGGAATGGCATCAAATCTGTTCCAGCACCACGCTTGCACTCTCGCCTTAGAAGCTAGCCAATCTGCCAGACCATTCGTTTCTCTGTTTGTAAGCCGCACTTTCCAATCAGACCTAGACCGAACAAGAACAATAGCCGCTCCCAACCAAGAATCACACCAGTCCGACACCCCTGCACCTGATGAAATAGCTCGAAAGACCTCAAGAGAATCGATTTCGAACGTGGCAGAACTGACGCCCAAAGAAGACGCCAGCCTCAGCCCCATCAACAGCGCCTGGCCTTCGACCTCACTGACACACATCCCTTGATTCCACTGCATAGCCCAGCACCATAAAACCGCACCTGAGGAGTCTCTGGCTACAACACCCAGACCAGCCTCTCTTGAACTCCACTCCCAAGCCCCCGTCTACATTGATTTTTATTTCATCCGGCGGAGGAGGAGACCACCTGTCTGAGAACCAGGCATTCAAGGTTGGAATCTGCCAATGACGAGCCTGCATCGCCTTTAAAGTACTTAATCCAATGATAGCTGCCCGACAAACCGACCAGCTCCCCTTGTCATGCCAAACATTGTTCCTGTTTCGCCAACACAACCATAACGCAAAAAGAAACTTTTGAAGATCTTCCGAAATCAGATTCATTACTCCCCACCAAATCCAGTCTGCCGGACTCGTCAACTCTGTGTGGAGGATAGGATTATGAAGATGAAAGCTGGAGAAAAGCATCTTAGCCCACCCGCACTCCTTGACAATGTGGAGGGCGTCCTCGACAGGAAAGCCACAAATTCTACAGCTCCTGTCCAAAACGACCCCCTCTTCCACAGGTTAGACGCATCAGGAAGACTGTTGTGATACAGTCTCCAACAGAAGACCTTTATCTTATTAGGAATGTTGGCTGACCAAACGATTCTCCAAAACTTCCGTAAGCCTTGTTTATCAGATTGCTCCACCATGCCTATCCTACTACAATCAGATTGTTCTTTAATAATATCATAGGCAGACTTCACCGAGAAAATTCCGTTACTAGAATACTTCCACCTATATGTTCTTCTCCCCTAATTCCCACCACAGTCCTTCCAATAAGACTCCCAAAGACTTCATAACTCCTCGCCAAACATGAGAAGGGTTATTACCTAATTTAGCATCAAAGATGCTACCTCCTCTGCAGTACCTGGCCAATAGGATGCGAGACATGAGGAGATTAGGAAATTTAACAATCCTCCAGCCAATCTTCAAGAGCATCGCGTTATTAAAGGCTACCAAATCCTTCAACCCTAGACCACCTTCATCTTTCTTTTTCTGGTGAACATCCTGCCTTAACCAACTGATGCCCCTGCCATCCTCCTTCTTATCCCACCAGAACTGTCGAATCAATTTGTAGATCTCAGAGATAATCTTTCGCGGGAATGAATACACTGACATCATATAAGTTGGAATAGCTTGGATAACAGCTTTAAGAAGCACCTCCCGATCCCCCTGCAGAAAGAAACTTATACTTCCAGTCTTTAACCTTTCTCCAAATTTTGTCGACAATATCTCTAAAGATTTCGGACTTTCTTTGCCCCACAACAAGAGGAATACCCAGATATTTGGAGTGATTCCTGACCTGGGACACTCTAAGCACATTACACACCTCAACCCTTCTGTCTGCAGGAGTATTCTTGCTGAAAGAAATTTCTGACTTTTCAAAGTTAATCAGCTGGCCTGAGGCTCTTTCATATTGGTTCAAAATACTCTTTAGGTGACCTGCCTCACCAGAGTCAGCCTTGATGAAAAAGATGGAGTCGTCCGCAAAAAACAAGTGGGAAATAGTTGGAGCCATCCTACAAATCTTGACACCACTGATCAGACCCTTAGAAACACCCTCCAGCATTTTCGCATTCAACAGTTCAGTGCAGAACAGGAACAGATA
This sequence comes from Rhodiola chrysanthemifolia, assembly GCA_033675395.1. Taxonomy (NCBI): domain Eukaryota; kingdom Viridiplantae; phylum Streptophyta; class Magnoliopsida; order Saxifragales; family Crassulaceae; genus Rhodiola; species Rhodiola chrysanthemifolia. Next base: position 26,870,380 of record CM066210.1, on the reverse strand, counting down.
GGGAGATAAGGGATCACCCTGCCTAAGGCCCCTACTTGGCAAAATAACCTCCGAAATTTCCTCATTAACTCTAATTTGATAAGTCACCGAGGTAACACAAATCATAACTCTTCCCACCCACTTGTCCGCAAACCCCATCTTGAGCAGCAACTTTTCCAAGAAAACCCATTACACACGGTCATAAGCTTTGCTCATATCAACTTTCACCGAAGCAAAGAAGCTCCGATCGTCTCTACAGTTTTTTAGGAAGTTTGCTATTTCATGGGCCACAACAAAATTGTCAGTGATGATGCGGCCTTTAACAAACGCACTCTGGAACATAGAAATAACCTGATTCAAAATGGGTTGGAGCCTCTGAGCGATAATCTTTGAAATAACCTTAACAGCAACCGTACAGAGACTGATCGGTCTCCAATCTTCAATGCGAAGCGCCTCCTTCTTCTTAGGAATAAGAACTATCAACGTCTTATTGATATCCTTGTCTAGTTTGCCTTCTGTCCAGAACTCCCTGACTTCCTTGATAATGTTCGTCTTGATGCTTTCCCAGTGTCTCTGGTAAAAGATGGCTGGAAAACCATCAATGCCTGGAGACTTGAAAGGTCCTAAAGAGAACACAGCATTTCTGATCTCCTCATCTGAAATGTCTTTCAGGAGCCAGTCATTCATGTCTTCTCTAACCACAGAGGGGACACACCTAAGATGATCATCTAGCTCGAAGCTGGAGGCCTGTATAGAAGAACGGAAGAGTTTTTTTTTTTGTTTTTTTTTTGATGGAGCTCGGTGTTTGTTAGGTTAGTACCTGCTCTATGAGGAATCGACCCACGGGCAACTCCGAAGAAAGCCAACCGGGTGCATGAGCTCCACTGAGCCATTTTTCGAACCTCGAAGAACGGAAGAGTTTTTTTTTTTTTTTGAAGAACGGAAGAGTTGAAAAGAAGTTATAATCCTGTTTCAGGACTGAATTGCTGTATGAAGATTATATTATGATGTAAGTTTTTTTTTATGGGAATATTATGATGTAAGTTATGGGGTACATTTGTAACATTGAATAATTACTGAGTTGAAAAGAAGTTATAATCATGTTTCAGGACTGAATTGCAAAATCAAACTCTGTATGAAGATTACTTGATGAGATCACATTTTCGAATACGACGTCGTATTGAAGTCGATTCAGCTGACATTGGGTTCGAGGTTTCAACAGCAACAGCGACCCTCCGGCGTCAGAGAAGATGTTGAAGACGGCGCAAGATTGGTTCAAAAAGGAGACAGCGAGCGGCGATTTGGAAGATCCGGCAGAGCCACCAGCTTCGTCTTCGCTGTTGGCCAAATGGAATTCGTACACTTCATCTTTTTCATCGGAAGAGGGATCGCCTCTCAGATTCGATCTGGAATCTGCTGTTAGGTCGGCTAATGAAAAGGTCACCGGCGCCTTCAGTGTGTATGGATTCTTCTTTACTTTCCTTTGGGTTACGGATTTTTTGTGGTTTAGGGTTTTCAGCTTTAGTTGGTGTTAAACTTTTTTAATTAATTTTTTTATTTTACTTATTTACGTTAATGGTAATTATGAGATGTTTGGCGCATCCTAGTGGTTAGAAAAGCTATGTAGTGTTGTTTCCAGTTTGCAGGCGTATAATTTTTCTTGTTTGATTCAAAATGCTGATCAATGAAACTACTTTACGGGAACAATGCAAAGAAGTAATATATTTGATAGAATCAAGGCAGCTCGACACAATGAAATTAACTGCCTTTAAGAAAGGCTCAGTTGAAGTATGCTATTTGCGAATTTATTAAAGTTGTTTAGATACTATTAGTTTGACTCAATCTAATGTACGGCTAGTCCAATCAACACTACCTCATGTTCTTCTTCCATGTTTAGGTTTTGCATTTTCAAACAGGGTTTCTTTTATGTTTGTTACGTAGCCATAATTCTTTGCATCTCTCCGTGTTGATGAACTTTGGTACGTACTTGGCTAACAGTGTATCTATATGATTAAGATTGATTTGTATCTTTGTTCAGGGTAACCAAAGGAGTAACCGATCTGCCTGGCAACCTCCAGTCCGCTGCTAGTAATATTAATGTACCTTCACCGCTAGCTATCATGTATTTTTGTATCTTTCTGGCCACAGGGTTCTTCTTCATTTTTCTGGCATTCTTATTATTCCTTCCCGTCATCGTGCTGGTGCCTCAAAAATTTGCCATCTCTTTCACTCTTGGGTGTGGTTTCATAGTTGGTTCTTTCTTTGCCCTAAGAGGTCCCAAGAACCAATTTGCTCACATGATTTCAAAAGAGGTAGCCAAAATGAAGTCAACTGTCTACATTGTGCCATTGTTGGTTGCACTTGTTACCATGAAATCAATTGTTAACGTTTCACCTTTTTTTTTTCTTCACATGCAGCGTCTCCCGTTTACATTGGGATTCATTGGCAGTATGATGGGTACTCTTTATGTCTCCATGGGGCTTCATAGTTATATTCTGTCCGTCATATTTTCTGTGGTTCAGGTATAAAAGTTCATCATCTCAATTCTCATTTAGGAATGATATGCTCAATGAACTATTGTTTTAAAATGTGATTGTAGCCACAATCCACATGTTGAATAATCATTCTTTGTAAATTTTGTAGGTTTTTGCCCTCATATACTACGGCGTATCTTACTTCCCTGGTGGATCTATGGGTCTTAAATTCCTCACGTCTACTCTCACGTCATATGTAACAAGATGTTTTGGCGAGTGACAGTCTTTGTGTTGTACATAGTTGGTTCTTTCTGTTGCATGTCCAAATCTTATTTGTAGATAAGTATGAACAAGGATAAAAAGATCTAGCTTTCAATAAATTGTATACTGGTAATAGAAATATGGTGCTGACGTGCTGTTCATTGTGATCTTCACTTGTAACATAATGTAAATGTTAAGGCTGAGTACAGCTGGACAGCTGGTTAATATCGATTGCTTGTTCCGCTCAGTCCTTTGTTGGAACTACTTGTTCGCATACTGACAAAATTGTATTCAATAGATCAGCATCTCTTTTGCCGCAGAATCACAGGTACTACTTACTAGAGTATATAAAAATTCTGTGTGCAATCCTTGCGGAATGGTTATTCTGGAATAACTGAATTAGTGTTCAATGACACAATGCAAACAGAAACTTTGTATTGACATTGCTTCTTCTAACTGGACACTTAAACATGAATATTGTTGACATGTCTCATTTTTCTGAGAAAAATCACTGTGGTCAGATCCCAGCCAAAAATACACTGGTTCAAGGGCTCCTTGGTTTCGGAACATGACAGAGGTACTTCTGAACAACCGAAATTGGCTCGTTGTATTTGCAAGGCGTGAAGCTAATGTTTTTTTTTTGATTCATCAGTGGATACAACCACCAAAAAAGTATACACTAGTCATCTATCACATATGCCCACTCTTACTGCTTAATGTAACTGGACTACTACTAACAGTTACAACTATGGCACTGCTACTTTACCAAAATAAGTGCCTTCTCAATCGATCGCCTGGATACTTGACAAGTCAAGCTTGCAACTTCATTCCCTCCTCTTCAACTTGGGGCATATCCTGACGAGATTGAAGGATTATGATGGGTCTCCACCCTACACTTGTTCAAAAGCTATCTCTGACTTCTTCAATGCATCTTCTAATCGTTGACACTGGATATGGACACCTTGAGCTTCTATACTTCGCCCACCACGCTAGACGAGCCTTCACTAACTCCCCTGTCTCCTCTATCGATCTCTTCTTGCTTTGGAAGCATCTTTTATTCCTCTCGTCCCATATGGACCATAGTATTGCGTAAATCAGTGTTCTCCACACCCTCTTGTAAGACTTTGAGGTCCCCTCTATCAACATACTTTCCAGTAAGCACTGTACTTGTCCCGGCAGTACCCAGTTTATCTCCCACCATGATAGGCATACAGCCCATAATCCCCAGCTCCACTTGCAATGCATCAACAGATGCTCCGCTGTCTCCGGTTCCGAGCCGCATAATACACAAACAAGATCCTCTTCCCTGCTCAGCACCCCTCTTCTCTTTAGATTCATCTTTGTAGGTAGACCATTTAAGTACACTCTCCAGACGAACATTTCTACTTTTGGAGGCGCCAACCCAGACCACAATTGGACTGGAACTAGCTCCCATTTCTTCTTACGCCTTCTAATCTCCATGGCTGCTTTCATTAGAGTATTTGTACTGAAGTTCCCATCAGACGAATATGTCCATACAATTCTATCATCTGCCTCATTTTTCAGCCGGACATGCTCGAGACCCCTCTCTAACTCCCTCTTGAAAACTTCTTCCCACGGGTAAAGAGTTCTTCTAAAAGACAAATGCCATGACCAACTTCCCCCAACCCAGGACCCCATCCCCCTGACAGTGGCTTGGGAATCCAGAGCTAGTAGAAAAAGCTTCGGATATTGGTCCTTGATAGGTTTGTCCCCCAGCCAAACATCATACCAAAAAGAGATCGTTTTTCCGTTTCCTAACTTCAGCTTTACTCCTTCCTTGAACGCCATTGCTACCTCAGACTCCCCTTTGACAGACTTTATGATGTCCTTCCAGCAGTTAGAAACTCGTCTAGGTCTCGTTAAGATTTCCTTAGGATCGAAGGCACTTTTGATGGAGTACTTTTCCAATATCATCCTCCTCCACAGGCCTCCTTTTCCGGCAACCAATTTCCACCACCACTTAGCCAAGAGGACTAGATTCTTGTCCACCATGCCCTGAATTCCCAACCCTCCATATCGCTTTGGCCTTGAAATCTTAGCCCACTTCACTAAATGAATCCTCCTCCGAGCCTCCGAGCTCCCCCACAGAAACCTCCTCTGAATTTTCTCCATTTCAAGCGCTACTGCCACTGGTATTTTAAATATAGACGCGTAGTAAAGGGGGAGGTTACTCAAGGCCGCTTTAATCAGCACTACTCTTCCGGCCATAGATAAGCTTGCGCTTTTCCAGGAAGCTAGTTTATCTTTGAACTTCTGAAGAACAGGGCGCCATGTATTTAGCCTACCAGGACTCCCACCCACCTGCATCCCTAAGTAGGTCAATGGTAGCGCAGACGTCGGACATCCCAACACCTCCGCATAACCTTGAATTTCCTCCTCCTTCAGACCTATCCCAATACACCTACTCTTGGAGAAATTAATTTCCAGGCCTGAGCACACCGCAAAGGAAGTCAAAATCTTCTTAATCATCAGGACTTCATCCAGTTCAGGTTTGCAAAACAGTACGGTATCATCCGCAAACTGGAGATGGGTCAAGCTTGCCCCATTTCTCACCCATTCCACACCGGAGATCTTCCCAGAAAGGGCAGCCTTATTCAGAATTCTGGATAAGCCCTCCGACGCTAACAGAAATAGGAAAGGAGATAGGGGGTCGCCTTGACGGAGACCTCTCTCCATAGGAAACTCCTGCGAAGGGGATCCATTGATCAGCACAGAGAGCCTAGCAGTGGAAACGCATTCATACATCCAATCCATCCACTTTGCCCCAAACCCCAAGCTCTCATGGATTGATCGCAAGTACTCCCAAGATACCGAATCATACGCCTTCTTGAAGTCCAACTTTATCACCAAGGCCGCTCTCTTCTCCTTCTTAACTGCATGGATAAGTTCATTGATGATCATGATCCCATCCAGAATATTTCTGTGGGATAGAAAAGCTGATTGGTTGGGACTGATGATCTGGGGTAGAACCGAACTAAGCCTCTTAGCAAGACACTTCGACAATATTTTGTACATAGAATTCACTAAGCTGATCGGACGGTAATCACCAAAGCTCTGGGGACTCGCTACCTTTGGAATCAAAGCTATATAAGTCTTGTTAATGCCACTGGCAAGCCTCCCATTCTTGCAGAACTCCATAATGAAACCCACCACCTCCTCCCTAACTATCAGCCAATATTTTTTATAGAAGTTGATGTTAAATCCATCCGGACCCGGCGCCTTGTTTCCATCACACTCCTTGAGGACACACTGAATTTCTTCCTCAGATATATCCCTTTCCAGAAAGCTTCTTTGCTCTTCATTTAGCCTTCCAGAGAACAGTTCGTCCAGTGCCCAGCTACAATGCTCTGGCCTTTTAAAGATCTCAGCAAAATACTCCTTGGCAGCCTTCTTGATCGAACCTGGGTCATCAATCCTTATGCCGTTGGCTAATATGCTAGAGAGGCAATTCTTCTTCGATCTCCACGTCGCCATCCTATGAAAATAGTTAGTATTTTGGTCTCCTGAACGAAGCCATTTGATTCTTGATTTTTGGCGCCAAATCCTCTCTTCTTGATCTTCAAACAGCCATATTACTTTCAGTAATGCTAGCATTCTTAGCTCCTCTTCCACTGATAAACATCGTGAGTCCTGGATCATCCTCAGCCTTTCACATTCCACTCTAGCTTTCTTCAGCTTTGCATTTACGTCCCCGAAACTTTTTTTATTCCAAAGGGATAACATCCGTCTTACCCTTGCCAACTTTCTTTGAAGGGACCGACCTTTCCAGCCCGCATCCGCCTCTGCATCCCACGACTCCTTTACCTTCCCCTTTAGACCAGGAAGCTCCATCCACGCGTTGATGATTTTGAACGGTTTGAACCCCCAATATTTTTCTTCTTCCCCAAGGACCACGGCCGCATGATCTGAAGGCCCTTTTTCGATCCCAACCTGCATAACTTTGGGCCACGCTGATAACACTTCCGGAGAGATTAGAAATCTATCTATTCTACTGGCACCTTTCTTATTCCCCCATGTGAAACTCCTTCCTTTTAAAGGAAGGTCCAGAACATCCATCGCCTGAATAAACTCATGAAACAGCAGCGCGTCCCTTTCATTGAACCTTGTGCGACTTCGCTCTTCCTCAGACAGAACGGAATTGAAGTCACCACCGATTATCCAACCTCCTTCGAATGACGATTTCAGTGCCACTATCGACTCCCATAGCAGCATCTTCTCCTTCTCCGAACTTGGGGCATAAACATTCACAAAGTTCAACAGTCTTTCTTGGTGCTTCAGAGTAATCAATCCATGGAGAAGAACAAAACCTTTCCCTTTTACTTTACTTATCAGCTGCAGAAACTCTGGATCCCACAACGTGATTAGGCCTCCACTGGCACCTTCGGAGTCAGAGCCGAACCAGCACACTCTCTCCTTGCCCCAAAGGGCTTCCGCGACCTTATCGTCCAGCCTCCTTACCTTGGTCTCCTGGTAGAATGCCATATCCATCTGATATTTGCTTCTCATGTTCTGGATTGCTCTTTGTTTCTTCCTCCCATTTGCTCCTCTAACATTCCAGGTGATCAGGTGCATCTTTCCTTGAATTCTCTCTGAAGTTGGTTCTCGAACAGCTGGATCATACCCTCCTCCGGAAGACTCCCTTTAAGCCCCAGTTCTAGCGCCACTTTATAAGTATCCACAGCCTCAGCTCTTTGAAGCCTTCTTCTTTCCAGCTCTATTGATCCTACTTCCTCCTCATTGTGTCTTGTATCAGTAGCTGAGCCGATCACGTCAACTTGGCTTACCTCGACACCCTTCTGCTTTTGTCTTCTTTGGTACCTAACCTCCTTTTTGTCTTTCGCTTCTTTTCTCCTAGCTGCCTTCAGTGAACTTTTATGCTTTTCACAGACGCCCAAAGGGTGCTCATCATCAGATTTAGTAGGATTTTCTATTTCCTCTGAAATGCTCTGATTTTGACCCCTTGAGGAACTTGCAGTCACACGACCTAGTTCCACTACAATCTGCTCCATGGGCCCATTTTCCTTACGTGACTCAGCTACCCCCAAATCTTGTGAGACCCTCCCACCTTTTCGAACTACAGTAGCCCACGAAATACCTTCCTGCACCCTCTCTGGTACGACTTCCATATCCACTTGAGGAGACTCAGTAGGCTTTATCAGTCTGGATTCGGATGAGACAATAGGGTCCTCAGTAGCCGACAGAGTACCCTCCTGCTCCCTCTCCATTACAGCTTGTAGGGCTACTTGAGGAGACACCATAGGAGGTAGCCGTCTGCTTTCGGCTGAAGTAGGCTGAACGTCAGCCTTTGTACCATCCAATTCAAAATTTGAAACCCCAGCCTTCTCCGGGATCACACATATCGCCTGAACTCCGCACGAACCAGACAACCAACGAAGTGGCCTGACCCCACCGCCAGACCCGACCGAATGGCCGACTCCCCTTGACAGGACACCACCCCCCTCCGCAGCCGCAGTTATACTTTCTGATTCAAAGTTTGAGATGTCATCTTCCTCCGCAGCTCAGATTGGGTACTAACCAGACAACCAACCGTGAAGCTAATGTTGTGGCAGATCTCCTCGCGCGGAAAGCTCACACGGAAACTGGCATAGATTGGATGCGATTCCTTTTTTAGATTTTCTTGTCCAATTATAGTAGCTTCGCTTTAGCCTTGTTAGCCTGTTGTCTTGATAAAAAAAAATTCATTCACTTTGAATGATGGCAAAATTCAGATCGAGATGATAGTCTTTTTTTTGACAAATTTTTCTTTCTTGGTTGATTTTTCTATTACATTTCATTGACATTTGGCAACAAACTGAGGATGACGATTTGGTTGGACACATCAGGCTGACATATGATATGCTGATTAGAGAGTTCACTGTCGGTAGAGATAACTTGGTTTGACTGTTTTAAGTGCCTAACAATGGAGGCTTGTTTTTTTTTTTAGTTCAGACAAAATGTACCACTGAAGACCCCAACAACACATGTCGTGTTCATTTGATTTTTTTTCTTTTTGCCATAAATTCTCCGGGATGAGTCATTCTCGTCCTCTTCTTATCTATTTCATACTAAACTGAAGTCTCCATCTTTCAAAAAGCTCCCAGCTCACTTGTCCAGGTATATTCAAGATTATGCATTTTCATATCCAGATAGCTTTCTTACTATCCACTTTTTACTGAAAAATTGGAACTTGAATCCAGAACGGTTCTCAATTTGAATTTTTAGTGAAGGGTTTTGTGTTGTCTGGTTAGTACCCAATCTGAGCTGTTGCTCTTAGTAAAATGGTTGAGGCTTGAGCTGTCTCCTGTACTAATTTAAAGCCCTGGGTTTGTGCCCTAGGTTGCTTCTCTGAGCTATTGGCTCATGTTTTCGGCGTAATTAGAGACTGGGCTGATGTGTAGCTGTCTTTTTGTTTACAGGTTTGACCAATGGATTCAAAATCAGTGGTTGATATGATTGAGGCTTCTTCAAGGGCACACTTTTCTGGGTTTCATATGAATGGTGTGGGGGAAAGAACCACAGAGATGGAGAATGTCTCCAGACAACCTTTCGTGATTGGTAAGGTTGCTAATGCTGTCACTCGACTTGAGGTTAAACAGCATTATTGCAGTGGAATTGTTTGTGAGGTGAAGTGATGTTGATCTGCTTAGTGTTCGTATTTGAATAAGGAATTCATTTTTGCAGGAGTTTGTGGCGGTGCTGCGTCCGGCAAGCATACAGTCTGTAATATGATAATTGAGCAGCTGCGTGACCAGCGCGTCGTACTTGTTAACCAGGTGAGTATGCTAGTTTCTTAAGCCAATAACCTGGAAATGTGTGGCAGTGAGTAATGGCGATGCTTTTCTCTTAACAATGCATTTTCTCCGAAGGAACAAAATAAGCTGCACAGATTTAAGTGATTTTAGGTTTTGTGTTAATTGTTATTCGTTTAATTGTTGTGGTGTCTATCCTCTTTGTAAATGTTTGTGCTCCTTCATATCTCGTTCTTTCTCTTTTTGACATGAGCGTTCAACTTATGAGTTATGGCAGGATGCATTCTATCATAATTTATCAGCTGAGGAGTTGAGTAGGGTCCGTGAATACAATTTTGACCATCCAGGTGATTCTTTGTCCAGCTAAATTTTGCTACTTGTTCATTACCTGCCACAAGACTACACAAATCTAAAGAAAAAATCTCGGCGTGCTGTCAATAATTATCTGCCGATTAGTGATCTGACATAATTGTTCGTATTATTTGTAACTTGTATGACCATGAAACTCCTGGATTCTCATTATTATTTGATTGCCGCTCTTATGATTGTTTGTTCCTCATACGTTTTTAGTACTATATGTTGTCTTTGTTGCAGATGCATTTGACACTGAGAAACTACTAAGCGTCATGGATAAGCTTAACCACGGACAAGTGGTAGACATCCCGAAATATGATTGCAGGAGTTACATGAACAATGTTTTACCATCTAGAAGGGTAAGTGCATTTTATGAAAGGACACCTTTCATTAACAGCCCATGCACTTTCTACATAATATCTATTACGTGAATGTGTATATAAAGTTCGTTAATTTGATATTATTTAAGAACAAAGTCTTTCTTCACGGAGAGGACAAATTGATGATGGTGTTTAAACCTGGCAGGTAAACCCAGCAGATGTGATACTTTTGGAAGGCATATTAGTTTTTCATGATTCTCGCATTCGGGAGTTGATGAACATGAAAATATTTGTTGATACAGGTTATTTCCCATCTTTAAGCCATCCTAGTTACAAGGCTGATGCTTGTTCTCTTGCAATTTTAAATTTTTCAGTTTTCTAGAAATGCAATGTGTAGTTATTTATAGAATTCTGCATCTTCATTTTTGTGGCGCAGTTGAATCACAAGATATCTTCTCTTATGTGGAGTTTAAGTTTACGCTTCACGGTGTATAATTTTCTCAGTGCAGATGCTGATGTACGCCTGGCACGAAGAATAAGACGCGACACGGGCGAGAAGGGCAGGGATATCGGTGCCGTTCTTGATCAGGTGACCACTAATATCTTCACCATAATCATTTACTCCTGTCAAAAACTCAAAATGATAAGAACGAAAACAACAGAAGTTCATGCAGTCTAAAAAAGATTGCAGAACCTCCGGCTTTTTTTTCAAATTTTTTTTTGATTCTAGCTGCTTTAAAATTTGTATGGGCGTACCTTCATTTTGTTGCAGTACTCAAAGTTTGTCAAACCAGCTTTCGATGACTTTATACTTCCAACAAAAAAGTACGCTGATATCATTATTCCCAAAGGAGGAGACAATCACGTAGCCATTGATTTGATTGTGCAGCATATACGCACAAAGCTTGGTCAGCATGATCTCTGTAAAATATACCCAAATTTATATGTCATTCAGTCGGCATTTCAGGTCCAAAACTGAGCTACCTCTATCTTTTTGCTTTGTGTTGGACGACTTATTGTGGCCTGAAGGCATCAGTTTTATGAATAACTATAATTTTATTGATTGAAATGTAGATACGCGGTATGCACACTCTCATACGTGATGCCAAAACAACAAAACATGATTTTGTATTTTACTCAGACCGGTTAATACGTTTGGTGCGCATCTCTGACCTCTAGTGAACAATGTCATTCTGTTTATCCACATGATATCAGCTGGGTGAAGATCTAAATTTTTTTCATTAACCATCTTTGTTTTACTGATTGAGTAGGTTGTTGAGCATGGGCTTGGCCACCTTCCATTTACGGAGAAGCAAGTAATCACTCCAACTGGTAAGACAGTACATGGATACAGATCATTTATTGTCCTTAATCCTCGCCTGAACTCTTATTGGTAACTTACGACATGTTAGTGTTTATTTTATATATAATGAAATTGTTACATGAAATGAATTAGCTGGAGTCGATCCTAAAATTGCATAGTTTCCTGCCTTAATACCTGTACATAATGCATAGTTTTTAAGCCTGCTAAGACGTGGTCCGGTTGTTGAGATGATGACTGATATAACTCGCATCCATTTTTTTTCCTATTCTACATTATACCCAATTAGAGCCCCACCTTAGCCCCGACTGGATTTGACTCTGGGACGTTTTGATGTTTCTGACGGTGAAGGGCCACATCCCAGATTCAAAATCTCACGGTGACAGTAGTTCATTAATTTTTTATTATTCGTATTGCAGGATCCGTGTACAGTGGCGTGGACTTTTGTAAGAGGCTATGTGGTGTTTCCGTTATAAGAAGGTATGTGTATCTTCCCATAACTTCAAGATTTGAACATGGAGCGAATGACATATACATCAATATAATGAGGACATATCTTTAGGATATCTCTATTTCATATCCTTTTATCTCAATGTATCCCAGTGGTGAGAGTATGGAGAATGCTCTGCGAGCATGCTGTAAAGGTATTAAGATTGGAAAGATTCTTATTCATCGGGAAGGAGATAACGGTCAACAGGTTCGCCGCGATTTGAATAACTGTATCCTTTATGCATCAGCTCTTGTTTTTAACCATCATATTTTGGTCATTAAGTCTGATCCATTTGAAACTTGATTGGCAGCAGCTAATATATGAAAAACTGCCGCAAGATATCTCTGATCGGCATGTATTGCTCTTAGATCCCATCCTCGGCACAGGTATATCTTCAACATTTCCATGTTACCTAATTTTATTTCACTACTCGTTCAGTTAAGCATCTAAAATATCTTTACTCATATCCAGGGAACTCAGCAGTGGAAGCGATTTCTTTACTTATAAGAAAAGGTGTACCAGAACCCAACATTATATTTCTCAACCTCATATCGGTATGATGCTGTCATCCAAAATGCTCTAACTTTCAATTTACTTTTATCCACATTCTCATATGGAAACAAAATTTGGTTGGTACATCATCAGGCACCACAAGGAATCCATGTCGTGTGCAAAACGTTCCCCCGAATAAAGATAGTGACATCGGAGATTGATATTGGGTTGAACAAAGATTTCCGTGTCATTCCCGGCATGGGTGAGTTTGGGGATAGATACTTTGGAACTGATGACGATGAAGTAGAATTGTCCGCCTCCCCGGTGTAGAGCTGCAAGACGAGCAATTCGCCCCAACGTCTCCGTCCCTGATGATTGACCACCAGGTAGACTTATTTATTAGATAGGCATGTTGGCAACTTTGAAGCCTTTGTCTCACAGGACTTCATGAGATAATTTCTTAGTTATTGAAATTGACATTTATATGCTTTCTCAAACCAAACATAAACTGTTTATGAGAAACAGACCTGTTTCTACAACAACAATACTCTTTAGAAAGTGAATTTATGAAGGGTTGAGAGTACGGAGAGTTCTATCAAGCTTTCATTTTGAATAGATATGCGTTTTTTTGTGAGTAATCAAGAGGTCGAGGTTCAACTTTCCTCGATAGTATATGTATTTCTTTGTGCTATAGTATCAGTTGGCCAATTTTAATATGTTTATCGCAATATTCATCAAATAATAATTGTAATTAAAATTATATATAAAGAAGAAGAACATAAGTAACTAAAATTGAAATTGTGACATAAGTGATTAATATAGTAGACTTGTTTTTGGATGGTAACGGATAAATATATACTAATTATGATAAATAAGTAATTAAGGTATGTATATATTTTTATTGTGATAAATTTAGAACGTTTAAAATATTTTTAAAAATTTATTTGGAAAAATTTGTACGACTAATCATTAAAACCCATCAAAATTAGATCAAGATTAAATATTCTAAACCATTAAATTAACCTAAAATCATGCTCCAATAAAGCGAAGAGCACCTCCAAGACGTGCTAGGCGAGTTGCTCTTTTCCCAGCAGTTGCTCCCAATCGCTGCATCCTTTATTTTGCCCAGCAAGTACGCCAAATAGATGCCACATTTCCAGCAGCTGCTCTTTTTTATGGACCGCTGTATATACTTTTAGTGTGACTAGACTATTTTATATAAACCATCTTCAGCAACAAAAAATTTTTTTATATAAAAATACAATTTTGTACGACAGACATTATAAATATTTGAGTTTGGAATAAATATTCATTGGTTATATGGTATCAGATCAGTGGATGTATATTCACCAGACAAATCAACCACTCAGTAGCGTTTCCCAAGAAAGAAAGGTGTGATTGCCTGCAAAAATATTTCACAATCCAAATTTTGTCAGAATTAACAGATGGGGATTTTGAATCCACTTCATCCACATCACAACCACATAAATTGTTAAAGATAAGTCTAGTTTCTAGTAATATTTAGTTAGTTGTTACTTTGATTCGGTCAAAAGTAGGCGCTCTTTTTTTGATTGGGTGTTAGGGTTAGAGCCTTAGAGCATCCGCATCCGTTGAATACCTTCTCAAATGGAGAAGGTGCTCAATCAGCACCTCCTAAACAAGCAGCACTTCCTTGATCTGCAATTTATGCACCAATTCAAAATTTCAGAACCTCCTTACACCATTCATCAAATAAAATATTTTTTAAAAAAAAAAATGAATCAAAATAAGTGTGTATTTATAAACTTGATGTAGATAATTTTTTTAAAAAAAATTCAGATTTTTTGAACCACATTTAACCCAAAGTCAAATTTGGTCAAATGCTGATTATCAAAACAAAACTTGAAATTGGGCCGAAATCAGCCCAAAAGCAGCACAGGCCCACACAAAACCCTCCATCTCCAATTGCTCCAGCACGTTCCAAATTCGCACCTGCTGCCGCACGTCCTCCTCCAGCACTTCCGAGCTTTCGCCGCTGCACAACTCCAGCATCCGCACCTGCTCCACGTCTGCTCCACCTCAGCTCGCACCTTCTCCATTTCTCTACCGGTGCAGATGCTCTTAGAGGTTAGTTATTGTTAGCACGAGGACTTGAGCTCTGGACCTTTTTGGCACACAGGGGGAGTGTCCCACTGGGCTACTCCGTTTGGCCTCGGTCAAAAGTACGTAGGGGTCGACAATGGGCCGGGCAGGGCCGGCCCTACCCTTACTGAACGGGCTTAGGGCCGAACAAATGACGATTTTGGAGGGCTTCAAAAAAAATTAGGGCCGGGCCGGGCTTCCTTCAAAATCTTGACCCTAGGGCCGGCCTTAGGGCCGAACATTGAACTGGCTTTTAGGGCCGAACCGAACGGCCCTTAATTTTAGGGCTGAAGTTAGGGTCGGGCTTCAAATAAGTAGTTATCAAGAATATCAATAAAAAATCACAATTTTTTATTAAACACATCAATAAAATAATTACAAAGACGCAAAATATCCGCATGAACAATTTCATATTGTTTTTTGGGTTGAGAAATCGAACACAACGAGAAATCGGCATATGAAATTGGAATTGGATGCCAAACACAAATACCTAATATATAACATTCATCTATACCAATTTCTACTCTAGTCTAATCGGTCCTTACCTTCAAAGTCTCTAACGATCGGAAATATATCCGTTGAGGCGTTGGGAAGAGTTGAAATGGTCGATAACTCGATGATTGATGTGTCGCCGCCTGCACACGAAACAGCTACACACATCTCATTCTTATTCTCTCAAATAAAAATATTACAATTACAATTTTCCAAATACATACATAATGTAAAATTAGTAGATATTTTAAATTATATAATTATCATTATTTCAAAAAATATATAAAAATTAATTTAATTGATTAAGTGTATTGTGTTATTTGTGTATATTTTTTAAAAAAATTGACTAAGTATATTATAAATATATATATACAAGTTAAAATATGGAAGAGCTTAACGATCGGGCTTTTTTAGGTCGAACCGAACAGATTATTATTATGTCATAATTAGGTCGGGCTTTTTTAGGGCGGACAGGGCCGGGCTGAATTAGGTCATAGTTAGGTCGGGCTCGAGGGCCGAACAGGGCTTTGAAATCACGGCCTTTGTTCGACTTTGAGCCTTTAGGGCTTAGGGCTCGAGGGCTTCAACCTAGGGTCGGGCCGGCCTTAGGGCCCGTGGGTCATTGGGCTTTGTGCATGGCTTTTGAGCCCTATGACTGAATGTTGACCCCTAAAAGTACGTAGCATGAATTTTTAGTTATTTGATTTGGTGCTGTGTAAGCCTACATAATAGTCTGATTCTATTTGAATAAAATAACGAGTTCTAGTCTGATTTCCAACATGGTATCAAGAGCCACGTACGGGGTACCGATTACTTGATTGTGCTTACTTGGTTACATTAGGGTGGGGTGTGAGTGCGTTGAAGTGAAATGTGAGCGAAAGAAAACAGTGATTTAAGTATTAGTGTGCTGCAATGGAGTGGAAAATAGAGTGATGAAGTGTTTGAGTGATTGAGTGGAGTGATTAAAGTGTTTGAGTGATTGGAGTGAATACAAGAGTGTTTGGAGTGAAGTAAAAATCATTTGAGTGTTAGAGTAAAATTTGTGCAATTTCAGATGGGGATAGGTGGTTAGAACTCCAGGCATGGAGAAGAAAGCGAATCCATCAGTCATCGACTGAGAAGAAAAGTTAGGCTGAAGGATAAGACGAGGCTAGTGGGATTGACAGGAGGAATTGGGTCGGGGATTAGCATGGTTTCCAATATATTCAAGGCCAACGGCATCCCTGTGGTCGATGCTGCTGTCATATTGCTCGTGATGTACTGAAGAAAGGAACAGCGGGGTGGAAGAAGGTTGTTCAAGCATCTGGAAGTGACATATTGCAAGCTGATGGAGGAGTCGATAGAGTGAGGCTAGGGCAAATAGTGTTCTCCGATCCTTCCAAACATCAGCTTTTTAATAGATTATTGGGTTCCTCATATATCGATGGGCATATTTTTTGAAATAGCAAAGCTATGGCTTAAGGGATGGAAGGTGATTGAATGAACCGGAAAAGCCTGGTGCAGTTGAGCAGCCAAGCTTAGAATCAGTCAACATAAAGCGGTTGAGCAGCCACAGTTTAAGGGAGGGTGTTAAAGATAAGATCTAGTTTCTAATATTTAGTATATTTGTTAATTTGATTTGGTCAAAAGCACGTACGTGAAGCGTGGATTTTTAGTTATTTGTTTTGGTGCTTTGTAAGCCTATATAATAGTCTGATTCTACTTGAATAAAACAACAAGTTCTAATCTGATTTTCAACATAAATGACTTATCAGGCACACATTGTGTAAAATATGAGTCGTGGACTGGAGCAGCAACTGAGGTGGAGGCGGAGCCGGACGCGGCTGAGCATGGCGGAGATATCAGTGGCTAAAGGTGGCAGGAGGATCAGCAAGGCTTAAAGTTGAAGACTGAAGGTTCAAGCAAAGCGACAGCGTTTAGAGTAGGGTTTTGGCTTTCAGTTAAGGTAGTTACTCTAACGGCTAATTGCTAATCTGTAATGTCTGGAACTTAAGGGGCTGATGTGTAAAGCCTAAAAACCTTAGGGACTGATTTAGAAGGCGCTGAGAACTTAGAATTAGAATCCCAGGATTGGGGTTTTAGGGTTCATAGTTCGAATAACAGAGCGAGAGTCACAGAGAGCGATTGAAAGCGTAGTCTTGTAATTGCTGGCGTGGTGAAGCTCGAAGCTGTACTGGGAGTTGTTCGGTTGCTGCAATTCCATCAATAAATCGATCACGGTTGCTGGAGTAGGGACACCCGGTCCTGAACCAGAGTAAATTGATTTGTCTTCGTTCGTTTTCGTATTCGATTGTTATTGCGTTAGCGTTCGTTAATCGGTCATAAGGCACAACACATTGTTGTAGAAGAGAAGAGACGACTCTGGTGTACATCAGTCTATATCTCTCATCATTGCAAAGAGCACGGCTACATTCTGCTTCTGCTGGAATGCCAGAGATCATAAATGAGCATTTTGGAAAATAATCCCAATTTCATGCTAATTTTGTGCACCAGCTACTTATTTAACAGTTCAAATAACTAGTACACATTATTAACCTTGAAACTACGACAGCTATTAGTGAAACAGAAACCGCTCTCTATTTATACTAGGGGCGAGCGCGATACAATTTGGTGCGGTTTAAGAGTAAATTTACAACCACACCATATTAACTGGCTTGTAAATTTTGTAAACTGTAAACCGGACCTGAAAAATTAAAACCAAATATGTGGTGCACCACTTTATGCGGTACGGATTGGTTCAAAAGTCGATTTTTAAAGTTGACAAAAAAAATTGAAGTTGCACAATAGATAGTAGAGAGTTTATTTTTTTTATAAATTAAATTAACGCCAAAACTTGAAGATATTGAAAGCAGAGTTTGGAGTCAACACAATGATGAAATTCAACAAAGAGACGAAAGTCTAACTTAAGTAACCATCAACAAGAAATAACAAATCATAAATATCAGGAAGTAACCTAAAATAGAGGATTATCAAAACCCTAAACAACAATATCTACATAAGAGTCAACCAAAATCCAATTAATTTGTGAACTAAAAAACTTACGGATTCCATAATTTAAGAACAAAGATAAGACCAAACGATAACGATCGAGATTGTCGTGGCTTGGCAGCTGGGGAAAAACAAAGATTTGATGTGCAGTTGTGACGAAGAACAAACGAGGAAGAGAAAGAGAAATGACGAAACTACTAACGAACAACAATAGAAATCAATCACGACTTAATTTAAAATTGGCTTTAGCCTTAAATTAATTTTTTTGTTATTTTTTATAATAACTTTAAAATATTAATTATTTAATTATATATGCGGTGCGATTTGAGATAGGAAATCGCTTCCAGACCGATATATTTGGTTGCGATGCGATTTTTAACAAATTAATTTTTATCGAAAGCGATACGATTAACCAAACATACATATATAGTGCGGTAAGAACAATTTTATAATTCGGAGCAATTTTTACCTATCTCAAATTTACACCGGCTCTATAGGGGGCGTTCGGCTGAGGCAGGGTTGTAAAAATGAGGCACGTGAGGCACGATCCGGTGCGTCGATCTCGACCGTCAAACGCATGTGGCGAAGCCACGTGTCCCACTCACCCAAAACGGGTTCACACTGCTTTTGTGAGTGGGACACGTGGCGCGCCCACAGAGCACGGGGATTAGATGTGTGGCTCAGATCGTGCTTCATCGCCTCAATTTACTATTTAATGTCTCATTTGAACGCTTCTCGGCTCCATATACTCTAACAGTCTAACATAGGGGTCGGCAATGGGCCGGGCCGGGCCGAGTAGGGCTTTAGGTGAACCCTAGCCCTAGCCCTTTACACATTATGGCCGGATCCGGAGAAAATTCATCAGTCCTAAAACCGTTATCGGTCCTTCGTTTTATAGGGCTTTTCGGGCTAGGGTCAGGCTCGGGCAAATTTCGGCCCTAAATGAATGACTAATTAATCGACAAATAACTCTTTAAACGCAAATACTACTAGTTTGAACGTGTGAGATTTAATGGAAGTGAAAAATACATTCTTTTTATATGAAGAACGTCCTAAAATTAAGAAATTTACGATTTTAAATCGGGCTTGTATTTCGGGCCGGGCCGAATAATCGAAGCTCTATCCCGACCCTAAGCCCTTCGGATCAGGGCATAATAAGGCTTACGTAGGGCTAGGATCGGGCTTGGACTAGGGTCGGACTATGACCGTCCCAGGACTTATTTTTGCCACCAAATGCTAACCCCTAGTCTAACACCACAAGACGGGGCGCTACTTTCGGTAGTGGTTTTAAAGGGCTAATACTATTCGGGAAGGGTGTTTCTCCTCACACCCCCCCCCCCACACCCCACAGTGGGTCCCACGGCTATTTCCCATTATACCCCCACACCCCCACCAAACATAATAATTAAAATATAATTATTGATTTAAAACTATTTAGAAATTAATATTAAGAATGAGGCAGTGAGGCACGATCTGGGCCACTCATTGTGACACGTGGCGCAGCCACGTTCACAGCCGCAATTGTTGACTTTTCAAAAGTTAGTGGGGTTTACTATTTTGGGACACGTGGCGCGCCACAAATGCACGGGGGGGGGGGGGTTTAGATGTGTGGTTGAGATCGTGCCTCACGTGCCTCACTTTACTGTTCACTGCTTCATTTGAACGCTCCTCTATATATATATTATAATTAATGAGAAATTATCATTAATTCAAAACAATGTATAAATTAAATATATAACACATATTTTTTAAATATAAATACATTATTGATTAAACAAAAACTAAGTTATACTCAAGTTAGTGGGTTTACTATTTGCCACGTGGCGCGCCCACAAAGCACGGGGGGGGTTAGATGTGTGGTTGAGATCGTGCCTCACAGTCTCATTCTAATTTGATTGCCTCATTTGAACGCTCCTCTATATATATATATATATATAGAGGAGTGTTCAAATGAGGACACCCAAATTTGGTAAGGACGTAGGGACAAATCTCATCCATTAGATCATCATCCATCTAACCCCCCGTGCTTTGTGGGCGCGCCACGTGTCCAAGTTCCCAAAATCCAATAAAGCAAATAGTAAAATCCCACTACCAAAAAGCAAATAGTAAAACCCACTACCACATGTGACACGTGGCAGCTTGTGGATCATTGGATGAACCTCATCCAATGGCCAAGATTAGTCCCTACACCCTCACCATAAGACATGTCCTCAATTGAACGCCCCCCTATATATATATATATATATATATATAGGGGGGCGTTCAATTGAGGACATGTCTTATGGTGAGGGTGTAGGGACTAATCTTGGCCATTGGATGAGGTTCATCCAATGATCCACAAGCTGCCACGTGTCACATGTGGTAGTGGGTTTTACTATTTGCTTTTTGGTAGTGGGATTTTACTATTTGCTTTATTGGATTTTGGGTACTTGGACACGTGGCGCACCCACAAAGCACGGGGGGGGGTTAGATGGATGATGATCTAATGGATGAGATTTGTCCCTACGTCCTTACCAAATTTGGGTGTCCTCATTTGAACACTCCTCTATATATATATAGGGGGGCGTTCAATTGAGGACATGTCTTATGGTGAGGGTGTAGGGACTAATCTTGGCCATTGGATGAGGTTCATCCAATGATCCACAAGCTGCCACGTGTCACATGTGGTAGTGGGTTTTACTGTTTGCTTTTTGGTAGTGGGATTTTACTATTTGCTTTATTGGATTTTGGGTACTTGGACACGTGGCGCACCCACAAAGCACGGGGGGTTAGATGGATGATGATCTAATGGATGAGATTTGTCCCTACGTCCTTACCAAATTTGGGTGTCCTCATTTGAACACTCCTCTATATATATATATATATATATATATATATATATATATAGGATATGGATCATATACAAAGTACTAAGTTCAGTAAAAAATAAAAAGGAATCTAAACCGTTTATTTTAATTATTTGATGGATGAGATCTAATCATATTAAAATCAGATTTTTAAATCAATTAAGATATATGAGGGTTTGATTGTCATTATACACTAAATAATAACTCCGTTAATCTAAGTTAACTTCAAATGTATCGTGTATTTTCAAATCTTAATCAATTTCTGCATTCGTTATCATCGGAAGACCTAATCGGTCAAATATGGCACAAACCCTAATTGAAGAGTACAAGTTTGTTCTGAATCTGCATTGGTTATCATCGGAAGACCTAATCGTTAGCCTCATCTCGCTCTCATCTTTGATCTCCATGGGTTTTTGCTGCCGAATCTGCGGCGGAGGAGTACAAGTTTGTTCTGGCTTGCGGAGGAGGACGGATCTGAGCCCTTTTGCAAAGCACGGTTAGTTATGCAGCGGAACTCAGAATCTTGGCTATGGATTTACTTGGCAAGGAGATTGAAAAGCCTAAGAGGGTGACCAAGAGGCGGTGGGAAACTCACTTGCTCTCTCACGCCCAGGTACTCGGTTTGGATTGTTTGACTGGATTTTTTAATGTAATATACTAGGTTATTGGGTAATTTAGGGAAGTTACGCCTGTTGGTTTTTGATTTGTTTGAGAATGCTGCAGGGTCCTGGTGGGGTGGATGGTGAGCATGAAGTTGACATACAACAACTCTTTGCAACATTTCGTGGCTTCTGTACTCTCGCAAAGGGGTGAGTCTAATTTTATTTCTCATGATTAGTTTGATAAAACCAGATTGTTATAGGATGGAGCAGTATAAGTTTTTATTATTATTATTTTTTAATCTAGTTCAAATTACTCAAAGATGGAATAGAAATCAGAAAAGCTATTGATTTGCTTGAGATATACAAGGTTATAGTATGCATACTTTACTGGTGAGTCGGTAGCTATTGGTCATTTGTTCAGCCAATGGACCAAATTTCGATGGGAATCTGGAACTTGTTTTAACTAAAACATTCTCGAAATGTGTTTGCAGATTCAAATGAAAGAGGTTGTTGTTGATGTTACCGATGTCTCTAAAGGACTGCTCAAGTAGGTCAAAGTCAATTTCATCAACAATATTGTCGTTGGTGCCCCACGGGGAAATGCCTTAACAAGATGGTTCGCCTTCTCTCTGTGAATGTTACTCCGAATAATTGTCTTTACAAAATTGATTTTCATGACACCTACTGGAGGATGAAACAAGTTTTGTCTTGCTGATAGGCGCTTGTCCGGAGTATGGATGTTTAGTATATGAAAATCACAAGCCCTTTCTTGGACAGAAGTTTGATTCACCGGATGAAGAATCAAATTGGGTTGCTGTTCGATTTTCGACCATAAAACCTTGCAGAGATGGCACTGTGACATTGAATTACATTTTGATGTTGTCATGCAAAAATTTTAGCTTGATGTTGCTTTCTGATAATTTGTAAGCAGGGTATATTTGAGTTCTGACTATGCTATAGTTGATGAAATGTCTTGTCTCAAAAAGAGTTGTTTTTATAGTCTGCAGAACCCATATTTCACGCGGTTGTTCATTAAACTACGACCATGTTCTTTAAATTGCAGTTGTGTTCACAAAATAGAAATTGTGTTCACATAATAAAAATTGTGTTCATTAAACTACGACGATGTTTTTAAATCCTGTATTCATAAAATAAAAAATGTGTTCACATAATAAAAATTGTATTTCACAAAATAAAAGACGTATTCACAAATAAAAACCATGTTCACATATTAAGAACAAATAGTAGTTGTGTTTGAAACATAAACTTGTATTCATTATGTTCACATGATAAAAACTGTATTCACATATTTATGATGATATTCACCAAATAGAAAATGTTGTATTCACAAAACATAAATTATTTCACAGACATTATAAACACAAGGAGAAAATTTGGTGAACTGTCTGTTGTGAACACCATTCTCATATAAATGACCAATGTTGATCTGAAGAGAAATATGATCCTTCAATGTAATCTGCATGTTTGAGGCAGAGCTGCAATCAAAACAACCACAACAATTAGAAAAAAGTTTACCAAGCTACAAGTAAATACAATGTAAAATACTATGCACAACTACAAATCAGATATAAAAGCATCGCAAAGCTCATATGCAGAATAAATTGTTCACTGAATAACGTACTTACCATCCAAATCAAGCAGCAAAGTTTTGGAAGGGCAACTCAATAACAAATTTGGCCAGAATATTGGGACTACTGAAGACAAATCTAGTAAAGTCGCAATAAAATAGAATGGATAAAAATAAAAGAGGTGTTCACGAAATAAAAATTGTGTTCACATAAAAAAAGTTGTATTCACAAAATAACAAGAATATTCACAAAATAACGAAACTATTCTAGAACATTCACAAGATAACTGCTGTGTTCACAAAACAACTAATTACATATCAGGCTTGTTCTAACTACTGTTTTTTAGACCCAACAAGAGCTCTACACACCCCTAGAAATTTCAGCAAAATCAGAAACAGAGAAACAAAAACACTGTAAATAAACAACCAACCTTTATAGAAAAAACTGATGAGAAATTGAGATGTCAGGGGTTTAGGGTTATGAACCGAACCGCAGAGAAGATAAGCTGCGGGCGGCGATGTAACCGGATACGACGAGCTTCTCGTGAATGATTGACGGTTGCTGCGCTTCAAGAGGGTAAGAGGAGGAGAAGAGCGACTGCGACGCCCGACGAAAAAGGCAACGATTACGCCTGTGTAGAGCTTCCGCGGTCGGCGGAGATGGAGACGGAGAAGGAGATGAAGCCTGGCCGGCGCGCGGTACATCTCATCGTTAGGGTTTGTAGATCTCGCCAGAGAGATTGAAGAGAAGAGGCGATTAATGATGATTTTTTTAATGAATAATATGTCATTTATGCCCTTATTCGTGTTTTAATTTTGACGGAGAATTAACGTTAGTTAAATTTTGACTATCAATCTTAACCGTAGATTTTAATTGATCAACGATTCTAATTACTTTTTACTTTTTATTTTAAAAGGACTTTTTACCTGAACCGTCCCCTATATATATATATATATATATATATATATAGGGGGGCGTTCAATTGAGGACATGTCTTATGGTGAGGGTGTAGGGACTAATCTTGGCCATTGGATGAGGTTCATCCAATGATCCACAAGCTGCCACGTGTCACATGTGGTAGTGGGTTTTACTATTTGCTTTTTGGTAGTGGGTTTTACTATTTGCTTTATTGGATTTTGGGAACTTGGACACGTGGCGCGCCCACAAAGCACGGGGGGGTTAGATGGATGATGATCTAATGGATGAGATTTGTCCCTACGTCCTTACCAAATTTGGGTGTCCTCATTTGAACACTCCTCTATATATATATATATATATATATAGGGGCGTTCAATTGAGGACATGTCTTATGGTGAGGGTGTAGGGACTAATCTTGGCCATTGGATGAGGTTCATCCAATGATCCACAAGCTGCCACGTGTCACATGTGGTAGTGGGTTTTACTATTTGCTTTTTGGTAGTGGGTTTTACTATTTGCTTTATTGGATTTTGGGAACTTGGACACGTGGCGCGCCCACAAAGCACGGGGGGTTAGATGGATGATGATCTAATGGATGAGATTTGTCCCTACGTCCTTACCCTAAGAGGGTGTCCTCATTTGAACACTCCTCTATAGAGGAGCGTTCAAATGAGGCAAGCCAAATAAGAATGAGGCAGTGAGGCACGATCTCAACCACACATCTAACCCCCCCGTGCTTTGTGGGCGCGCCACGTGTCCAAATAGTAAACCCACTACCAACAGTAAAAAGCAAAAAGCAAATAGTAAAATCCCACTACCACATCTTTAAATCTCAACCATTAGATCAATATCATCAATGGCCAAGATCATGCCTTACTGCCTCATTCTACCAACCTTGCCTCAACCGAGTGCTCCCCCTCCTCTATATATATATATATATATATATATATATATATATATATATAGAGGAGCGTTCAAATGAGGCAATCAAATTAGAATGAGACTGTGAGGCACGATCTCAACCACACATCTAACCCCCCCGTGCTTTGTGGGCGCGCCACGTGGCAAATAGTAAACCCACTACCAACAGTAAAAAGCAAAAAGCAAATAGTAAAATCCCACTACCACATCTTTCAATCTCAACCATTAGATCAATATCATCAATGGCTAAGATCATGCCTTACAGCCTCATTCTACCAACCATGCCTCAACCGAGTGCTCCCCTATATATATATATATATATAGGGGGGCGTTCAATTGAGGACATGTCTTATGGTGAGGGTGTAGGGACTAATCTGGGCCATTGGATGAGGTTCATCCAATGATCCACAAGCTGCCACGTGTCACATGTGGTAGTGGATTTTACTGTTTGCTTTTTGGTAGTGGGTTTTACTATTTGCTTTATTGGATTTTGGGAACTTGGACACGTGGCGCGCCCACAAAGCACGGGGGGTTAGATGGATGATGATCTAATGGATGAGATTTGTCCCTACGTCCTTACCAAATTTGGGTGTCCTCATTTGAACACTCATATATATATAGAGGAGTGTTCAAATGAGGACACCCAAATTTGGTAAGGACGTAGGGACAAATCTCATCCATTAGATCATCATCCATCTAACCCCCCCGTGCTTTGTGGGTGCGCCACGTGTCCAAGTACCCAAAATCCAATAAAGCAAATAGTAAAATCCCACTACCAAAAAGCAAACAGTAAAATCCACTACCACATGTGACACGTGGCAGCTTGTGGATCATTGGATGAACCTCATCCAATGGCCCAGATTAGTCCCTACACCCTCACCATAAGACCCGTCCTCAATTGAACGCCCCCTATATATATATATATATATAAAATACATAAACTATGAATCTAGTCAGTGAGTTGTCTATTTGTGTTTCGTAATGTATGAGTGAGTTGTCTATCGTAATGTTAATACATAAATGAATAGTGTAATTTGCTTTTGCCAGAGAATCTAGTCAGTGAGTTGTCTATTTTTTGTTTCGTAATGAATTGCGGCTTGCTTTTGCAGAATTCGATTTTGATTTTTGAACATCAAATGTGAATGAGAAACATTTGAACTTAAAAATCTGTTGTACATGTTGAATGAGAAACTTTTGCAGAATTCGATTTTGATTTTTGAACATCAATTGCTACATGTTGTATTTTAATTTTAATTTTTTACTATTAATTATTATAGAATATTTTATGATTAATAATAATAAATAAATATGGTACAATTAATTTATAATATTAATTATCATTTAATTGAATTTTAATTATTATTTAATTGAATTTTAAAGAATATATAATACTTAAATTGACATATGATTGTAATTAATGAAAAATAAGAGGACATATGGGTAAATGTACATGGGTTTTTTTGTTTTGAGGGAGTGTGATGAACAACTCCCTTCGGGAAATATATCTTTATCAATGTGTCAGGAGCAAGTCTATTCAATTCTTCAAATGATAGAATCTTGGGGGGATATCGCCTTAATTACCAGTGCAGTACAAATAATGCACAGTGCGCAGACGCCAGTAGTGACAATGGAACCTGCTAGGGTCAGAGATCTTCCTGCTATATAAACTAGAACACCTCTCGCATCATTGCTACACATACACTCTCACCTGAAAGGTAAAATGGCGTTAAAATTACCAGCAACAGAAAGCTCAGAGAGCAGATGCATAAATCATAATGCATTATTCAAGTTCAAACAAGTTTCTCCTGGTTGGAGAAGGTGACTTTTCATTTAGTACATGTCTGGCTCGAGCGTTCGGTTCAGCCAAGAATATGACTGCCACGTCACTCGACACCGCGGGTATGGTAGTAGTATAGTGAAAGAAGTTTGTAGAGCTTGGTAGTTGGTTGGCCATATGATTGATGATGTGAAACTTTTTTGTTATGTGTGATTTGTTAGGTGAAGTAATGAAGTACAGTGAGGCGAGCGAGAATCTAAAAACATTGACTGAACTTGGATGCACAATTGTCCACGGTGTTGATGCGCTTTTCATGAACCGCCATCCAGCACTTGAGGGCCATAAATTTGACAGAATCGTATTTAACTTCCCACATGCTGGCTTCCAGTCTCGTGAGCATGACCAGCGCCAGATCATGTACTTCCCATAATATCTACAAATAACGTCTCGCTTGTGCGTACTAACTGAATCCTTTGTGTTTGTACGTAGACTTCATCAGGCTGTGGTGAGTGGATTTTTCAAGAGTGCGGGAGAAATGCTGACGAAGGGTGGACAAATTCATGTGACCCATAAGACTAGTCACCCCTTCAACACGTGGTGCATTGAGAGTTTGGCCAATGATTGCGGGTTGCGATTATTTAACAATCCTAGCTTCTATATGTTTAATTACCCGGGATACAACAACAAAAGGGGAGCCGGTGTGGACTTTGACAAAAGTTTTCCGATCGGACAGTGCAAAACTTTTGTCTTTACCAAACTTACCTGATATGGTAACGTTGGTAGCTGTCTTATAAAAAACCTCAAGTTTAAGAATGTACCTAAAGTAAAGTTACTTGGGTTGCTTTTTTGTTTGTCCATTAATGTCCTTTTGTGTTAATGGTAATGACTAATGGACACCGGGGTTGTACCCTACAATGTCTGAAATGTACTTGTTAGATTGGGAAGAGATTTGACCAGTGTTATTAAAATCTAATCGTGAATTGAATCGATCAAGTCAATGGATTAGTGGTTCAACCGGATTGAATCGATTTGACCGGTACGTATTAAAAATAATAATAATACTTATATATGATATTATAATTTAACATATTTATGACTTGAATACATATTAAATGTTTATGACTTGATTACAACAACATACCATAACAAATTGTCAAATTTAGAATTTTATATAGTACAAATCAATAATACAACAATAACAATTTTAGTCTTAATTTACAAGACACAACAATAAGAGATTTGTAAGACTAATTGAATTTCTAGTTAAATTGATAATAAGTAATAAATTTTATAGATTTGATAAATGAATATACATTAATGAAATAAATAATAAAACAAGAATCATGTTTGGCTTGGTGGAATGAGAGGGGATAATTATAGAGGAATGCTAGGTTCGTATCTTGTCCATTTCAAAATAAATAAATAATTTTTCAGACCAAATCAAACCGATTGAACCGATCAAATAACCATTTTAATGAAAATCGGGTCAATTAGCCAGATCAACCGATTCTTGATCGATTGACTGTAAACCGATCCAATTGAAGAACCGAACCGGTCCGATTTTAATAACACTGAATTTGACAAAGGCCTCCTTTTTTAATCAAATTTATTCCCACTAAATAAAAAGATTATTGATTTACCCTAAAACACATATTTTTTTTTATAGAAAAAAATGACATAAATAGACTAGGAGAAAAACGGGAAAATAACAACAACATAGGCAACCACCAACAAGTAGAGGAACAAAACAACTAAACAGGAAACATAATCCATTCACAGCTAGTCGATCCACTTGCTGCTTGTTATCTTCGCACAGTAAATACTCCAAACTCAATCCATGTCAAAATGACCAAACTGAAGAAGTGACGCGTCAATCCTATCTTTTATTTATATACTCCCTCTATCCCTCAAAGTTTGTCCACTTTCCTTTTTGGGCGTCCCCTAAAGTTTGTCCACTTTCCTTTTATATACAACCCAACAGTCATATCAATCATCTATTTCCTACCAAAAATATTTATTTTTATTAAAAAATTGTACTTTCAATCATAAAAAAGTAATAATTCGTATGTGGAACCCACCTCCACATACACTCTCATCATCTTTCTCCTTCTCTCACCGTCCTTTATTTACTTTTCTTAATTAGCGTGCCGATTGTCCTTTTGGACAAACCTTTTGGGACGTAGGGAGTAGTTTAGTTTAGTTTTATCTTCAGGAGCTCGTCTCCTGCTTTTTCTCAAAGGGCACGCGGTGCGTCACTCGTTTATGTAGCGTCGGTCACTGCGGTCGGTCCGACTAGAACAGTTTTGTTTGGTCGTATCCTTTTTAGGAGAGATGCCCCTTCCGGACAGCTGATTTCTATTTCTTGTCTGTAACAGTTGTGATGCTATAAAAAAATCACTTTTTTTATATAAATATTATTTTATATAAAGTTCATTTTTTTAAAATGACAGTGTATTTGATTGCAATCACCCCTAGCAAGAAAGCAGTCTGGATATGCAGCAGAACTAGGATTATATTGCCTGCAAGTGCAAAGTATATCACACAATCCAACGTCAGCAAAATCTTAGTCATCCATCCATCTAGGTGCCATACACACAACCACATCTCATCCGTTAGATTCTGCACATCAGTCATCTCTATCCATCTCTCCAATTCTCATCATTGCAATTTGCAATGAGCACGCCATGCATTCGGGCTTCAGCGGTTCACTGAGAGAGATCATAATTTGATAAATGACACGTGCAAGAAAACCTGTCCTATCCTATACACTCCATAAATAAATAAAAATCGAAAATGTGGCTCAAATTTGCCATTTGAGGCCACGTGTCGTGAGTTCAGTCCAAAAGTAAGTTTTTATTTATTTATTTATTAACGTCCACCGTGAAAAGTTTAGAGTAATTAAATAATTGTCTGAGCGCCCCCCACTCAAAAAATATGAGAATCTGAATATACTGAAACCTGCTGCACAGCACTAGCACTAGCACTAGCGTCACTGGACCTACGGTTGGAGAGATCTTCCGCTTACATAAACTTAAGATCACAGTCACACTCTCTCAAACAACATTGCAGTTAGCAGGCTTCTTACAGAAAGATAAATGGCATCAAAAGAACAACTATCAGCAACAGAAAGCTCAGAGAGCAGATGCATAATGCATTATTCAAGTTCAAACAAGATTCTCCTGGTTGGAGAAGGTGACTTTTCATTTAGTACATGTCTGGCTCGAG
The DNA here is from genome assembly GCA_033675395.1 of Rhodiola chrysanthemifolia. Taxonomy (NCBI): domain Eukaryota; kingdom Viridiplantae; phylum Streptophyta; class Magnoliopsida; order Saxifragales; family Crassulaceae; genus Rhodiola; species Rhodiola chrysanthemifolia. The sequence goes on along the minus strand of CM066210.1, from coordinate 26,840,440 downwards.
CGTTCGGTTCAGCCAAGAATATGACTGCCACGTCACTTGACACCGCGGGTATGGTAATAGTCAATTTTGTAGAGCTTGCTTGCTAGCTAGCAGGCAGCAGCTATAGCCATTATTGATGAGAAAAATTGTGTTATGTTATTGCTTAATTAGGTGAAGCAATGGGTAAGTACAGGCATGCAAGAAAGAATCTAAAAACGCTGACTGAACTTGGATGCACAATTGTCAATAGTGTTGATGCACTTTTCATGAACCGCCATCCAGCTCTCAGGGGCCATAAATTTGACAGAATCATCTTCAACTTCCCGCATGCTGGGCTCCACTACAGTACCGAGCATAACCAGCGCCAGATCAAGTATGCTTTTCGTAGTATATATTAGAGCATGTACGTACATTCATGTAAAATTTCAGAATTCAGTAGGTGCTGGAGGAGTAGTTGCTTGATGCTATTTGTATTTATTTTCAAGTAGTAGCAACTACTCATTCAGTGCCTGCTGGATTTTTACATGATGCTCTTACGAAGTAATCGAACTGAATATAATGCTTGTGTGTGTGATCGATCTTATTTGTAGACTTCATCAGGCTATGGTGAGTGGATTTTTCAAGAGTGCTCGAAAAATGCTGACGAAGGGTGGACAAATTCATGTGACCCATAAGACTAGTCACCCCTTCAATATGTGGTGCATTGAGAGTTTGGCCAACGATTGCGGGTTGCGATTACTTGAAAATCCCAAGTTCTTTAAATTTGATTATCCGGGATACATCAACAAATGGGGAGCTGGCCGGGTGAAATTCGACACAAGTTTTCAGATCGGACAAGCCAGAACTTTTATGTTTGCTAAGGCTTCTCTAAGCTGACTTTATAAGTTAAAACTACTCGGGTCGGGTCTATGTAAGCTGGAAGATGTATCTGGGAAAACGTATATTGTTGGGCATTGCTTTTTGTTTTGTCATTTTGGAATGGCCTTTCGTGTCAATGTCAATAATACTGGATGCAAAATGCAAATGCCTGTTGCATTCCAATACATCAAATCGTCTTGTTTAATTTGTCTTACTTGGACTATCCTAGTCAACACAAAACAAAACATACTACCCAAACTTGTTTGGCTCACACAATAAATCATCAAAAATTGCACTTTCATCTTCTTTAAATTTTTTATCGGTGAAACCTTACTAGATCAAATGAATCAAATTTTGGTACAAATATAGCCAACATAATGGAGGTTGAGTTGGTAGAATACTAGCCTTAGAAAAACAAGGTCAGCGATTCGTACACCACCATGACATTTTCTCTTAGGATTTAGGTAATCTAGTCATTAGAGTCCCCAAACCCCTTGCCTAGATGAAGAATGAAGATTGAAGAAGGGCTGAAGAAGAACTGAAGGACTTCTGTTGTTGTTCTAAAGATTGGAGCCAAAGCTGCGTCGTTTGGATCAAGCGGCAAAGGCAGGTTTGAAACTTTAATGGAACGATGGTGTTTGACGAAAGCGCGAAGGTTCGATTTTTCGGTTACACTCTAGAGCAGCGTCGTTTCGTCCAGCCTGGCGTTCGGTAAGTCTGTTACATTATTGGAGCGTCGTCATTTTGGCTGAGGCGCGCGTTCGGGTTTCAAGCATTTGGAAAACGCTACGTTCAACAGAGTTTCAGCTGAGATTTAAGACTTCGTCATTTGGGGGTTTAGGGTTCATCCGAGTTCGAAGAGCGATTGCGAGATTTCTGTCTGAGCAAAGCATCGGAGAAGATCGAGCGATGGTCGCCGGATGTAGAGGTTATTTGTGGCCAACAAATTCGTCTATTGGCGTGCAGTATCGGTGGTTTCAACCGGAGGCACGACTGAGTTGAAGACTGGTTCGTCGGAGCTGTTCGAGGATCAATCAAGCGTCGGAATCAAAGGGCTTTTGACGTTTGCTACGTCGGCTATCACCCAGGGGCTTACAACCCTCCATTCCTTCTATTTCCAATTTTGTTTCCTTAAGCTTAGTTTGCCCCAGTCTTAGTTGCATTGCCTATTTCTGGTGTGCTGTTTGTACTCGAAACTTATTGATTGCTTATAGTGGATGTTGGGACGGATCTCCCCGTGTTGAGATCCCTTGGAGTAGGGCTTGCACGAACCAAGTAAAAAGTAGTCTTTGTGTGCTCCCTAGTCCCTATCATTTCTTGCATTGTTTGAAGAACATTACTCGAATTGAACCCTAATTGCTTACAAAGTTGATTAACTATAATCTACATTTTCCTTTCCACAATTTGTGGAGGTGTTCTTCGTCTCGTCTCGACGTGGAGGTGTTGTTCCTCCTTCGCGGATGTGTTGTCCGTCCCTTGTGGACGTGTTGTGTCTATCAAATCCGCAAGTGTTGCTTGCTTGTGCATATTCGATCGTAGGGTTTTTAAGATCACTACTACAAACTATGCATTATGCATCGGTTTTTTTTAACATTATGCATCGGTTTCCAAACCGTTGCATAATCAACCGTTGCATAATGTCTGCACATTATGCATCGGTTCATTAAAAACCGTTGCATAATGTCTGAACATTATGCAACGATTTTTTTGTTGAAGAAACTGTTGCATAAGGTCTGAACATTATGCAACGGTTCAGGGAAACCCGATGCATAATGCCGAGGATTATGCAACGGTTTCTACTGAACCGATGCATAATATTCAAGGGTTTGGGGACATTATGCATCGGTTTCTTAGAAAACCGATGCATAATCCTTCAAAAAACTGGCAGATTTAGCTTTACAAAAGCTCAAATCCACCTGAAATTAAACATCAAAAATATACCCAGCTGTTCCAATTTTTAAATACAATGCAGCTTACATTCAGAACATCATTTCACTGATATTCTGCAATACAATCATTCATACACATATATTTGTCTCTTTGGTACAAATATGCCACAAAATATTACATAACAAATGTGTCTAAGTTAATGTCCTATACCGCAAAATGATTGGTCACATAGTCACGTAGGTAGCTGGAGATTTCATCCCGAACTTCAAGAATCTTGTCGTGTTCGTATGACTCTACTCCATTAGGAAAACAGTACTATTAAAAAACAAGAGAACTAAATCAACAATTAAAGAGTGAAAACGATTAAGCTCTAAAAAGCTAAATCAATGATTAACCTCTAAAAAGCTAAATCAACAATTAAAGAGTGAAAACAAGAGAACTAAATCAACAATCAACAAGTAAACAGTTAAATGAATAACATATGTAAATATATCTCTAAAAAGCTCACTTGGTTAATGTCTTCAACCTCCGCACCATTATTAGCCCGTACAAATGCTATAATGTCCCGAATATATTGAAGGACATAATAACCACATAAATGGACAAGTGGTTGTCTTGGACAATGCACGATCAAGAATCTCAGTTAACATACTTTATAAATGAAAAAAAATATTTAATAAAAATGTCTAATTTGTGAATACCATAACTATCTTCCACTCTACTTTACGTGTACTCATCGGTACACATCCTTGGTAGTATCGATCTAATCCCCTAAAACAAACACCATCATGTAATTAGTGACTTTCAATACAAGTTATAAGATAAAAGTAATTTCCAAACTTACGTCTCCACCAACTCTTTTGCATCAGGGTTTATATCCTTCTCTTCTGTCGATGAATCAAGCCAAAGAACTTTATGTTGTCTCGGAAAGATGACGCATAACATCCAATGCCACCTAAAAAACCCACTAACTTAAAAACAAATGTGTTCAGAACAGAAGTTAACAACTTATAAAGTAAGTGATGAACTCACAATATGTGATCAACATAAGGGAGGAAGTAGCAAAAAAGTTGGTCTTTGTCTGGCATATTCAATCTTCCTACAAATGTCGCCAATCTCTCATTTTTCTCCATGGTTGGGGTCATTAAAGACGGAATAAAAAAACCAAAATTAATATCCGAACGAAGCATCTGATCGTGCAAATAACTACAAAGTAAAAACTTGTGTTAGTTAGACTAATTGCAAAAAAATGATTAAAAATATAAATATTACCATATATATAACTCAGATGTTGAGTTCCCCAACGCTTTTAACTTAAATAGATCTAAGACTTCCTCTTCACCCACTATGATATCGTAGTCGTCACCGAACACCTCAGTGTCGGCGTGTACTATAATCGTATCTCTACTCAGGTTCTTCCACACCTCACGTAGAAGTCGACAGTCCACGGACATTTCATCTACATAATCGTCGCCAGTAAGTGGCAAAGACTCGTATAAGTGTATATCATATGCCTGCATGTTAAATTTCTGTTAAGAATAAATATCTTATTTTATGTCTAATATAACACAATGAAGCAAATGAAGTTATAATCTTTGATTATCTCACCCTTTTATCGACAACGACCAAGTCTTTCGGCCATGCCACGTGATGGTCAACTGCAGCTAGAACATTCGAGTGCTTTGGATGGGGTGTTGGCAATGCTGCACCTCGACCTCGATAAAGTGCTATACCGACCTTCACTTTCACGTTATCTTCGGGTATTGCTCGAAATTTAACAAAACGGCCATTTACGACTCGACCGATCGCCACAAGTTGTTTGTCACCTTCAAGTTGCCCTTCGATGTATAATAGGCTCTTCAGGCCACCCTGTCAGTAGAAGTAATAATTTGTAAATAAACACAAAAAGTATTACATACATTTAACCAACAAAAATAATAAATTTAATAATTGTAAATGTACATCTGGTATGTTCTTCCACGGGTCTGAATCAACGGGACAGTGAAGGCAGAAGTGATCGGACGCACCAAACCGAATATTACTTGAACTGGGTGTGCCACCCGAGGAGGTGGAGATCGGTAACCCAACCCTCCACAAAATGTGTGACCCGACTCCTTGGGTACGTCCTTTGGGCTCGCGCGTACCAATCGCCTCAGTCAGTATGTCATGTCGTCGATTCTGAGACGAGAACTGTCCTTGAGAGGATCTTTCCACTGACTCATCCTATTAACAATCATTAAATACCGAAAGTAGTGTATGATATTAACTATTGAAGTTGACATAAGAAATAACTTACAATCTTTGTTGCCACTCGCTGGGATGCCTCGGTGACGAACTCGTCACTTTTCATTTTTCGTCCCCTCTTCCACATCTCATGTCTCTCTATAGTGGCATTAGAAGACTCTACCTCTTTAAAGAAGCCATGCGCAAATAACTCGGCTATTTTCTCAGTTGTCAATTTATCTTCAAGTTTTCTGTAGCCTCCTCGACCAAGGATGTGCGCATATACATTCTTCTTAACAAGCTCTTTGTTAGTCTCTCTTAACTTCATAGCATTTTCAGAGAGCCTCTGCTCCTTAAATATCCTCACTCTTTGTCAAGATACTTATACTTAACCAAATGATCTTCATTTGCCTTGTCACCGTGGATGTAATCTTTTGCCAGTCTTGACTTGAAATTCTTCCACGTGCTACAAACGACCTTTAGCATGCTTTTTATGCGGCTCGCAAATAAGTACGCTGCCCTCGAGGTTCAGGTGCTAATTTGGTACGAATATTCATCTCCAGCATATCGAGTCTTGCTTTAACTCCATCTTTTGTCTTTCCAGGAATGTTTAATAAAGTACCAAGCAGACTTTCACATATATTCTTTTCAACATGCATCACATCAAGACAATGTCTGATGTCAAGAGAATGCCAATAAGGGAGATCAAAAAATATTGATCGCTTCTTCCATGGAGCACTTTCGGTGCGCGAATTAGGTTTCCCGAATCGATTTGTAATATTCTGAATTTTTTAAAGTATTTCATCACCAGAAGCCGGTTGCGGTTCTATTCCGTGTTCAGTCGCACCATTGAAGGCAGCTTTCTTTCGCATGTAAGGATGATGTCTCGGTAGAAACGCCGATGTCCCATATAAACCATTTTTCGACAATTGCTTAAATGGCGTGCATGTGTCCCTTCCCCGCATACAGGACAAGCTTTGTACCCTTTAATACTATATCCTGACAAGTTACCATAAGCTGGGAAGTCATTGATCGTACACATCAGCATAGCACGCATATTGAAATATTCTTGCCTCGATGCGTCATATGTGTGTACTCCTTCGTCCCATAAAAGCTTCAAATCATCTATCAGAGGAGCCAAGTATACATCAATATCATTTCCAGGTTGCCGAGGACCCGATATTAACAAAGAAAGCATCATATACCTACGCTTCATGGTTAACTTGGGAGGTAGATTGTAGATAACCAAAATCACAGGCCATGTACTATGCTGACTACTGAGATTTCCATGTGGATTCGCCCCATCAGTAGAAAGGCCAGGGCGTAAATTTCTAGACTCTCCTCCAAACACTGGGAATGTGTTGTCTACTTTAGCCCATTGCAGTGAATCGGCAGGATGACACATTTTCGTATCAGCAACACGTTTCTCA
>CM066210.1:26001560-26229060 GCA_033675395.1 Rhodiola chrysanthemifolia | reverse complement strand
TAAAATTCTTTTTCACCTCTAGAATAGTATCAATGAAGAGAGGATCGAATGTAGTAGGTCAAAACAATTTATAAGGACCGGTAAAGTACCGGGTCGAACCCAAGGGAGCAAGCCAAGCACATGCACTATGTAAGATCGTGTTTCCGTTCGGCTATTCTAAACCCAAAATGTGTAAAGGTGTGAGTATATTCTAAATCTTATGTGGTGAGTAATTAGGGATAAAAGATAGATAGGAGGTGTTTCGAGGGGTTACTCCCCTCCTTGGCAAATTCTCAATGATCACATACACGATATTCAAACATTTCATGGTAGTCAAATAGTATAGAACCTAGCTTAGACTAAGGTAGATTAACTCTCGTTTGCATCTAGTCCTAGTCAAGCTATCCTAGTTAGAACCTCACTCTCTCAAGTTATTGATTCACTATATAGCACTATTATCCTTGGAATCTCTTCCTAAGGTAATAAATGCTATATGCATTAAGTTCTAGCTCACTTCCTACCCATGCATTTACTCTCATAAACACTAGATAAGATCATATTCACTATATCCAAATCATCACTAAGCTCTCTCGATACTTAGATCAAATTCTAAGACCAACATTGTCACTTAGGCATTTCGTCAAACACTTAGCAACATGTCATAAATGAAGAGCATGGAGAACATGAATTTGACACCATTAGACGGGATTAATTGATGATTCGCTTAATGACTAACTCCAATGAATTAAACATTCAATCCTTAGTCAAGCATCCATATGACCATATCCTAAGGTTCACTTACATGATTTGAGATATAGATCATTTTCTCCATCCTAGAACTATCCCCAAGGGTTTCCAAGTCCTAGGTTTAAGTTTAAGTTGTCACTTAGGCATTTTATCAAACACCTAGAGTGCATAACATTCATAACACAAGAGAAAATGAAATCAACAATCATCCATACAAAAATCAATGTATAAATGTGATCAAAGAGTACCAAGGAGAGTCATAAGACCCTCAAAATACAAGATCCACTACTCACACATCATGTAAGACAACATGGTGTGAGTAGGGTTTAATGGCAACAACAAGTAGAATAGGAATAGTGCAAAGGAAGGAGGATTTGGAATCCTTGAACTCCCTTTTGTGCCTTCTTCTTCCCCCCTTGGTTGGATTATTGATTGATGACCTTGGTTGAGCCTCTTTTCCAATCTTCTTCTCCCCAAAAACCTCTCACTTAGGTCAAAAACCACACTTTTTATTTATAGCCTCGGGTAGAAATCTACTGTAGCAGTCCCAGTCGGTCGACTCGCGGTTGGGTTGTTATCCCAGTCGGTCGACTGAAAGCTAAAATGCAGTCCCTCCTGTGGTGATCAGCCAGTCGACCGACTGGTTGATCTAGTCGACCGACTCGATGGAGTAGCTTGGAGCCTTCTGAGTTGTTTATCCAATCGACCGATTGGCTGTCCCAGTCGACCAACTCGCGGTTGACAAGTTATTGATCACTCTAAGCATCTTTTCAGTCGGTCGACTCGCGGTTCCAGTCGACCGACTCGATGGGCAGAGGATTGATGAGCGCTGAGGCTTGTTCTCAGTCGGTCGACTCGAGGTTCCAGTCGACCGACTCGATTGACAAGCTTAACTCCTGTGCTGTTTACCCATCCAGTCGACCGAATCGCGCATGGGAGATATCCAGTCGGTCGACTGGGGCTCTTTTTTCCCAACTTTGCTCAAATCTTCAGTTTTTCCCCGAGTTTTCGTATTTAGGCTTCGACACTGAGAATATCTTGTTTTCTACCTGAAATGTAGAGATAGAGGTCAAATGACATCAAAATAATGTCGGAAACGACCCAAAACTATAGTGAAGAATGGTCATAAATCAGTCAAAAACTCGACTGATCAGTTAGAGAACAAAACATGGTAGCCCGTGACTCGGTTTTGGTTCCCCATCTCAATCAGCTTCCGAGGCACTAATTTCCCTAGTTGAAACTGTCGGTGGATCTTGCATGCTGCGAGAAGCGATCCCCAGGTTCCTAGCAGATTACCCTCTTCACCTAAGTGATAAGCTCATAAGCTTCAGCAACCCTCCCAGCTCTCCCCAACATATCTGCCACACAGCAAAAATGTTCTCACTAGAAGGTCGAATACCATAATCGTTCTCCATAGACTAGAATATCATAAGACCTTGATCAACTAGACCAGCATAACTGCAAGCGGACAAGATAGCAACCAAGGTGATCGCATTTGGTTGAAATCCACATCTCTGCATGGAGAAAAATAGGAACAGGGCTTTTTCTCCCATCCCATGCTGGCCATATGCTAGTATCATGTTTGTGTACGTGATCGGATTTTTCTCATCCGCTTCACCAAAGACGCTCTCAGCATATGCTATTGCACCTAATTTAGAATACATGTCGATCAGAGCACTGCCCACAAAGACATTATCGTCCATCAACTGACGAGTAGTGAACCCATGGAGCTGTTTGCCCAAGGCAATGCTTCCTATATTGGTGAGCAAGCTGGGAGAATCGACGCTATTGTCACGGGAGTTAGTACGACTCCTTTCTCTAGCATCTCCCTGAAGACGGCGAAACCTTCTTTGTACAGTTCGCTTTGCGTGTACCCACATATCATCGAGTTCCATGTGTGGCTTGATCTATCTCTTCTGAATTGCTAGACTCAAATAGCCGCTTAGCAGTATCAATTAGACCTGACTTTATATACATATCTATCAGGTAACTCTCCATTCCCTCAAACTGAACCCCATGCCTAATAAGGTAACCATGAGTTTCTTTTCCTAAATATGGCTCTTTAAGGTTTGAAGATGCCGATAATAGAGCAGTTGCTGTGATAGAATCAACATATAGCCCTTCTTTTTGCATTTCCCGGACCAGCATCACGCCTTCATCGTCAAATTCATTTCGGACAAGGGCGGAAACCATTGTGTTCCACGAAACAATATCTCTTTCTAGCATGCTGTTGAAAACAGCAAATGAAGTCTCCAAAGAACCACACCTTGAATACATTACAATGATAGTATTTAATACCATAATTTGGGACACCATTGAATTCTTAATCACAAGTGGGTGCAACTGTTTGGCTAACTCACTTTTTTGCAGTTGTGATGCAGCAGTCAGGACTGAAAGAAAGGTAACCTCGCAAACTCAGGAGGATGTGACCGTCCATGCATGAAGAAGCCACCAGACACCGTGCACACACCATATCTTGGTGCCATATCTCCTTACCTACCGGACAAGACTGGTTGTGCAGCTAGACCAGTAGCTATGATCCAAGTGACCTCGCAAACTCATGAGGATGTGAAGGCGAACCCGTCTGATCGATGGAGAGCAGACACGAGCACACCAGCATATGAGGGCTATGAGCAGAATGCAGGAGTAGCTGAGTTAAGTTTGACCTCACACGCCCATGAGATCCTAACTTGTGATCGCTAATAAGGTATCGTCGAGCCAACGACGTAAAACAAAGGCGCTCGCAGGGAGGCAGCCCGACAAATTTTTTGTTTTTCCATTTTTTATTTCGTTTTATGTTTGTTTGAGTCTTGAGTCATGTTTTTATACTGTCTTTTGGGAAAGAAGAACGTTTTTATTCAGGAAACAGGAGACATCCCGAGAGGATCGCGGCTCACGCACGCTTTATATTCACCGCGCCCACAAGCCATTTTAAATGGCTAATGTGTTCTTCAGGCGCGGCGTAATCTCTTCATCAGGCGCGGCACTCTCTGTTGACCAGAGTTGACCGCTGACCATGGCTGACCAACGTTGACAGACTCGTTTAACTAGAATTCTCATCTTCACATGACGAAACGAGGGGCGTACCTGTTCACTTTGATCTCTTCCTTTTCCTATATGTTTGCGTGTCTTGCATTGTTGTGTCTTTGAGCTTAAGTCGTACCGTGAGGACACATCTTGGTTCAAAAGTGTGCGGTGGGAGAGTCAGTCAGTCTGTTGTGTCAGTATATTTATTTTCAGCTTAACTCTCCATTCCCTCAAGAAGAGTAGAAAGAAGGCCACGCGCTCGCGCGTGGATCTAGATTTTCACCTCCTATTTTGAAATCCGTCGGCCTCGGTTGCTTCGTCCGTCAGGGACCTCCGCCGACCTCGGCCTAATGGTCAAGGCCATCCACCCCTCTGCTCCCCAGCGCCCTCCTCTCGCCCCACACACCCTCTACACGGCACCGGTGAAGGTTCACGCAGAGTCGTCGATGGAGGTGACGCCAGGGCAACTTCGCTCATATGCGTCTCTCGTGGATCCAACTAAGTACCATCCGTGCTTCCCCCGATGAAGATCTCATCTCGTCAGGTGGGTACAAAGGATGGTAAACCTGCAGTTACGTTCACGGCTGCCGAAGTAGAAGTTGGGGCGAAGAGATTCGCCTTCTCACTGGTCGCAAAGTTCACCGTGGGTAAGCCTCCGATCGAAGAGATTAAAAAGGCTTGCTTGGATAACTGGAACAGTGCTGGTCGTGCTACCTTTAGTGAGATTTGGGATGCTCGACATGTGATTATTATCCTCGACTCTGAAGAAGATGTCTCGGCAGCCTTGGCCTGTCCGCTAAGGAAAGTCCGCCACTCAATGTTCAGACTCTTCCGATGGACCATGGATTATGACCCAAAGAAAGAATCCAAAGTCACAACTGCTTGTATTCGGTTCCCAGTATTACCACCTCCTATATATGAAATGTGCTTCATTGAGGTACTCGTTTCTACCTTTGGCCACTTGTTGGATGTGGATGAGCGCTCTAAATCCTGCGAATTTTTGAAGTATCTACGCTGTTGTATTGAGGTGGATGTTTCCAAACCTATTCCCAGTGAAGTTTGGGTCAATATACCACAGTTGAAAGCTTACTGGCAGCCTATTATAGTAGAAAGCAAGCTTGCTTATTGCTCTCAGTGTAGAATCCACGGCCATAATCTTGCTGTATGTAGGAAAAGTCTTGCAAGGAAGGAAAGACGTGCCCAAAACAAGCACCACCTTGCCACTGCGGTTAGTAACCCTGCTGGTCCGGTTGGGGTTGCAGTTGATACAATGACCAAAAAATGGGTTGTTGATGGTAAAGGAGTTGGTACTTCTATTACTGCCCCTGGTAGTTCCCAAAGCTTTAAAGAGGGAGACCATGGTGTTCCTCAGATGGATGATGATGGATGGGAACTGGTTTCCAAAAGAAGGAGAGGTAAAAGAAATAAAATTGTCCCGCTTGCTGCTTCTCAAATGCAGGACACTGTTGGGACGCAAGCTTCTCAAATGCAGGACACTGTTGGGATAGTCCCTCGGGAGCAGCAAGTAGTCCAGTCATCAAACAAGGCTAAGGAACAGGACATCAAGAAGACAAATGATGAGGCTCTCAATGAGGAGGCAGTTGATCCCACCTTTGCTTTGTATAGCAGCAGTGCCCACAAAATTACTTCTCTAAATGGTGAGGAAATTCAAGAGCAGGGATGATATAAGAGAAGATAGTAAAGAATCCAAGGTTATGAAGGAAATTAAATAAGAGAAGAAAGAAGAAGGATCGCCTAGAAAGACTAAAAAGAAGCTGTGTAGAGGCGCTGGATAAAACTGAGGTTGCTTCCCCTTTACCCATTCCAGTGAAGGAAGTCTCCATGTCAGACGAAGTTGCGTTGAAAATGATACAGAGGAAGGAAGTAGAGGATATCCTTAAGTTTGCCAGGTTGGCAGGGATTAAAACCAGTGTTCCGAGTGAGGAAGCTATCCAGATTCTATTAACCAATCTACGAGAGAAGATGGGGAAAGGTGAAGAGGGAGGAAAGGGAGACTATAATTGTATGAGGAGCGCAAGAATCTTCTTAAAGAGGGGCGAGAGAGGAGAGCTATAGCTTCTCTTGAGGTTGTTTGCCAGAGGTTTTTGCGGAGTGGGGCAGGATCTCTTCGGCAGGCTTAGTAGAGCCTAGTTGGAAGAGTTCCTAGAGTCAAGTGCCTCGGGTGTGCTAGCGAGGGAGCTCTATTGAGATTTTAAAGAGGGTTGTGTAAGAGTTTTTAGCGAGAGAGATCTTTGCAGTGTTTTTTAGTGTTTTGGTCCTATGGACCTCAGTGTATCTTCGCGAACCTTCACGGGTTTTACTTTTTGGTGGCTAAATACCACTTATGAATCAAAAAAAAAACCATGAGTTTCTTTTCCCAAATATGACTCTTTAAGGTTTGAAGATGCCGATAATAGAGCAGTTGCTGTGATAGAATCAACAAATAGCCCTTCTTTTTGCATTCCCCGGACCAGCATCACGCCTTCATCGTCAAATTCATTTTGGACAAGGGCGGAAACCATTGTGTTCCACGAAACAATATCTCTTTCTATCATGCTGTTGAAAACATCAAATGAAGTCTCCACAGAACCACACCTTGAATACATTACAATGATAGCATTTAATACCATAATTTGCGACACCATTGAATTCTTAATCACAAGTGCGTTCAACTGTTTGGCTAACTCCATTTTTTGCAGTTGTGATGCAGGAGTCAGGAATGAAAGAAAGGTCACCTCATCCAGAGCAGTCCATCCTTATTCCAAAGCGGAACTGCTTCTCCTGGTTTAGTGCTCTGAGCATATGCAGCTATCATGGTGTTCCAAACTTCCGTATCCCTTTCCACAGACTGATCAAAAATCTTTCTAGCTAAAGCTAGGTAACTTAGCTCACTGAACATAACCATAGCAGAACTCACAACAAACTTGTCGACCACGTACTCACTCCCCTTTTTAAGAGCCAGTCCAAAATACAAACGGGCCATATTAACATTACCGATACTCGAAATGGAAGGAAAGACATTCACAAAACTAATGGGTGTCGCTTTAATTCCCGTGCTCATCATGTTCCTGAACAACCTCACTAATTCCCCAAATCTCCTCGTCTTTACATACCAAGCAACCATCGTGTTCCACGCAACCACATTCCTCTTCCTCATACAACTAAAAACTCTATACACCAAATCACATTTTAAACCGTCATACTCCATTTCACCATGATCCCAGCTCAAACAACTGGAATACATATTCAACAAAGAATTATCCACAACTCTACTAGTAATAGCCTGAAGCCTAACAACATGACAATGAATCGCCTTACCCACTCGAAGATCCCCCAACTCTGCGCAAGCTTTCAAAACCGACAAGTAAGTATATGCATCAAACTTAGCAGTCCCACAAGCCTTCATTCTCGCATACATCTCCACCGCTTCCTCCTCCATTCCATTACACACAAACCCAATAATAACCGTGTTGCACAGCACCGTATTTGGTTCAGGAATTTCATCAAACAGCTGACGTGCAAGATGCGGCTTCCCATCTTTACACAACTGCGACAGCCTGGCTCGTATCGAAGGTGGTTTCTTGACTGTGGGATGAGCTTGGGCTGCGACTGAAAGTACTCGGATGAGAAGGATGGTAGCACAGAGGCGGTGGAGAAGGATAAGAAAGCGGCGTTGGAAGTGCAGAGGCCGCCATTGCTTTCTGGTGGTTAAGTTCGTTGCTGGCCTCTTCTTTTAGCGCGAGTTGATAGCGCTTCTGGATAACCTGCTTACAAGATATGTCGGTTCATTTGAATTTATATTTTTGCGAAAAATATAAAAAAGTTACCTGGATTACTATATCGTTTCAAATCGTGGTATGAACTATTTCAATTTTCATTTTAATGTTTTTGAGGAGATCCCATCTGACTCTCCACGTGATCCAGCTCAAGTCTTTCTCCTAGAGGCCACTGCTGAAGTCCCTCGGCCCATAACTATCTCACATCAGATTCACCATGACGAAGCTCATCAACCCAATTTGGAAAGCAATATCTTGCCTGCTTCGTCTCCTGCCGTCACACAGGAATCAAATCAAGGAGCTAATCAAAGTTTCCACCCCAATGACGAGCCTCAACCAGTCCAATCTGATGAAGCCCAAGACCTCATTTTTCGTGATCCAGAGATGACTCTTCCCGACTCATCTCACACCACTGACAATCAGACGGAGAAAATGACTTCCAACTCAGCACCAGCTACTATTGCTACTGACTGTATTGCTGTAAACAAAAGGAAAGGTAAGAAAAAGACTAAAAAGCATGGAGCAAAGCAACCTGCAAAGCTCAATGCAGGAAAGCAATGAGATCCTTGCTAGTCAGGAGAGTGATTTAATTGGTGTAGGCTACTGTGTAGCTTGCCCAGAAACGGAAACTGTTTAAACAGCTCCGTCCCAGATCCTCTATTTGCCCTTGTTAATACTCCTCATGGAGCTCAGGCTCAGCCCATAGCCGCTTTAGATGCAACGACTAAAGTGCTCAAGTGTGACTCCAAGAAGAAGAGAGCCTTAAAGGTGAAAGCCCTTTCCAAATCTCATTCAGACAACAACTTCAGTGAGGAGGTCGATATGGTCACTATGCTTCATAGCACCCCTGCCAATACTAGCCACCGGCCCCGCAAGATCTCTTTCAATGAGTGTGTCTGTGCATTTAATTAGAGCTTCAGCTCGATCCTGTCCTAAGGAGAAAGATCCGAACTATGTTTGGTCTTAATCATTTTTATGTTTTTAATCAAATAAAATAATCTTTCCCAATTTTTTTTTAATGTTTTTGGACTAAATTGCAAAAAATAAAGTAACTTATTAATTAACTCATTTACATTTATTGTTAACAAAATAATAAAGGGAAAATTACAGAAAGGTTACCTAGACTGGTACATCTTTTCAAATCGTGGTCTGGACTATTTCAATTTTCATTTTAATGTTTTTGGACTAAATTGCAAAAAATAAAGTCGTGGACTAAATTGTCATTTTTTTGCAAAAACCGTATCCCTGTAATCCGGTTTGTTAGAAAACCGGTTTAAAATCGGATTCTGGGGATCCGGTTTTTTGCATTTTGTTAAAAATCAGATGGCCGGGAACCGGTTTTCTAACAAACCGCATTACAGGGATACGGTTTTTGCAAAAAAATGACAGGTGAACGATACATGAACTTTTAAGTGTACGTGGATGCCGGTGAAAAAATAATAATTTTTTTCTCAAACACCGGTTCATGGGGATCCGGGTTTGTTAAAAATAGGTCAAAACTAAAATGGCAAACTAAAATGGGTCATTTTAGATATTTCAAAACCCAAATGGGTCATTTTTGAAAGAAAAAAAACTCCATGGTTTAGGTATTCTTGGAGTTGAAACCATGAATATAGATGAATCTGAATTTTTAGCTGAATCAGATGAATTGCTCACCGCACTTGAATCAAGTGACGACGACCAAAGCACGCCTCAAAACAAATACTCTTATTTTAATGAGAAGACGGGCTTCTGCAAAGAGATTGTACTGGATAAGGGGATTCAATTCAGAAACAAGCATATCTTCAATAAGGCTTTAAGGTATTATGCTGTTATGAAAGGTTTCGATTTTTATTATGTATCTAACAGCAAGGTAAAAGTTTCTGCTCATTGTAAAACTCCTCATTGTCCATGGAGAGTTCTTGCCTCCTGGTTTAGTGATGGAAATGGAAGTAGAAGTTTCATGATCAAGACTTGGGTTCCACATAAAGATAAAGGTTGTCCGCGCAGATTTGAAAATTCAAAGGTTAGTGTCCAATTTCTAACGGAACATTATTTGGAAGATTTTAGAAATAATCCAAAATGGGAAGCTCCAGCATTTTTTAAACATGTGAAGGCTGATCTTGAGGTTAATGTATCTAGAATGAAATGTTTCTGAGCTAGACAAAATGCTCTAAAGATTATTGATGGGTTAGTTAGTGAGCAATTCAAGCTATTGAGACAATATTGTGGTGCTTTGTTAAAATGGTGCACGAGTTCTACAATCTCGTTAAAAACTGATGGACCTCATTTTTAAAGGATTTATATATGTCTTGATGCAAAAGAGGATTTTTAACGGGATGTAGACATAATATAAGTTTAGACTAATGTCACTTAAAGGGACACTATAAGGGGCAGATTCATTCAGCCGTCGGTCGAGATGCAAATGAGAATATGTTCCCAATCGCGTGGGCTGTGTGTGAGGCTGAAAGTAAAGATACATGGACATGGTTCTTACACAATTAATCAATGATATTGGTATTCCCATGCAACATAGTTGGTGTTTCATTTCAGATCAACAAAAGGTAACAATTCATTACGATTATTATATTTTGATGTACTTGCAACATATCAATGGAGGTGTGTTTACTAGGCCAAAAGCATCGACTATACAAGATCAAGCTGCTTCAAACATATTTCAAGGAAGTCAGGGCGACAACAGAAGAATTCGACATGAGTGAATTTGATAAACTTCATATTAAACTATGTAGACTTTTTTTCTAGTGATAAAACAACAAACTTTTTGCTGCCGGAAACCTAATTTAGCAATGAAAGTGTTATTAATCTTTCGTTACAAATCGTGTAAACTTCATGTTAATATTTTATAGTTTTATGAGGAATTTATAACTTGTTAAAGTTTTGCCAAGTTATTTTGTAAACATGTGGTCTGGCTTGTTAGACAATATTAAATTAGATGCGGCAGTTATTTTTTAAATAAAATAACAATAAATGTAAATGAGGTTAATTAACACTATTACTTTATTTTGTGCAATTTAGTCCAAAAACACTAAATTGAAAATTGAAAAAGTCCAGGCAGCGATTTGAAACGATGTGGTAGTCCAGGTATCCTTTTTGTAATTTTCCCTATATTTTTTACGGTTAAGTCAAGTTAAGTTAATTTTAGTTAAATTAAATTAATTTCAGTTAGTTAAGCTAATTTAATTTAAATTAAGTTAAGTTCGATTAAAATTGATTTTTTCATCATCATCATATCACCACCATCATCATCATCATCACCTTCATCATCGTTATCATCGTTATCATCAACATAAACATCATCACCACCATCATAATCGTCAACAACATCATCATTATAATGTTTTCATTTTATAATATTAGTTATTTGTGACTTGATTAGAGTGATAAAAGTGATAAAGATATGTCAATAATGTTACATTACATTAAATTCAAGTTTCATAGAAATGATAATTTAAATAATAAATATGCTCAACACTCGTTCATGTTATCTTCCGCTTCATTTTCAATGCTCAATGATATAATGGCAGTTGCTATCATATCTCGCACATGATGAGCATCATCATAATAATCAACATCATCATCACTAAATAATATAATTATAGATTCAACAATAAGATTAAATATTAACTAAATAAATATATTTGTGGCTGATGTTAAAGTTAAGTTAAGTTCAGTTAAATTAATTTCAGTTAATTTAATTTCAGTCAAGTTAAGTTAATTTCAGTTAAATTAAATTAATTTCACTTAAGTTTCCGTTCAAATTGGCAGACAACTATTAATATAAATAATAAATAAATACTTTTACCAACGATTATGTAATATTTTAGAGACGGCATGTTGTCGTATATATGTTGCTTCTTTAGTGTCCTCCAAGGGCTTGGTACACACACCCAACATATCCGTAATGAGTTGCTCCATCGCTTCAAATGATGATCCTTCCATTGCTCCTAAAACTCTCTGGGGTTCGAAGCGAGTAGAAGCGGGTAGAAGGTTCAGGCGTTTTCAGGCGAAAGTCAGCGTTTTCCGGCGATAACGGGGGGCCTCGACCTCCCCCTCTTCCTCTTTCGCTGGCCTCGTCGGCGTCCTTCACCAGGCTGGCTCGGATCTGGCGGGTGGGGCGATTTCGACGGTGCTGGGGTTGCAGGCGGGGTTGGCTGTGGTGGAGTGGGGGGTAGTGGCTGATGTTTTTGGTGTTCGAGGTTGAATTTTGGGCTAGCCGTGCTGGATCTGATGGTCTCGGGTGGCGCCGTGGAGGGAGGACTTTGGGCGACGTCGGGAGGTCCCTGGTGCAGGCGGCTGGCAGTGTTCAGAGGGCTGATCGGCGGCGTTTCGGGCGGCGCTGGGCGGCTGTCAGCCGGTGCGGTTGGCGGACGGGCGGAGCTCGCTGGTTGCGTTCGTCGACTAGGTAGTTGTAAGTAGGTTGTAGGGTTGAGCTTGTTGTAGTTTAGTTATGTAGTTTAACTTAGTTTGTAGGGTTTCGTAGTCAGCTTCGTTAGTTGATTGGCTAAGTTGTCGGCTTCGGCCGGAATATGTAGGCTTAGGCCTGAATTTGTCGGCTTCGGCCGGAATTTGGTCAGCTTCGGCTATTACGGATTTTTTTAAGGGCCCACTATTCGATTTATCGTTGTAAAGTCTCTGCCTCGGCCAGGCGGCCGGACTTTGATGGGCCCTTTTGGACAATTTGTACTCGCCGGTTGGCAACTTAATTAATCAAAAAAAAATTGATGATCCTTCCTCGGCCATAGCTTCTCGGACGTTTTATGCATAATAGTGTATTGGGCCGAAACGAACAAATGGCCCAATAAGGCCCGACTAGGACGAAGCTGTACACAATGTTTCTTTTTGCCGAAGAAACGAGTAGCTGAAAATCGAGGTCGGAAGCGAACTAATCTGCTGAAGTTTGTTGTGTGTCGATTACTACTGGTGACTGGTCGATTATCCTCTCCTTATAAAGCTGAATCCTGACTTGAACTTTGAATTTATAATGAGTGACTTGGGTTGGGTTTGTTCATGGAAAAGA
Source organism: Rhodiola chrysanthemifolia (assembly GCA_033675395.1). Classification (NCBI taxonomy): domain Eukaryota; kingdom Viridiplantae; phylum Streptophyta; class Magnoliopsida; order Saxifragales; family Crassulaceae; genus Rhodiola; species Rhodiola chrysanthemifolia. The sequence goes on along the minus strand of CM066210.1, from coordinate 26,216,514 downwards.
AATCAGAATTTTAGAAGAAAATTAAGTCAAAGAAGAAATTCATCAGACCATCACTTGATCCCAATTTTTAACACTTAAAAATGAGTTTCAAAGTACAACAAGCAAAATGGGCAGCATTTTCCCAACAATTCAATCAGTGACAAGGTCAGAAAGCCATAAGCACCACTGACATGACCAAGCTGAGAAACATGTTGGACGATCTAAGGGAGAATTCAGCGGCATTGTCGTAATCAGGCTGGATCTAGATTTTGAAGGTGCAGTTGCCTTGAGATGGGTTTTCAGTAGTAACAGTGCCTAAGCCGTCGAATTTGCAAGCCTCCCATTTCTGGTTGTTCTTTTGGTAGTAGCTGTTGTATGCATATGAAATGTTGCCACGAGCATCCAAGCCACTGCAGGAAGTTCCGTAACCGAGGCTGGTGCAGTCTCCTAAAGAGCAGGCGTAGATGACCGTTGGCTCAACTTTGGGATTGTCCAGGCTGGCGGAAGGTGACATTATGCACCACTTTTGGCTTAGGTAATTGACTCCTCTTGCAGGAACTAGGCCACCGTCGGAGCTTGAGTTTGAATTTGTGTTGAGTGATCCGTCAAAGTTGAATACACCCCAGTGGCGCTCAAAGTTACCTGGTTGGATACTTTTTTCATCCTCGTCGATAAGACTGAACTGGTAAGCCTCCACGGGTTGCGTTGGCCTTAAAGGCGTTCCATTTCCAGCTATTACACGGGTCATGAAGCCTTGGTTGAACCTCCTGGCAAGAGTTGGGTTAGCATTTTTGTCTCTGTCCGTAGGCCACCCAACCTCTCCCACGATTATAGGCACGCTTCCAAATCCATTTTTCGCCAAGGCTGATACTAACGTATCGTAGTTGGCGTCAAACACATTCTCGTATGTCAAACTGCCATCTACAATAGGAGAAGAAAACCCATCGAAGAAAGCATAATCCATTGGGAAGTTCTCGTCATTGTAGAGACTTATGAAAGGGTAGATATTGACAGTAAAAGGCCCTCCATTGTCACTAAGGAACTTGACAATGCTCACCATAAGGTCATGAATATCTGCTCGGAAGTCTCCACCGGAAGGTAAGCCTGAAGCGCTCTCATACACGTCGGCATTCAGAGGACAAGTGACCTTAACTCGATCGGTCAGGCCAGCTTTTGCTAATGCAGTTTGAATGTTTCTAATAGCTGGAAAAGCCGTTTTGAGAAAACTTCCGTTGTAAGTAGACAGAAATGGTTCATTTCCAACCGCTACATACCTGAACAAGTAAAAAATCCAATATATGAGAATCTTTAAATTCAAGAAGTGCGCGCTATAAAGCAACAATATTAACTACGGCAACAGTAACCTGTAAATGATGCTAACTTGCAACAACAGGAACATACGAGATTCACATATATTCAACCTTAAAACGGAAAAAAACAGAACATGGCACAAAAGGCCTGGGCTTAAAATAAAATAAAAGCAGCAATTGAAGCCGTGGAATAAAAGAGAGTACAATTAAGTTCCTAATTTTTTAAGGGCAACCAAATATGATCACTTGGGACAAAAAACTAAAACGCGACATCCGAGAATCCACATGACTCATGAGCAATTGAGCATTACAAAAACTCCACAATATCGGCAACAAGCAAATACCTAATATTGACGCTTGACAAATGAGATGTGACATTCTAGGAGACCCACTTATCGGCGGCTTTCTGGCTGTTAGCAAGAGTGTTCAACTTATCATTTGGGATGCCAACCATCACCTCAATCCCAGAATTACGTAGCGAATGCAGATTATGATAATCAGCGTCAAACAGCTTCACCTTCATGATCCCATTGTCTTTCAGCAGCTGGACGACTGTCTTAGCTGGAAGCGGGTGACTTGCTTGAGTTCCCCAATTAGCACCAATTCCAGTGACTCCTACAGAGCCAGCAGCCACAAACACAAACACCACCACCACCAACAACAAGATGATTCTCACTGACAACTTAAACATCTTTTTCTAAAACCTAAACCCTTGACAATACCCTTGGCAAATCTCAGCTCCTAATACCAAAAGCTTCAACCTTATTGTCCTGCAAGGGAGAGATTTAAAATTAACTGGAGCTGGGATTGGGACTAGAAAGGGAAAGGAACAGAAATGTTGAGTTGGGTCTGTTAAATAATTCTACTTGCAAACTAACCTAAGCACAAACAGTAGGTGCGGAGAGGAGGCTGGTGAAAGAAGTGATTTAGGCAACAAAGATGGAAACTTTAGAGCAAAGGAAAGCAGCCAAGAAAGAGAGCCCTGACTAACCCAGAAGCTGGGATTTCAGACTGAGCACACTGCTTTGATGCTACAACAATGGAGAAGGAGCAGACTTGAAGACCCAGCTGATCTATTTCAGCTGGCGAAATGTACGAGGAGAATGGCGAAAGTGAATAGTGGGTTTCTGGTTGTGGGTTTCATTATTTTTAAGGATGTTAAATGTAAGATTTGTGCCAGGTCAGATAGATTCAATTCAACTAGGGGTTAGCATTTAGTCTTGCACCGAAATAAGTCTTAAGAGGATCCTAGTCCGATTCTAGTCCGAGCCCGACCCTAGCCTTACGTAAGTTCTATTATGACCCGATCTGAAAGCTTAGGGTCGAGCTAGAGCTTCGATTATTCGGCCGTGTGCCGAATACGAGTCCGGTTTAAAATCGTTTATTTATTGATTTAAGGACGTTCTTCATAATAAAAGAATGTATTTTTCAAAAACATCAAATCTCACACGTCCAAACTAGTAGTATTTGCGTTTAAAGAGTTATTTATCGATTAATTAGTCATTCATTTAGGGCCGAAATTAGCCCTAGCCCGACCTAGCCCGAAAAGCCCTATGAAATGAAGGACAGATAACGATTTTAGGGCTGATAATTTTTTTCAGGGCCCGACCCGGCCCTAATGTGTAAAGGGCTAGGACTAGGGCTCACCTAAAGCCCTATCCGACCCGGCCCGAACTGGTCAGCCGACCTCAGTGGCCGACATTACATAATCGACTGACGCGCCGTCGTGCCCTTTGAGAATAACAGGAGTCGAACTTCTGAAGCTAAAAAACTAAAACTAAAACAGCTTAGACCGAAAATCGGCTGAGAGACAACAACTCAGACCGAAAACCAGCTGAGAAGACTATCCTAAAAACTAAAGCCAAACTACAACTAGACTACACCTGCCACTAAAGCTAAACTAAACAACTCAAACAAAAATCTAAACACAAAACAATCACCGACATGCCAACCGGGAGCTTCCAACCGGACCGAAGCCGACAGCCATCCACCGAGCTAAACCATCTGCCACCACTTCAGCAGCTCCACCACCCCAACCGGCCGACACCACCACACGAACACCTCCTATCGCCACCCCGTATCGACCACAACCGCCGACCTTCGAAGATGATGAAAACAGCCGAAAGGAACGGATAGAGACCCGGAGGCAAACCCACGCCACCACCATCACATCAGCAACAAAAAGCCGGCCCGAATCGAAGCTCCCAGCCCCCGTCGGCGAGCGAAATCAGACGTCATCTAACTTAGTCTACAAGCTTCGGGAGAGTCCTTTTAGGGGAGCAAGAGAGAAAGATGTTTGTTCATGACCATTTTGGACATCAAATTTTCTCGACAGAACAAAAAATTTTTTTATTATATTTCTTCAGATGATGGTATTTTGACTGTTTTCTTGAGTCATGATTTTAAGAGATTATTTTTTACTAGATTAAATGTTGCTAATAAACTAAGCAAGCCAACGTTTGTGACAATAGGTGTATAATATGTTGAACTTGAAATTCTGAATTTTTGGCGAATTTGAGTATAATATGCTGACAATTTCCAGTTCTGCTGGAGGAAGTCTGTACAGCTACATAGCTAATTAGCTAGCATGATTCATAAGCCGCATCATGTTATTTGCTAAGGTAATTGCTCTACTAAACTTCTAAGACTGTAGGAGTTATATCGAGCTGTACATATAACTCTGGTGTTTGCAAGAGGGCAAACATATATACGTCTTTATGCAAATAATATGCGGTCATTTGTCGATTCTGATTTTTGAACAGAGATGGCCAAGCTCTGGCCGAGCATCAATCCAGGAGATGTGCAGTAGAGGTAGGATCTGTACATGATTAGGTAAAAGTATCGCCTGCAAATGGAAGGGTGTCCTGTATTTGTATTTTGTCAAAATAAACAAAGTTTAAATCACATTCCAATTCTTCAAATTCTTGCCAAAAAAATGTTACTAGTTTCTTAAGCAAGGGGGAATAATATCGTCAACCACTAGACCATTTTCATTTCAACAAATGCCCTTATAGAAATTGCTAGGACCCGAGTTTTCAATATATAGAATGTCAAATACTTCCACAGTACATGTTTGAACTTGAATTGTATATGAAGTTGGGTTGCATAAATGAAGAAATCTGAATATTATAATCTCAAAGGACCTTACTTAATACTCTATAAACTGAACTGAATAAAAGATAAGTGCCCGATTTAGATTTTTTTTTAAAAATCTCAAATGTAAGCCCTGACCTTAGAGCTTTAACACCCATATGCTATTAGCTCATCATTCTCTCCAGAAAGAGTCTTGAGTTGTTTACTATAAGAGACAATATCCTCTCTCTTATTGTACCAGCACCAGCACACCTATCAAACCATGTGCACAGCAAAAAATCAGATGAACAGGCAAATGAAAAAAATAGGCTGCGGAAAGCGCTCTAAAATTTCTCCAGATGAATGTGTAAGATATTTTGTTGGTTAAAGTAATAGAATTCTGAGAACGCAATACACTGGACCTGGAGGAATTAATGTTTCGGTGATACAGAATTTACCAGACTAAAATGAACAAATTAATGTTTCTGTGCTTCAGCTAGCAATGCGGCATACACTTCAGCAGGTGTCTTCACATCATCTGACAAAATATTTTCCCAGTAGCCTATGACACTCGAAACATTAGTTGATGGGCAAAATTCTTCGCGATGTAAGAGCAGCAGTCTACCACCGGACTCTTTGACCTCGGATAATATGTCTTCCTTTAATCGTGCCTCCATATTGTTCAACCTACAAAATTGTTCAAACATGAGAGAACTGATAGAAGCATGTGCATGATAACGAAAATCTTATACGGAAAGAAACTTGTTAAATGTTATAATTGGCATACCACTGGGCCAGTAATTCCCACATGCTTTAGAGTATCAACTGGCTTATTCAGTTCCCTGAGTACAAAAGGTGTGCCATGGATATACACAACTGCTTCCTCTCTCAGATCAGTTAAAATGACTTTCTGACTAACTTGTCCATCTGAATTTGGCTTTGCTCCCAAATAAGCCAGCACTTCTTTGGCGCCAGCAACTGTCGGAGCCATACTATAGACAGGGTATTCATCCACCTGATAATACATGGGTACCTAAAAGTAAGTATTATAAACCTTCAGGGTGAATGGATCCCACAAGAGACAAATTAACAAAACTTGCAACATGTGAAAGGGAAAGCAATCATCATACTTCAAGCAAATTTTTGCAAGGTCGTTCAACTTCCCGAAGGACAAAAGGCTTTCCATTAATGTAGATTTTTTTTGATTCATAAGTGGATTTTCACCACCGAAAATACAAGGCACTGAAAGCACTGAGGCCCAAAGGACCAAACACCAAAGACACCACTAGGACCGAACAACCAAAAACCACTAAAAACACTGCAAACAACTCCCTCGCTAACAAACCACTGCAAAGACACTCTCGCTGAAGACCCCTATAAAAACAAAAAACAAGAGAACTCAAGGACCACCACAACTGACCACGCAGCTCACCTCTGAGAAAACTCTTGCCCCTCAGAAGAACTCCAACCAACTAGCTCTCTGCGCTAATGATAAACAATCCAGGCCACACCTCCAACTGATTAGACAATCTCAGCAGCCTCTACCTGAAGAGGGAACCTTACTGCTTTCCTCTTCTTCTTTCCTCGTATTCTCTCATTTTCCTCCGATCCTCATCTAACTTGATGAAAATCTCGACCACTTCCTCATCCGGTAAACTGGCTTTAATCCCTATTGCCTTGACAAACTTGATGGTCTCCTCAGCTTCCTTCCTTTGTAAAAATATCCTCATTTCTTCTTCTGATCCCAACCTCTCCACTTCTAACTGACTTACTGCTTCCAGCATCTGATTAGACTTGTTCGATTTTTCCAACTCCTCTAAGTAGGATTTCTTGAGGCGCTCTAACTATGCCCTCTTCTTCTTCTTCTTCTTCTTCTTCTGAAACTTGACGACTTCCTTCTCCTTCCATTCTTTTCTTTTTACTCCTTTAAAGGATTTTTCGACAGAGAAGTCCCTAGCCAAGCCCGACTTCTGACTGAAACTCCTCTCCAACGCACCCTCTAATCGATCGTGACGGCTGCTAAAGTCCTCATCAAGAGAGAAGTTCTCTTCTTGAGAAAGATCGTCTTCCTCACAATCCTTTGCATCAAGAATTCTATCTATTCTTTTGACTCCAGATTGGGCTTCAGGGGCGAGACCCGCTACTACTGCAACCTCGGCCTGAAAGAAACAAACCGAATCATCACACTCCGCCAGGGCCTGCACGTTGCCTTGGCCCTCCGCCCCAGTCAATGACAAACTCAAGCTTACAGGCTCTTCCCTTATGTTGTGCCAAAACACAGGGCAGCCAGCCACCTTTGAAACTTCCAACTCTTTGCAGAACGGATTGAATACCATCGATAGTAGGATTTGCAACTCCAAAAGACCGGAAACCCAGGAACCTCCCTGAAGTTTGAGGCACACCCTCCACCCTCTCTGATGTTGGAGATTTTAGGTTTAAACCTATATGGATTACACTGATGTGTGGAACCGGCCGGCTCGGCAAAAGGCATTGAGCTTAACCGGCCGGTTGGGAAGGTCCGAGACTTGTGATGTTGAAGACATGTGTTGAGCCGGCCGGCTCGGACAAGAGCAATAAGCTCAGCCGGCCGATCGACTGAGGACAGTTTTCTGCTAAAGAGTTGCAACTTTCTGGACTCAAAACTGCTCTTCTTCACTTATGATAGGAGAGAGAAAAAGTTGTAGAAAAGAGAGCATGAAAAGCTGTGTTTTCTCCTTCCATGGATATCAATTTCATATTGATTCGTATACTCGTTTGACAACCTTTTATCATTCCCTATATATTGCGTTTGTTTTATCCCAGTACATATTTCTGAAAATTCAGTAGGATAGAAATACTGTATTTGGAAAGTGTAATTGATACGTGACTCATATAGTATCTAAGTCAAGTTTTGTTCGTTGAGATTCGACGCCCTAAAGAAGACGCAACACCTACAATCAAATACAGTATTTTCTTCGAATCAACTTTAATGGCGACTGGATTAGTTTGAGCGATGATTTTGAAATCTGGAATATGATTTTGACGATGGCTTTGGGAAGGAAGATGTCGACGAGTTTTGGAATTATGGATTCTGAGATAGTGATGTCTCCGTAACCAAGTTTGACGAGAGTATGCGGTTTGTTCCAGATGACGTGTATGACACTCGTGCGTATTAGTGGATACGGGAGCAAGCGTGTGAGAGATTGGCACAAATTGGAAAACTGGGGATGTTCGAATATGTCGAATTCGGCGACGACGACTTCGGCTGCGAAACCAATTGGCTCCCGAGGACTTGTCAATTCTTTACTGGTAGTGAATTAATTGGAGGAGTGATTCGGAATTGAGAAGAAGATTCGCTTTGGTACAATTATGGTTTTCAATTTGTTGGGGCTGAATCTGGTTTTCAGTGAAAGTCATAGATTTGATAATTAAGAATTTATGACGCTGGAAGAATTATTCAGAGGTTAAGGATGGGCTAACAACTCCTTCTCGAGTGGAGAAACTGATCAGTTTCATGAAGAAGGAAAAGCTTTGTGAGGTGGCATGTGGTAGATTAATGGATGTGCCCGTTGCAAAGCGAGACAAGTTTGACTGAGAGTCATGACGACGTGGAGTCACAGGGGCATGGGAATTAGGGGAGAGTAAAATTCGGTAAATTCTCGTTTATCGAATTGAATTTAGCGTTACCGAATCGATTCTCGGTTCGGTAAATCGGTAAAACGGTAAAAATAAGTCGGTAAACGGAATAAATTTTGAAATTGGTAAATTTACCGTTTTACCGAAAATATTAATAAATAAATAAATATTATAAAGAAAATTTTTAAAAAAACATTTATATATATTAAAAATCAACATATATATTTACAAGATTTATAATATATATTTAAAAAATTAGAAAAATAATTAATTTCGGTAAAATCGGTAAATTTACCGAAATTTACCGTTTTACCGAATTTCGGTAAAACGGTAAACGGAATAGAATTTTATATTTCGGTAAATCGGTAAACGGTAAAACGGTAAATTACCGTTTGCTCACCCCTAATGGGAATGCAGTTGGTGGGTCGGCATGTTATCAGAATGCAAAGGCAACGTTTGGGCCGCATCTGCTTGATGTCAAGGCTTATGATGCTTCAAGACCAAAGTTGGTACTATTGGGAGTATTTGGCTGAGTTGGTGAGACGAAATTCAGGTTTGGCTGTTTCAATTTTCTTGATGAAATCTGAGTTTGTGAAGCATGACTATGATTAGTAAGTTCATGTCAAGTAAATGCTTTGATGAAACCAACGTATATAATTTTTAGGCTGACACCCTGATATGTATGATTTGTGAAGCATGTATTGATAGTAAATTCATAATCATTAAATTTCTGATGAAATCAGTGTATGAGTACTTTAGGCTGATACCATGATAAATTGTTTCATAGAACATGTTGCAATGGTTTACAACCAGAATAAATCAGATGGATAAACTCCAGTCATTGTGTTTATAAGTTTATCGTATTGGTAAATCTTGATTGATGGAGGTTATGTTTTGAAATAATCAAGGATTATGTGATTATTTTGGGTATTTCTGGTTTGAAATGTTTGAAGTGTTCATGATGATGTTGAACACTTGTGTCCTGATGGTAGCCTGTAAAAAGTTTTTAGAAAAGCATGTGTAAGTTTATTGTGCAAGTTATGGTTGATTATGATTTTACGGATTGTGACTTGCATGTTAGTAGAGTACATGTGTTTGTATAACTCTGTGTTTCGCATGTCACATGATTTATTTTGTATGTATGGTTGCATAAATAATGTGAGTTAGGCACTGTCCATTTGAACTCTATTTTTTGATAGTTAAGATAAGATAAGTTACTTTCAGTTACTATAAGTTGCTTTCAGTTACTATAAGTTGCTTTCAGTTACTATAGAAGTTTCAGTTAAGTTAAGATAAGATAAGTTACTTTCAACATACCATCAGCATATCATATCATCATATCACCATCATCCTCATATCATATCATCATCATCATCATCATAACATCATCATCATCATACTATTCATCATCATAACATCATCATCATCATACCATCATCATCATACTATTCATCATCATATTACTATTCATCACCATCATCACAACCATCATCATCATATCATCATCATACCATCCGCATATCATATCACCATCATCATACTATTCATCATCATAGTACTATTCATCACAACTAACATCATCAGTAATTACTATTCATCACCATCATCACAACCATCATCATCATATCATCATCATACCATCCGCATATCATATCACCATCATCATACTATTCATCATCATAGTACTATTCATCACAACTAACATCATCAGTAATTACTATTCATCACCATCATCACAACCATCATCATCAGTATATTACTATTCATCATCATAATATTACTATTCATCACCATCATCACAACCATCATCATCAGTATATTACTATTCATTATCATCATATTACTATTCATCATAATATTACTATTCATCATCATAATATTACTATTCATCGCCATCATCACAACCATCATATTACTATTCATCATCATAATATTAATATTCATCATTATCTTATTACTATTCATCAGCATCATATTACTATTCATCATCGGTATACATGGGCGGATCCTCATTAGAGGGAGTGGGTGCAGCAGCCCCCGGTCAATTTTTCAATTTTTATTTAATATTAGACTAATTTCATGTATTTTCGAACGATTTTTACATCTCGCCCCCAGTCATCTTGATTATATGCCCCCTCTAGTGTGAAATAAATTCTTGGATCCGCCCCGATCCGAAAACATTTAGCTCGCCCACGGTCCAAAAAATTCCTGGATCCTCCCCTGTCAGTATATTACTATTCATCATCATAATATTACTATTCATCATCATCATCATATTACTATTTATCACCATCATCATCATATTACTATTCATCATCACCATCATCATATTACTATTCATCAGTCAATATAAGTTTCAGTTAAGTTAATATCAGTCACTATACGTTACTATCAATCACTATAAGTTACTATCAATCACTATAAGTTCCTATCAGTTAAGATAAAAGTTACTATAAGTTTCAGTTCAAATGGACACACCCTTACTCACTAAATTGAGGCTCATTGACAATGCAATTTATCAAGATTGTGTGATGAATTATTCACATAAAAAGTTCTCCTGAATGGAGATGGATATTGATATCTTCTAAGTGAAGAAGAGAATTGAATATGAATAATGCTTCAAGGCAAATTTGGTGGATAAAGGCAAGTTAATATGCATGTACAAGTAAAGCTTGTTGTTGACTAATATTAAGAACCGATAGAGGTCGGGAATAATACAATTATATATATTTCCGGTTGAATGGTATCATTCATGAGACTACAGCTGTTTATACACCACAGCAAAATGGTGTAGCTGAAAGGAAGAATGGAATCCTTAAGTAGATGGTTAAGTCTATGTTAACCTACTTTGGTTTGAGTAAGGATTTTGGGGTAAAGCCATGTTGATGGCTTGTTATTTACTTAACAGAGTTCCTAAGAAGAAACCAAATCTGAATTATCCCCAAAGAAACCAAATCTGAATTATCCCCGAATTTGGGGATGTAGAGCGGTAGTGAGACTACTGGCTCCCAAAATATTTTGGGAGAAAGAGGTGTTGATTGCATCTTTATTGGATATGTTGGAAAATATGAAGCATATAGGTTCTATGTGATTAGAACAAGTGATTCCATTTCGGCTTACACCGTAATTGAATCAAGGGATGCAATCTTTGATGAGAACCGTTTCTCATTGATACCTAAACCTCAAGATTTGATTTCTAGCTCCACAAGAACTGAGTTGTAAGATGATGTGAGCACATCATTGAAAAAGTATTTCGTTTGAGCCTCGTAGAAGCAAACGGGTAAGGATTGTAAATCTTTTGGACCGGATTATCAAATTTACTTGATTATGGGTTCTAAAGATGATATTGAGTATCAATACTCATATTATTTTCATATTGATGATGATCCTAGAACTTGCGATGAGGCTACGAGGTCTCGAGATGTGGCTTTCTTGAAAGAGGCAATAAACGATGAAATGGATTCTATTATGGGAAATAATACTTGAGTATTATTGGATCTCCCACCCGATTGCTAGCCATTGGGCTGCAAGTGGATTTTCAAAAGAAAATGAAGGTTGATGAATCGGTGTATAAGTTCAAAGCTGGATTGTTTATCCAAGGCTTTAGACAAAAGGAGGGTATTGAATTTCAATACATATGCTCCTATTGATATGATTTCCATTATTAGATTGTTAATTGCTATTGGTGCAATTAAAATCTAGTTGTACGGTGTCCAAATTGATTGATTCAAAGCTTGTTAGAAAGCTATTTCAAAGGGCTGCAACTTTGTAGTTTACGCCAAGATCAAATTCGGAGGTTAAGGCCATGAAAAATTCACCTGAAGTCTCTGCCTTTTTGCATGGCCGTGACTGCCGTGACCCCAACACAACATCACGGTAGTCACGGCCCCTTTTTGTCCCAGAGCAGTTTTGGAGCATGCCGTGACATGCCGTGACATGTCTAAATGTCACGGTAGTCACAGCCCCGTCGAAGACAGTTCTAAAAACGATTTTTGGGCTTTTCTGGACTGATTTTTGGGAAGTTTCCTAATATCGTTTTTGGGCTCTTTGGCCTTTTGGAAAGCTATAAATAGAGGATTGGCTGACTAAAATCAGTGTGGACGAATTGAGGAGAGTTCTTGATATTTTAGAGAAAAACCCTAACTTGGGAGAGAAGACAGAGCTTTTAGCGTGAGGATCATCGAGCTACACCGCGTCTTTACGGTTTACTCGTTTCTTCCTTTCTTTACACTGTTTTTGGTTAATCACCATGAATAGTGAGTAGTCCTCTCATTCCGGGATCCTACGGATCCCGTGCTATGTAACCCTAACTCTCATGTGATCAAATAAAGTTGTTATTTATGCGATTCGAATATTCAATTTCATTGTATGCTTAATTTTATCGTTCTATGCATGTATTTACATCAAAGGGTATGTTTGCATTGGTAGAACGTACTTAGGTTAATTACCGAAAGATGGATGAGTCCTAGGTGTTAACCGGATTACATGAAATTGATATTAGGTCATGTTTACATGATTTGATAGGAAAACCTTTAGTTTAATAAATCGAGATCGTTGATAATCCGTGGATGGGCGGCGTTCAACGGTTGAGATTAATCTAGACAATGATCCGTGGATGGGCGGCTTGTCTAGTGTTGTTTCGGTTATATTCCATATTCGATAGCATGAATAATTTACGTGACATGATTGCATGATTAGTGGGGTTAGCACGGGTGAAGTATGGATTCTGGAATTCTTTCTCTGATAAAAACACAACATTAATTTTCTGCCATTTAAATTCTGCAAGTTACAAACAAACAAATCTCTTTTAATTCGGAATAGCTAAATAGGTCACACCGTTTGCTAGTATTCACACGCACTGCTCCTAGGATCGACCCTTGGCTTACCAAGGTTATAAATTTTGTTTGACTGCAATTGAACCCCTAAAACATATAATTTGACAACTATAAAGGGTTAAAAATACGCTTGTCAAAATGGCGCCGTTGCCGGGGAGCCGCGTTTAGTGTGATATTAGATTTAACGTGTGTAGTTTAGACTATTCCATTTCTTTATATACTTCATTGTACATACTCTTTATACTTCTAACATTCACTAATCACTTTTATTTTGTATGTTGCGAGGATGTTCTCTTTTGGTCATCAAGACGCCTACCCAAGGGAAGAGACATATTGTCAGACATACTCGTATGATACAAATTGGGAAGGAAATCAACACCAGTCTTATGATCAGTCGTATTATCGAGATGACCACTACTACGAGAGTTACGAGGACCAGTCACAGGAGCAATATCGGTTTTATGATCAGCAGTACAACTTTCTGCCGCAGCAGCCCAAGCAACAGGAGTCTGGCAGCTCATCTAGCATGGAATCCATGATGGCTAGTTTTATGGCTGAGCAGGATAGGCGAGTGAAAAGACTCGAGCAGACACTCGAGCAGCTGATCATTCGGAACCAGATACTAAAGGACCAGCTGGAGCAACAAGCCATTGTAGCCAACAATAAATGCAGAGACGAGGACATCGAGATGACAATGGCCAATCGTCAAGAAGTTCAAGTCTATGAAGCATATTCATCTTCAGCTTTATTTTCAATCCACGTGGAAGATGATCAGGATACGAGAATGCTCTCTATACCAGAACAACCTGTTTGTGAGGATGGTTTTGAGGCATTTAGAATGGTTGCCAAGGCTTATACTGAGTTGGAGGATGATGAGTTATGTACTGAAGACGTCTCAGAATATGAAGATCCATCTCCCTCCACTACGACTGCTTCAAAAGGTCATTTAGATGAGCAGACAGAGGAGAACATCGTTCCACCAGTTTCTCTGGGCGCTGATGAGCTATCAATGGATTATAGGTACGAAGACTTTGTTGATGTGTACCTGACAGATCCCACTGCACTGTCGTTAAGGTGCAGTGTTCTCTGTACAAATAAATTTATAGTCCGCTACTCGCGACTATACTACTGGGTAGCAAGTGGTAAGTAGGGGTCGAACCCAAGGGAGTCAGTGTGGATTAGTTGTTCTTTAATGAAACTTATGCAGAAATTAAATGCGATTGGGGTTGAGTTTGAGTGTGATTTGAGAACTGGAAGTTAATTACAATAATGGACTGTAAGGAAAGGATTCGGTTTTAGGGGCCTTGTATCATATTTGTTTATCATCGACCGCTAATGATCATACCAAGTGTTCGAAGATGAATCGAGGCTATTCCTAGCACAAGACTTGCAACATCGCGTAGAACACTTGAAATGATCATGCTAAATGTTCAAAGATGAATCGAGGCTATTCCTAGCACAAGACTTGCAACATCGTTTAAAACACTTGTTCTATTTAGACTAATTCCTCCTTTCGAAGTATCTTAGCCTTATGTGCATCCATTTGAATTCTTTGGTCCAGTTTCCAAATGGTTTTTAGGATAAGTCGAACTCCTCGGATAAGCTTGCCCATTTGGTCCCTTTGGTCCAGTTACAAATGGTCCACTCAACCTTGGAAATTCTGACTTGTTATATGGCACATAGAACAAGTTTTGAACATAGAGATACTCCTAAGAGTAGAGTCTAAAACATTTATAATACAAGTATACCCCTGTGACCGAGTACAAGCTTTTAGCTACTAGTATTCATGTTAAGGAATATAAGCAAACTAATGCCTTGCACAAGGGTACCGAATAATAAAATAACTTTACAGTAAAAACAAATAATACTGAAAGTAATTTTATACCTTACAATAAGCGGAGGAGAGGAGCTCCTAGGCAAGATCCACGCAAGAGAGTAGCTCCACAATGAAGAACAAAATATTTATTGAAAGTGAAGAGAAGAGGGTTAAGCCCTCTCTCTCTCTCTAAAGTGTGTACAAGTGAAGGATGAGATGATACAAATGAGGAGGAGAGGAGCTCCTTTTATAGCCAAAGGGGAGGAGGATGGAGGGTGGAGATGGTGGCATGTGGTGTTCATCCAAGGGAGGAGGAGATGGGTGGTGGAGATGGTGGCCATGTGCATTTGCATCCAAGGGTGGAGATGGGAGGAGCAAGGAGGAGGTGACACATGGGGGGTGGAGGAGCCGCCGGCGGCTTTGGGAGGAGAGGAGGGAGGAGCCGCCACTTGGAGGGAGGAGAGTGGAGGAGAGGGGTTGTGAGGGAGGAGCCGCCCCTTCTAGAAGGAAAGAGGAGGTTTGTGTGGTTTTGTGCAATTTTCACAAAACCAACAGTCCAATTTCGCTCCGGTCTGACTTGATTCCTCTTCTGCTTAATTTGTTATGAGTGATTCGACGTCAGGATCCTTGATATTTCTTCAGTCGGCATATGATCTTGACCTCGGAATAACTCTAAACATCTTTTCAGCGTAAAATCCTCTCCTTAGCGTGTTTTCTCTCTAAGCGCCAAAATGCCCTGTAGAAATATATCGGAACTAACAAGCAAAAGTTAAATAGACCAACAGTCTAATTAAGGGGGTTTTACGGTGTTTATGATTCGTATAATTTGGGTCCATCAGTACCTCAACTCGATTACAGAGGATCCTCGCATACATATGAATGTGATATTGAAGGAAAATTTTGACGTATGGGAACGTGAGTTCCTAGCTAAAGAGTACAAGGGAAGTGTTCTTACTGGAGCTAGCTCTGAAGATATATATCTTGATACACAGCCTCCAGACAAGTTTCGACAGTTCTTGCCTTACGTCTTGAAAATGTTGTTAGGGAGTTTCTACAGTCCCTTGGTTCTTAAGGGTCTTAAATTTTTGAAAGGACTGCATGCTCTGCTTAACGTCCATGTCAGTCTGGATGGACGTAAATTTCAATGGGATTTGAAGGTGGATTGACACCCCTCTCTCTGTTGAAGGCCCCGTGAGAAGGGATCCTAGCAAAGGACTTCTCACGAGTGATTTATATGGGGCGCTTTGCTGAGTCTAGCCAAGACGTTAAACTAGGCCTCTTCGGGAAGTAACCCGCGTTGTAAGTTTTGTTTCATTGCATTTTCCATTTGCATTTTGTACATTGTGTGTGACCCTTGTAGGAATCCAAGTGTGGAGTGCATCAGTTTCAGGCAGAAAACGATTCGGGACAAATCGAGAAAATTTTGAGCTGGGATTCAGTGGTGCCGTGACCTGCCGTGACCAACGGAAACGTCACAGTAGTCACGGCAGGTATTTTTGGCCGAGCGTTTTCAGTGGTACCGTGACTACCGTGACACAATGTGCATGTCATGGCAGTCACGGCAGGTAAAAGCATCAGTAAGTTTTGGGGGTGCCGTGACTACCGTAACACCCTCGGATGGTCACGGTAGTCACGGCGGCACCATTCTCTTCTTCCCCAAAAATTTCAAATCACTTGCCTTGTTTCTTTACGATTTTCGATGCTAACCTATCACTTGTGAAGCTCTGTGTTTTTATATATATCTCTACCAGCTCACAAGTCGTGTTTCACTCCCCAAGCATCATTAAATCTCCATGGATATCGCACCATCACACACGAGTGAAGTTCCTATGCGCCTTTTCTTTTCTATTATTTCTTTGCTTAGGGACTAAGCTCATTTTTAAGTGTGGATTGGGTAGCGCATAGTCACACGCATTGCATATCACATTCACTCTTGCATATGCTCAACAGTCTATGTATTACGATTGAAATCCTCGTTTTCTACGATACTCCTTGACTGATTGACATCCTTTTGGATTCGAAGTCTAGGACTTGAAATAGTGAAAACCGTGTGTGTATTCTCTTGAGTCAGTATCATTGCTAGCCTTTGACTATCACATGTTCTACGTATTTCTTAAAGCATGTTTTAGGCTTGAAATTAGTAGGCACCGGTTCAAAACTGTCAAAAACTTAAATATGCATCTCTTTTTCTAGGTGACCTTAGTACTAGTATGTGTTTCTATATACTCGTCGTGATTTGCATGCACCCGCCTTTATTCATACACTATGTCAAGCTTTAAGTGTGGAGTTAGACAATTGACCTTCAAGTTTTCCCCTAAAAAAAAACAAAGTTCTTAATTTTGGAAAGTGGGTGAAACATTGGCCCAAAGCATAGTTGTTTTTTGAGAAGAAAACCAGCTAGAACGAAAAAAAAAACATGCTTTTCTTGATTCTGCAAGAGCAGAAATATACCTAGGACCTGGTGAGAAAAGTCACCCCTGGTATATGGAAAACACTCTTGAAACGATTTCTACCCCCTTCTGCTTGATGTAGTGTAATTCCATCTTCTCATTGCGTGCAAATCATAACTTGTCTTGCGAATTCATGTACTAGAAACTAAGGGACGATCCTCGTGCTTGCACTAATGCGATTTTAGTACTATTTTTCAGAAAAATTCTTAAGCCAAGCTCCTCTTCTCTTACGTGTCATTGCCTAGTCCTTGGTACTTGAGAATGAGCTTTGCGCCAAGAGCCCGTGGACTATCCCTAGATAGCATAGGTGAATGGCGAGCATGTTTTGTGTAACTAGTCATGTTCTTACTGCATTGTTATAGAACTATTTAGAGCATGTGATTAGTCGATTGCTAGCCGTGTGTACTGACCGTTTGAATGCATGACTCGTTTAATCTATGATTCTCTGACAACTTTGATGAAAATGTTTGACTTGAAGTCGAGGTAACACGATGAATCTGAGGTATGACATGACTTTACTGTGACTCGTTGAGCATCATTTCATACATACGCGTTAGTTAGTTGTACATGGGATTTGTAGGTAGTCCCATTCCTGAAAACCTTCACGAGACTATACTCGTCCTACTAGGGCAGCCTAGAGGTTTAAGGGCTTGATGCATACGCTAAATGCATTCGTGTCCTCTACGACAGTGAGTTATCTTTTGGTTTTTTATTTTAGTTAGAATTGATCACATGATACTTGAGTGGGTAACTATTCTGCGATTTATCGACTTATGCTTAATGTTTGTTCGGGACGAACAAATCCTAAGTGTGGAGTGTTTTGATCGGTCGAATTCTTGACCTATTATTCACTTCATTCGATGATGGATTAGGTTTGTTTCCGGACATTTTATTATCATTTAACCTCTTTTCTAGTGTTTCAGGTCATATATCACATATCTAATACTTTTGGATTGATCGGAAGCAAAGCAAAGCAATTGGCGAAGATTTGGGCGAAAACAGGACAAACAGGGCAGATTGACCTTTCCTTCTTATTTTGCACTCACAGATCGCATACGGTGTCCAAATTGATTGATTCAAATCTTGTTAGAAAGCTTTTTCAAAGGGCTACAACTTTGTAGTTTACGCCCAGATCAAATTCGGAGATTAAGGCCATGAAAAATTCACCCGCAGTCTCTGCCTTTTTGCATGGCCGTGACTGCCGTGACCCCAACACAACATCACGGTAGTCACGGCCCCTTTTTGTCCCAGAGCAGTTTTGGAGCATGCCGAGCATGCCGTGACATGCCGTGACATGTCTAAATGTCACGGTAGTCACAACCCCGTCGAAGACAGTTCTAAAAATGATTTTTGGGCTTTTTTGGACTGATTTTTGGGAAGTTTCATAATATCGTTTTTGGGCTCTTTGGCCTTTTGGAAAGCTATAAATAGAGGATTGGCTGACTAAAATCAGTGTGGACGAATTGAGGAGAGTTCTTGATATTTTGGAGAAAAACCCTAACTTGGGAGAGAAGACAGAGCTTTTAGCGTGAGGATCATCGAGCTGCACCGCGTCTTTACGGTTTACTCGTTTCTTCCTTTCTTTACACTGTTTTTGGTTAATCACCATGAATAGTGAGTAGTCCTCTCATTCCGGGATCCTACGGATCCCGTGCTATGTAACCCTAACTCTCATGTGATCAATTAAAGTTGTTATTTATGCGATTCGAATATTCAATTTCATTGTATGCTTAATTTTATCGTTCTATGCATGTATTTACATCAAAGGGTATGTTTGCATTGGTAGAACGTACTTAGGTTAATTACCGAATGATGGATGGGTCCAAGGTGTTAACCGGATTACATGAAATTGATATTAGGTCATGTTTACATGATTTGATAGGAAAACCTTTAGTTTAATAAATCGAGATCGTTGATAATCCGTGGATGGGCGGCGTTCAACGGTTGAGATTAATCTAGACAATGATCCGTGGATGGGCGGCTTGTCTAGTGTTGTTTTGGTTATATTTCATATTCCATAGCATGAATAATTTACGTGACATGATTGCATGATTAGTGGGGTTAGCACGGGTGAAGTATGGATTCTGGAATTCTTTCTCTGATAAAAACACAACATTAATTTTCTGCCATTTAAATTCTGTAAGTTACAAACAAACAAATCTCTTTTAATTCGGAATAGCTAAATAGGTCACACCGTTTGCTAGTATTCACACGCACTGCTCCTAGGATCGACCCTTGGCTTACCAAGGTTATAAATTTTGTTTGACTGCAATTGAACCCCTAAAACATATAATTTGACAACTATAAAGGGTTAAAAATACGCTTGTCAGGACTCTGATCTTTATGTAGTTTAAAGTGTTGTGCCAGTGGAGTTAAGACTGTCTTGGCCTTGCTCATTCCAAACTTTGTTATGACCTTTTCAATGTAACCCTGCTGGTTTAAAAACCGAATACCTTGTTTCCTGTCTCTCAATATTTGCATACCAAGTATTTTCTGTGCAGGTCCCAGGTCCTTCATCTCAAAGCTTGAGCTGAGCTGTTCCTTTAACTTGTTTATCTAGCTTTTATTCCTGCTCGCTATCAGCATGTCGTCTACATAAAGCAGTAAATAAACTCTAGTATCAGGGCTGCTCTCTTTACTCACATAAATACACCAGTCATAAGCTGATCTTAGATAGCCCTGGCTGATCATGAACTCACCTTTTCAGCAGACACACCTTTTCCTCTTTATTTCCAACAATAAACCCATCTGGTTGTCGCATATAAATTGTCTCATCTAGTTTTCCATGTAAGAATGCTGTTTTGACATCCAACTGCTCCAAATGCAAGTCAAACTGAGCAGCAATGGAGAGAATTACCCTGATGGACCTGTGTTTCACCACTGGGCTAAAGATTTCTGTGAAGTCTATACCTTCTTTTTGCGTAAACCCCTTTGCTACAAGTCTGGCTTTCAGTCTCGATTTTTTCACACCAATCCATTTACTTCCCACCAATCCATTTATAACTCTCTTTTGTTTGTCCCTTGTTAGCATATAACTACTGAGGTCCTGTTGGTCACCCTCCTGATCTTCCTCTTGAGATTCATCACTGCTGGACATATGTTGTGTAATATCAGTCTGCTGCTCAGTTACTTTTCTTCTCGTATTTTCTGGTATCTCCACCTCAAGCTGTAATTTCTCACTGGCATCCCTTTTATCCTTCTGTACCTAATCATTTCTGCTTTCTTTATTTCCAGCTTGATCTTTGAAAGGAAATAGGGACTCATTGAAGACTACATTTCTGCTGATGATAGATCTTTTCCCGATGTTCTCAATACACCATAATTTGTACCCTTTTACTCCCTCAGGATACACTTCAAAGCTCTTGCATCCAGTTTGTCTTGCTTAATGTGTGCATAAGCAGCGCAATCGAAGACCTTCAACCTTGAATAATTCTCTGGATGGTCACTCCACATTTGCATAGGAGTCCTGAAGTCTATGGCTGATGATGGGCATCGGTTGATCAGATAACATGCAGTATTGACTGCCTCAGCCCAGAAAGTCTTAGGTAACGCAGCCTGAATTAACATACATCGCACCCTTTCGAGAATGGTCCTGTTTTACCTCTCAGCAAGTCCATTTTGCTGAGGGGTACCAGCCACTGTGTGGTGTTTTGAAATACCAGAATCCTTGCACAAATTCAAGAACTCAGATGATAGATATTCGAGCCCATTCCGCCTCCTCTTTATCCTTTTACATGTGTGATTTTCTACTAAAATCTTCCATTCTTTAAACACGGTTAGCACATCACTTTTCAATTTCAAAATATATACCTATACCCTTCTAGTATAATCATCAATAAAAGTTACGAAGTAACGTCTACCAGCATGTGAGGGTACTCTAGAAGGGCCCCAAAGGTCTGAATGTATATATTCTAACTTATCAGTGGTTCTATGTACTACCCTGCTGAAACTAACCTTATTTGACTTACCAAAGATGCAGTTTTCATAGAAGTTTAGTTTTCCCAGACAGTCATTACCAAAACATCCAGTTTGATGTAATTTCTTTAAGCCAAGTTCACTAACATGTCCTAAGCGCAAATGCCACAAGTTCATTTTATCATTTGTCTTATCAGATACATTTAAGACTGACTCAGCAGCAGTGTTTCCAAGCAAAACATACACACCATTTGATCGTTTACCTTTCATTATAACTAAAGATCCCATGGTTATTTTCATTATGCCTTTTTCAGCCTTAAACACATACCCAAGCTTGTCAAGTGTTCCTAAGGAAATCAAGTTTCTTTTAAGGTCAGGCACATACCTGACATCATGGAGAACTGCTTCTTGGCCATCGGCAGTTTTCAGCTTTACACTTCCAGCTCCTTGCATTCTGCATGCTTTGTTATTTCCCAGCAGCACCATGCCTCCATCCATTTCTTTGAAGTCTTGGATCCAAGCTCTATTGGGAGTCATATGGTAGGAACATCCACTGTCGAGAATCCAGTGTTTTCCCTCAGCAATATCAGTGGCAACCAGGACATCCGCACTCTCATATCCTTCTCGACCACAGCTGCCTCAGCCTTGTCTCCTCCTTTCCCATGAGTCAGCTTCTTCCTATCTGGACAATCTTTTCGAAAATGGCCCTAATGGCCCTCCTTGTGACAATGGAAACATTTCAATTTCTTAGCAGTTGGTGATTGTTGGCCACTTTGTTGAAATTTTGGCTTGAAACTCCCTTTAGATGATTTCTTGTGAGAACTCTTCCTGTCGAACTTCTTCTGGACAAACAGACCCTCAGCAGCACCATTTGAAGAAGTAGCATCATTTTGTTTAGACTTAAGAGCAGATAGTACTTCTTCAAATGTCAATGACTCTCTTGCGTATTTCATTGTTTCTACAAAAGAGTTGTAAGAGGCAGGTAAAGCATTCAACAGCATGATTGCTTGATGTTCATCATCAATCTCTACTTCAATGTTTTCCAAATCCAGAATGATTTTTGAAAATTCATCCAATGCTTCATCAAGACTCTTATCCTCACAAATCTTGAAACCAAAAAGTTTACCTTTCAAGTGAACCTTGTTGGTTAATGACTTGGTCATGTAGAGTGACTCCAGTTTCAGCCACACTGACGCGCGTCGTCTGACGTGTCAAATTTAATATTTGTATTTCTCCTGCGACTACTAGCAAGCGGTAAGCAGGGTCGAACCCAAGAGAACTGGTGCGTTGAAGCTGTGACGGTAAACAATTAAAAAGGGGATTTTTGTGAGCAATTATTTGTAAAGCACAAGAGAAAAGAATAATAAGGATTTCAATCAGCGAGAATATTCAGTCTAGGGTTTCTATTGTGACACGTTTATCATAGATATCTAATGATCAATCTTATATTTTAAAGTGAGGTCGTTCCGACAAAGGTAACAACCCAAGTATCCCGACAAAGGTGATACGCCACAATCTAACCCGACAAAGATGTTAGACTTCTAGTTCTTTCCTAAAATAAATAATCCGACAAAGGTATTATTTAGCTTAGGTGTTACTATCTACCTTTACGACAAAGTATCCAGTAGATGTTAACGGTAGGAATCAGTTGCTCGACTAAGCTTTGCGACAAAGCTTCCACTTAGTCTAACAATTTAATTCATAAGAATAAGCATAAGAACTAGCAAAATATAAAATAGCATTAAGGACGAAAATTTCAAAACGTGTTTACAACATACGAAACCCTAAACCGAATTAAAGGTTTAGCTACACATGATCACACAAAAACACAAGTATTTTTGTAAGAAAGTAATAAGAAATTCTTCTCTTCGTCGAAAGCTTGCGTCTTCTCTCCAGAGCCGCCTCGAATATCGTAGAATGTGTGATGAATATTGGTTGTTGGAAACCCTAACCCAAACCTCTTATTTATAGCAAAAACTGAGTTTCCAAGTCTGATTTTTGGGTTGGCTTTCCAAATTTCGATTTTGCTGACAGTGACCACGGACCATGTACATTTTAGCTCCGTGGATACTATTCATCTTAGCATCCGCGGACACTGTTCATAAAGTGAACAGTATCCGTGGTCCTCTCGATGACAGTCCACCCATTCTGCGCATCTGTTTTGACTTCGGCTCTCAATTAGACCCTCCAAATGACTTTGGATGCTCTTGGTGTGAACTAGAGAGTTGTAGAGAATTGAGTCAGCTACGCAACGGCATGAGCTCGTATTTTTCTGATTAGTGGTCAATTCCCAGTGCTCCGTCGAACGTCCGAAGGTCTGGTCTGCCATTGTGGTGTTTTTGGCACAAAATGCCGTCTTTTATGTGCGTTTCCTCCTAGAGCTTCTGAAACACCTGAAATGCAAAACCATACTAAAAAGTAATTGTTCGCATATAAAAGTGTCGAAATAAATGGGATTAGTTTATTCGACGAGTCGTATAAATACGACTTCTCAAACCACCCCACACTTAAACTTGTTCGTCCCGAACAAGAACTAAGTCATAGAAGGAAAACAAATATGACACCACAATTTCTTCGACGTAATGGATAGATGCACATGAATATGAGTTGCTAGTCTAGATTTCACTTTTCTATGCAAAACTCAATCGTTACTCAAATCATCATGCTTCACATAGAAATAACTTGATACGTGTTACCTTTGAGCTGAAATCCAAACCAATTCGGATGAATGGGAGATAGTCCTTTTTAGACTCATGATCTGCATTCGCTGTTCCGAACTCTAGCTATATGGTCATATTTCATTGCTTCTTCTGGCACGTGATATATTCGAGCTTCAAGGCTTTGAGTTTTCTTTCTTCTTTTGTTGGACAGTTTTTGATGTAGTGACTTTCTTTAGCCTTTGGCTTTTGTGTATGAATGATGTGCTTCACGTGTTTCTGTATAAACCTTCACAACTTGGCTGATTTTTCTTGAGCTTTGCTCCTTTATTGTGAATAGTTTGTCCTTTTCTTCCTTTCTTTTGAAGGAGGTCCAATCATCGCCCGCAAGCATATGGAAATACCTCCCCGCTCTTTCTCATCCTCGACCTTTTTGATGGGAGTCAAGATGGGGGCCCTCTACCTATTTTCCCGGTTACTTCGGACTAGAGATAGGACGGTCTGTTTTCCCGTCCTGCCTACCTACATAAACGCTGCAGTGGCGGAGCAAACTCTGAACCAATAAGTCTCGAAGTGCTAGCCTCCACGAAATCCATATAACCATATAGTTTGAATCCGGTCCTTTGAATGCTTCGTCAAGTCTCTCTAGGACATTGCTTTCAACTCCATATCCCTGTTTATCTCAACTCAAAAGAACACGTAGTAGGTTAAATTCACATGTAAAAGCACAATTCAAATTTCACGAGATGAATGCAATATAATCAGCATCATCTATTTCACTTCATCAAAATTTAATACTGCATATCCAGGCAAAAGAGAAATTTCATACTTTCAAAAAAAATTTCTTCTTCAAAGAAACGTGCGGACACAGTACAATATGCAAGAAAAATAAATATGCTGACACAACAGACTGACTGACTCTCCCACCCCACACTTTTGAACCAAGTTGTGTCCTCACGGTACGACTTAAGCTCAAAGACACAACAATGCAAGACACGCAAACATATAGGAAAAGCAAGAGATCAAAGTGAACAGGTACGCCCCTCGTTTTCGTCATGTGAAGATGAGAATTCTGGTTAAACGAGTCTGTCAACGCTAGTCAACCATGGTCAACGGTCAACTCTGGTCAACAGATAGTGTCGCGCCTGATGAAGAGATTACGCCGCGCCTGAAGAACACATTAGCCATTTAAAATGGCTTGTGGGCGCGGTGAATAAAGTGTGCGTGAGCCGCGATCCTCTCGGGATGTCACCTGTTTCCTGCATAAAAACGTTCTTCTTTCCCAAAAGATAGTATAAAAACATGACACAAGACTCAAACAAACATAAAACGAAATAAAAATGGAAAAACAAAAATTTTGACGGGCTGCCTCCCTACGAGCGCCTTTGTTTTACGTCATTGGCTCGACGATACATTATTAGCGATCACAAGTTAGGATCCCATGGGCGTGTGAGGTCAAATTTCACCTCAGCTACTCCAGCATTCTGCTCATAGCCCTCATATGCTGGTGTGCTCGTGTCTGCTCTCCATCGATCAGGCGGGTTCGCCTTCACATCCTCCTGAGTTTGCGAGGTCACTTGGATCATAGCTACTGGTCTAGCTGCACAACCAGTCTTGTCCGGTAGGTAAGGAGATATGGCACCAAGATATGGTGTGTGCACGATGTCCGGTGGCTTCTTCATGCATGGACGGTCACATCCTCCTGAGTTTGCGAGGTTACCTTTCTTTCGGTCCTGACTGCTGCATCACAACTGCAAAAAAGTGAGTTAGCCAAACAGTTGCACGCACTTGTGATTAAGAATTCAATGGTGTCCCAAATTATGGTATTAAATACTATCATTGTAATGTATTCAAGGTGTGGTTCTGTGGAGACTTCATTTGATGTTTTCAACAGCATGATAGAAAGAGATATTGTTTCGTGGAACACAATGGTTTCCGCCCTTGTCCATAATGAATTTGACGATGAAGGCGTGATGCTGGTCCGGGAAATGCAAAAAGAAGGGCTATTTGTTGATTCTATGATCACAGCAACTGCTCTATTATCGGCATCTTCAAACCTTAAAGAGCCATATTTAGGAAAAGAAACTCATGGTTACCTTATTAGGCATGGGGTTCAGTTTGAGGGAATGGAGAGTTACCTGATAGATATGTATATGAAGTCAGGTCTAATTGATACTGCTAAGCGGCTATTTGAGTCTAGCAATTCAGAAGAGATAGATCAAGCCACACATGGAACTCGATGATATGTGGGTACACGCAAAGCGAACTGTACAAAGAAGGTTTCGCCGTCTTCAGGGAGATGCTAGAGAAAGGAGCCGCCGACTGGTTTTCATGGTCATGGATGACAAGTAGGGACTGGTTTTCATTCCATGCCCAGGTGCTGCTCATCTCAATCCGACCGCCCAGCATGAAGAGTGGCCTTGGTGAGTGTTGATCCTCCTACTCGTTCATTTACCAGCATGAACCAGGTTCAAGAAAAACCAACGGCCAGTACCGACTTTTATTCGCAACATGTAGATGAACTTATTATACATACAAATTCAAACCAAGCAGAAATGGAGATGTGTGATATGAACATCTTTACAAGTAAAATATATGAATCAAAGCTCGTTCCAATACGAGATTCGTCAGATTCAAGCCCAGATAGCCAACAGAGACATACAGCCAGCTCCAATAAAAAGCGAAACGCTTGCACCAACTTGAAGCCTTACACTGTTCTGTATCTTGTGACTCATAAAATCAGCAGCCAACAAATCCACCA
Source organism: Rhodiola chrysanthemifolia (assembly GCA_033675395.1). NCBI lineage: Eukaryota > Viridiplantae > Streptophyta > Magnoliopsida > Saxifragales > Crassulaceae > Rhodiola > Rhodiola chrysanthemifolia. The sequence continues at coordinate 26,190,104 of CM066210.1, read as the reverse complement.
GCGCCATGTATATCAGAATCCCAGCTGAAGCAGCATTAAAAATCCCTTCCAGGATCAATGCAGTTGAATTGCTCTCATTATAAGCAGTACTCGATATGCCGATCCCAATCCCTATCCCAATCGGAGTTGTCAGCGAGAAGAAGAGCACCATTGTGGCTATTGTCCCGGCCTTGAACTTAGCCTTAGATATGCATCCGCCGAGTCCCATCCCTTCGAAAAACTGGTGGAATGTCAGAGCTGCAAACAGAGGCTTAACCGTGCTGGGATTGCCGGATACCCCTAGAGAGATCCCAATGATCACTGAGTGTACCACAATCCCTAATTCCAGCACCTGCACCAGTCATTCTCATTTCCAAATTCCAACTATGAGTTTTAAAAAAAAAACTGCTAAATTCATCAATTTAATATTGATTTTGTCATATTTGGAGTTTTCCATAATTCATACTGAAATTGGAAAACATAATTAAGAAAAATCCTCACCTGAGAAACCACTCGGTGCCGGAGGAGATCTGACGCGACGGTTCCTTCCGCAGTCGATCCATGAGAGTGTCCGTGCGTTGTGTGAGTATGAACATGCACACGGTTCCCCTGCTCCTCCTCCTCCTCATCTCTTCCAACCGCCTGCGACTTGCCACTAGACCGATTCATCCTCATGTAAACCGACGTCGAGAATGCGTCGATCATCAGAGTCAACATTGTAGCAATCATCGCGACGAATCCAGTGAACGGAAACTTGGATAACGGACTATCACACAAGCACGGAGACGTCAAGCTCTCGAATGCGTCCGGCAGCACGTGGATGAACCCGGTCGAAAGGATCACTCCAGCTGCGAACGTTTTGATTATGAAAAATGTGTTGGTCTCCGGACGCAGTGCGGGCACTTTGCTACCGAAAATCGGAATGCAGACGCCAATCGCGCCTCCGATTAGGATGGATGCGATCGCGCCGAGTTTGTATTTGAGGGCTTCGGCTTTACTCTCGCTGCTTCGGCTTTCGTCGGCGGCGTCGCAGGTGCATTCAGCGAAAGATTGACTCGGAAGGCAGAGAAGGATGACGGTTAGGGTTCCGGCGATGATGAGGTGGTTTCCGCCATTGAAATACACTTGGAGCTTTGCCATTTTTTTTTGGATTGAAAAGAGTGTAACCAACACAGCAAAGAGAAAACAAAACACCGACCACAACAGAACACAGACGCAGGAACAAAACAGACAGCGAAACTAGACAATTAAAGACAGACATCTAGGAATTGCAGAAAGGTTACTCCAGCTCCAAGCCTCTTTCCTTGCTTTAGAAGCCATCAAGTCAGCCAAAACGTTAAGCTCTCGAGATACGGAGCTTTGCCATTTCGATTGGTTGGTTTTTTCTTTCTGATTGGTGGGTTTTTAAAATGGCAGAAATTTCAAAGGTTATATAAACGGACGAGGTCAATCAAACGCCGTCGTTTTCGGTTCTCGTAGTCGCCGTCACGCGAAATTTCTGACGTATGAATGAAATAATGAATGGCTCTATCAAAAAAAGAAAAATGAATAGTGATGTTTTTTTGTTTGTTGAATAATACAGATAAGTAGGAATTTAATATGTGGTCATTAGCTGCATATCGTAAGACATTATTAAATTATGCAGAAGAAAAATCTCGTACGAGGAAACTATGTGGACATCCAAGTGAGGTTTGACTTAGTTTTCTAGTGAGATATTTTTTTTGATAGAAGAAAATGATATACAAAGATTCGAAGAAAAAGAATACAAAAACAGTAATACAGACGACCAACTAATACCTGACCAGAACATCTAAACAAGTAAAGTAATCCAAGCATAGTTCGACAATCCGTCCACTGCTTAGTTATCTTCACTCTCCAAGGTCTAAGGCATGCCAAATTGGCCAAACAGAAGAAGTGACTCAGCAGTCAACTCCGAAGTGACGACGAAGCACTGGCCAAATTTCCACAGAAAAATGGACAAGGCTGCACAAGTGAGCGTCATAAGCCGGTTGTCAACGGTAGCACGCCACCTGAACTCCATAAAAGACATCAAAGAAGACTTAAAACCTAGGACAAGTTAACTAGCCGGGAACAGGGATATGCTCCACTTCGCCTCACGCCAAGGGATATGACCAAACCACCGAAAACAGAACAACAACCGGCCAAAAACCGGACGACAAAAGCCACCAATACACAAAGAAACCGTGCATACACGGGAAAGCAAGCTCAGACCGAAAACGGCTGAGAAGAAAAATCCTCATAAGCGGAGCTCACCTAGAGCGAACAAGGCTTCTAAAATTTCAGAAAAGTCCCTGCATACGCAGACAGATAATCGTCAAAAAGGTTTCTCAGCTATAGACCCCCAACAAACGTCCAATGAGCTACAGTCCACTAGCCTTTTACCAAGTTCGAGTCCCGAAGCGCTGGGAAAAACAGACAAGACTGGCAAAAGCACTATGGCGCCTGCAGATGAAGAAGAAGCTATTCCTAATGAACTTCAAAATATGAGGTCCACTTACTCTCATACTCACCAAAAGATGACCATAGTTGATCATAGCACTAAAGGCAATGAGATGCCCAAGGAGCCAGCTCAACAAATCGATGAGAAAGTTGATAGCACTGTGGTGTACAAAGGAGATGAAGCTGTTGGATCTGTTCACGGGGAGGAGAATGAGCAGGATAAGAGTTCCAGTGATGGGTGGCTATTGCCATGGATCCCAAATCTTTCAAATCCATTGAAAGGGTTGAGGATCACGTAGTGCTCCATACTAGGGATGATGGTTCGATGCATTGCGAAGAGCTTGGTGGTAAGAGTTTCCAAGACATGGAAGAACTTATCAAATTTGCCAAGGAAAATGGTTATGTCGTGCAGGAAGTTCCGAGTATTCCAATTGAGGATTCTGGAAAAGGTTATGAAGATCACGAAGAGATTCAGAATTGATAATGAGTCATGTGACCAGGTTGGCTATGACGATCTCTCCCGGATGCCAATCATATCTCAGCAAAGAACCCGCCATCGGAAAAAAAAGATGTCTCGCTCTGTGTTTAGAAATAACTCAATTTAAATTTTTTAGTTTCAATAAATTTGTGTTTATACATATCAAAGAATGACACACGTGAAAGAATGATCTTTATACATCATATCATTCATAAAAAGTTTTGATACACATTTAAAATAAATGGATTAAATGAGTAAATGCACTAAATGGATTAAAATGGTTAAAACGGATCAAATGGATTCATCCGCTAATCCGTCAACCGTTAGTGATCCATCTGTTTAATCCATTAACACTAATGGATCTTAACGGATTAAAACCATTTAATCCACGAACCGTTTAATCCATCCACGAATCCATCCATCCGTCCATTTTACCACCTCTAATCAAAGTTAGTGAAATAGTAATATTTTAAACTTGAAAGGGATCGATGAATTTGTCAAAATCATGATGATTACTTGAAAGGGTTTTTGGGAATAATACAGATAAGTAGGAATTTAATATGTTTTTTTGTGTGACAGGAGTAGGAATTTAATATGTTGAATAATACAGATAAGTAGGAATTTAATATGTTGTCGTTAGCTGCATAAGGTTTCGTAAGACATTATTAAATTATGCAGAAGAAAAATCACTTAAGAGGAAACTATGTGGACTTCAAAGTGAGGTTTGAGTTAGGACTGTCAGCTGAAATTATGTTAGTTGAATTTAATTTAATTTATATTAGTTGAATTTAGTTTAGTTTAGTTGAATTTAGTTTATTTTAGTTTAACTTAGAATTTATACCAACTTAACACCACCCACCCACCACCACCACCACACCACCCACACACCACCACCACCAATACCCACCACCACCACCACCACCACCACCCAGTACTACATCCCACCACCACCCACCACCACATCCAACCACCAACACCCACAACCAACCATCACTACAACCACCACCACCACCACCACCACCACCTCCCACCATCATTGTCATGTCTTATCACATGGTAGTGGAAGCATATAGGCAAAATGAGTGAATATTGGTAGTGGAAGCATATGGGCAAAGTGAGTGAATATTGGTAGTGGAAGCATATGGGCAAAATGAGTGAATATTGGTAGTGGACGAATATGGGCAAAGTTCGTGTTAGCCAATATGGTGAAAGTGATTGTGGCGATGCACTATAGGGCATGTGGGGATACAACCAAACCAGAGAAGGGCATGTGGGGATACAACCAAATGTCTATGTACTAGAGGGCATGTGGGGTTACAACCAAACCTGAGAAGGGATTACTATGTACTACTGTGAATTGTGATGGATCCTTCCATAGAAGGGTGAGAGAGATGGGATTTGCAATCATTGTTAAAAATGAAAATGTCTATCAAAATATTTTTGCAGGTTGGGAGAGCAACTTTCAATCATCCCGGGACGCAGAAGGCATGGCGCTTTGGAGAGCAATGAAGTTGGCAGAATCTCAGAGAGTAGATGAAGCTGTATTCTTCTCCGATTGCCTTGAAGCCATAGAAGCAGTGATGAAGGGCAAGGCCACAGAGAATTCAGGAGGAGGATGGGTTGAAGGCTGCTTTACATTGTTAGAGTCGCACGGGCACTGGAGTTTAGAGCATGTGTTCAGGCATGACAATAAAGAGGCTGATAAGCTGGCGAACTGGGCGAGGACTGAGCATTGGGAATGGAAGCTCATTGACTCAATTCCATGGATCTTCAGAGACATCAGGGGATCAAGGCTAATGGAGCAGGAGATGTCTGATTGCAACCTGTTTTTGTGTCAGTGCAGTCAACAATTGTTCTTGTCTTTGAGTTATATGTAATAGGTAGCCTACAGGAGATTAACCGTGTATATTTTGAGTTGTAGGTTGTTGGTGTGTCAGTGTTAAGGCCGTAGTGTTGTTCTTGGCCTTTTCCTTTTAGGGCTGCATTGCTAGCCTTTTCCATCAAAAAAAGAAAAGAAAAAAAGTAAGTGATATCTCCCGATGTTTTTTGTCCCATATTTATGATTAAGGAACTTTGCAGGGAATTGTGGTACAATGAAGGACCTCACGAACATCAAATTGTTGAGAAAAACTTCAATATGTCCTGTGCGGGCGAAGTTGTTGTCGTAGGTTGTTCCTGTTTTTCTTTTGAGCTTTATTTTTTGATGGGAAAAGTAGTACAAGAGTTGGACAATGCCGAGATACTGACTCAATCTAATACCTAAAGCACACTGAAGCCCAGCCGAAGACGGCAACCCATCTCAATACAGAATCACCACCAAACAGGTGGGAGGACACCGCCAGACAAGCGGGAAACACCACCAATAGACGGTGGGAGGACACCACCCAAAAAAGGTGGAAAACACCATCAAAAAATGATGGAAGACACCACCAAAAGGTGGGAAACGCCACCAGAAGGTGGAACACGCCCAAAAAACTAAACAAAAGACTACCACTAACCTATTCCTTAAACAAAAAGAAATGAAGCCGAAACCGTCAACGGGGCCAACCACTCCAGCAACGAAGACGAGCCCGAACCACTCGCTTCCGCCAGAGCCCCCCACCTGACCAGATCCGACCTATAAGGCCAAAACCCGGATCAGGCAGGGCCCAAAAACCCCTCCGAAGTCGCCGGCCAGCCCCACCACCAACCTCCACCGGCTGAAGAATCCTCACCAAGACATCCAACTCCACCGATCGAGCTGGTCAAAACCACCCCTAGCAAAGCAGGCCACCACCAGCTGCAGCTCCACCAGCAAAGCATTCGATACCTGAACTCGAACCAGTACCCGCACTGACGCCAAGACAAATCCATACTACCCTGCTCCAGCGCCGCAGCCAACACCGATCGAAGTCCACACCCAACAAAACACTTCCACCGCAGCCTGTCCACCCGACCAAAGCCGCCCAACGAAGTCGACAACCAAGGCCGGCGACAGCCACAGCCTCCACCCCTTCTCGAGTCACCACCTCCACGGCACCGTCCAAGCAACTCAGCCGAGCAGCGACGTCGCCACAGCGCCACACCGCACCAGGCAGCAGCAACCCACCCCGCCAGAGTCCACCACCACCACGATATATACACCCAGCGACCCCAACACCGACAGCCCCGTCGTCCCCCTCCCAGCCACCCATCACCGTCAAGCCACCGCCGGAGCATGAAATCGGCAATAACCCGCCGACCACAAATGCCCAACAGGAGGACGCCGGCGATAAGAGACGAGATAGGGGAGGAAAAGGGAGGCAAGGCCCCGCTCACCCAAACCCTAAATCACCTTCAGCAGAGCACGAGAAACTTCTGGAGAAAAAAAGAGAGAGAATGTACCTAGCACTTCTTTTGAGCTTTTTGTTGTTGGTGTTTTGTATTTCCAACGTTTACCATAAAAAAAATGAAATCAACAAAAACACACCTACAATATCATCAGTTTTTGTCGTTTAATTAATAATTTTTGAAGGGTATTTCCGGCATTTTTGGATATGCCATCTCCCAAAAGTCAAAACCAGTGTTATTAAAACCGGACCGGACCGGCCGGTTCGACCGGTTGGACCGGGAACCGGTCCGGTTCGGTAATAAGACCGTTCTGTAATCGAACCGGTCAAAACTCGGTCAAGACCCGGTTGAACCGGTGGTTGAACCGGCCGGATGAACCGGTTGACCCGCGGATTGACTCAATTTTGCATAAAAATGGTGATTTGAACGGTTCAATCGGTTCGATTTGGTCTGAAAAAATATTTATTTATTTTGATTTGGACAAGACTCGAACCTAGTCTTCCTCTATAATTTTCCCCTCTCATTCCACCAAGCTAAACATGATTCTTGTTTTATTATTTGTTTCATTAATGTATATGCATTTATAAAATCTATAAATATTTTTACTTATTATCAATTTAACTAGAAATTCAATTAGTCTTAGAAATCTCTTATTGTTGTGACTTGCAAATTAAGACTAAAATTGTTATTGTTGTTATATTATTGTTGTATTATTGATTTGTACTTTATCAAATTCTAAATTTGATAATTTGTTATGGTATGTTATTGTAATCCGATCATAAACATGTAATATTTATTCAAGTCATAAATATGTTAAATTATAGGGAAAAGTACGTGTTGGTGCCTTGAACTATCTTTGTTTTCCAATTGAAAGTCCAAACTATTGATTTTTCCAATTAAGGGCAAATTCAAAAAAATATAACGATTTTAGTGGTTAAATCTAACAGAGTTAAATGTTGATTAACTCCGTTTACTGCTGGTTCGAAAATATGTTAAAACTATTATTTTAGGTTAAAATCAGTTTTTTCTAACCCTAATTAAAAACCCACCGTAGACCATGGCATTAGGACGGATCGATCCTACAGGTTCGATTCTCAAACTTCAGAAAGCTACTTGAAAAATCACCAGAGACCATCCGATGTCTGCTTACACCGTACCCGAATTTGAAACCGATGGCGCGATCCGTCGGTTGACCAATTGTCGACATGTTATCCACCGCTGCTGCTTAATTCGCTGTATGGACTGCGACCAGAGGATGTGTCCGATTTTCCGGACTGCGTCTGTGCCATATGAGTTGCAGGATGACTTTAATGAGAGGTTTTGGGCCGCGTCAAGGATTCCGCTGTTGCTAAGATCGGCTACTGGGTCTTTGTAGTTTTACGATTCGAATCTGATTTTCTGTAAATATTTATAAGTAAATAACACGGTCAGACTAATCGGCCCTGATTGAGCTTTTCTAGCCAGGTTATTGGAATCTGGTAATTGATGGGTCAGTTGTTGAATAATTTGGTTGCTAAAGTTGCTAACTTTAAAACTGCGTAGTGAAATTGTCGAGTATGGTGGATCTGGAACCAACCTAATTCGAAATCGATGGATCGATCGGCCATTCATCTCCGGTGATTTCTCAATATTTTATTTGAGAAACATAAAAAAAACGGCATAAAATAATAGTTTTAATATATTTAGTCAGAACCAGCATTAAACGGTGTTAACCAACATTTAACTCTGTTAGATTTAACAACTGAAATTATTGTATTTTTTTGAATTTGACACTTGATTGGAAAAATGAGTAGTTTGGACCTTCAATTGGAAAACAGCGATAGTTCAAGGCACCAACACGTACTTTTTCCTAAATTATAATATCATATATAAGTATTTTATTTTTATTATTTAATTTGTGCGGCTCAAACCGGTTCGACCCGGTTGAACCATTGACCCATTGACCCAGTGACTTGACCGGTTCGATCACCGGTCCGGTTTTAATAACACTGGTCAAAACCCTAAAGCGTCATCCTCTTTTCAGCAAAAAAAAAAAAACAAATTGCAAGAGAGTAGATGCACATTTCAGTAACACCGGCGCCGGCTGCTTTTCCAAACTTGACGAGGCTCAACTTTGAAACATTAAAGATGGGGGAGGGGAGCAATTTACTTCAATTTTTGCCATTTTTCATCATCAAATGTTTTCTTTGATATTCAACAGCCACAAGTTTCCTTCTTCTGCCTTTATTCATTTTTATTGTGACACCAGACCCCACTCCTTGCTCTGATCATCACTCTTAGCACAATCACTGATCTCAATTTCCTCATCTTTCTGAGGCTGCTTCGCTCTGGTGTATGGAGCTAGCCACTTAGACCACATGTACTCTGCCTGACTGCAAGGCGGACACGACATCCCTTTCTACTTCAGACTCTACCCTGCACTAATATGGCGTGTATGTATTTACGAAGACATTCAATTGTTATTGGTCCTTTATAGTTGATTTGTTTATTATTTTAATTTGATCTTTGATGCATTATTTATGTCTGCAAGGTAGAATCACAATAGGTCATTTCTCCCGCAGAGCACTCATAGCACGATTCACTACTTTTCAAGAATGTCTTCGTAAAGTTTCTTATGTTTTACAATTGTCTATTTGTGGGTATTATTTCTATGTTCTTGTGAAACTATTAAAAATCAAGTATGATATTTTGATTATTTGTATGCAGAATGAGTGACACATTGAAGCGGTGGTGCAGAAGCCTAGCTATCGAAAAATTGAAGAGCTTAGTCAATAAACCTAAAAGAGATAAGCTGCGATCTGGAGGTGAAACCGGTGTTGAATATATGCACCGATTGGTGCACATACATCCTCGTTTGTGTCACAATTAAGGTTGACAGCTAACATGGTGAAGAATTTGGTTAACCTACTGGTGTCAAGACAATTATTGAGTGATGGCACACATGTAAGCGTCCTTGACAAGTGGGGATGACTTTGTTCATACTCGCCAAAGGAGTTTCATATCGTGATGTCGCAGATACATTTAAACACTCCCCATCAACAGTTGGAAAATATTTTCATCTGGTATTACAAGCTTTGTTGATGATTTCAGATGATATCGTCAGACCACATACCTCATTGAATGACGTACCAACAAAAATTGATAATAGTAGCTTGTAGTTTCCATATTTTCAGGTATTTAACTTGTTAATTTTTAATATGTTGGTGAGTATACCAATCATTCTATATTCATATAATATTTTTCATATGCAAAATTGTATTGGTGCTCATGGAACGCACATTGAAGCTGTACTCGGAGAGAATCATGATCAATACAGAGGTCGTAAAGGAGTAAAAACTTGGAATGTTTTAGCATGTTGTTCTTTTGATATGCTTTTTACGTACGTTAACGCTGGCTGGGAAGGAAGTGTTCATGATACAACTGTATTGAAGGACTCGATAACTCAAACGCAACATTGTTTTCCACACCCGCCACCAGGTACAAATATGTTCCATCAATACAAAATCATTTAACATATCCAGTTTCCGTTTAATTTCATAAACACTAATGTTCAGAATTATTTGCAGGAAAAAATATTATTTGGTGGATTCTGGTTATCCAAATACACTAAGGTATTTGGCTTCGTATAAAGATAAATCTGCTCGGTATCATATGCCAGACTTCAGAACTCAGCCGCCAAGTGATATTTATGAAAATTTTAATTATCGACATTCATCTTTACGGACAACTATTGAGAGAGCTTTCGGTATTTTGAAAAGCACGTGGAAGATACTTCGGGCTATGCCGCAAGTTGATGGAGAGTGTCAAACTCATATCATTTTTGCCACATTCACGTTACACAACTTTATTCGCATGCATAAACTGAGAATTCATGTCCAATCACATGAAGCGGCTCAGGGTATAGCTGATTCTGACATATTAGATGCAGATCGAAAAGCACAAATGAATCTAGTGCGAAATATGATAGCGTCAGCCATTATGGAAGGGAGCAATGAAAATGAAGTCGAAGATAACATGGACGACAACTGAGCTTATTTTATATTATGAATTTGATGAATTAAATTAATGTAATATAACATCATTGTCATGTCTTTCGTTATTGAACTATTTTATGATGATGATGATGATACGATGAGGATGACGATGCTACGAGACGATGAGGATGACGATGGTGATGGTGATTATGATTATGATGATGTGATGATGACAATGATACGATGATGATGGTGATTGATCCGTCAATATTTTGACCGATTATTCACTACGTTCGATGAAGGATAGCACTCGTTCTCCCGGCAAATTGTCCCTATTTAATGTCTTTCTCTAGCGTTTCAGGACAAAAAAACATTTCATCACTTCATGGACCCAGAGTGTCGAAAGAACGAAAAGATCGACGAAAACGGCCAAATATAAGCTCTGCACCAAAGAAAGGTCGTGACATGTCTATATGTCACGGGTGTCACGGTAGGGTTTTTACGCAGAAAGATTTGGGCAAACTCAGGCAAGCCGTGACATGCCGTGACATGTCTACATGTCACGGGTGTCACGACACCCATATGGCTCAGTGTGTTTTTGCCTAGGCCGTGACGTGCCGTGACATGTCTATATGTCACGGTACGTCATGGCACTCTTGGCGACAGAATTATCAGCTTGTTTCCAAAAATCGTTTTAGGGCTTTCGGCCTTTTGGGCAAACTATAAAAGGAAATTCGACCAGATCGAAGTGAGTGTGCTAATTTTGGAGAAGACCTAGCTCGGAGAAGACAGAGATCATCGCGAGATTGAGGATTCAACGAGCCACCGCGTCTTTACGGTTTCCTCGTCCTTAATTTCTTCATATACACTACTTTTGTTTAACTTACCATGAGTAGTGAGTAATCTTCTTAATTCTGGGATCCTACGGATCCCGTGCTATGTACCCAACTCTCATGTGATCAATTAATGTTTTTATTTATGCGATTCGAATATTCAATTTCATTGTGCTTAATTTTATCGTTCTTGCAAGTATTTACATTGAATGAGATGTTTGCATGCTAGAACGTATTTAGGTTATTTACCGAAAGATGGATGGATCCTAGGTATTAATCGGATTACATGAAATTGATGTTCGGTCATGTTGCTACAATGGTAGTACATGAATTAACAGGAAAACCTTTAGTTTAACAATCGAGATCGTTGATAATCCGTGGATGGGCGGCGTTCAACGATTGAGATTAATCTAGACAATGATCCATGGATGGGCGGCTTGTCTAGTGTTATTTCGGTTTAATTCCATAGTCGATAGCATGAATAATTTACGTAATAATGATTGCATGATTAGTGGGGTTAGCACGGGTGAAGTATGGTCCTGAAATTCTTTCTCTGATAAAGTCACAAACATTTATTTTTCTGCTATTTAATTTCTGTTATTTTTCACCACAACAAACCCTATTTTAATCGGAGTAGCTAAATAGGTCACTCGTTAGCTAATATTCACACACTGTTCCTTGGATCGACCCTTGGCTTACCAAGGATTATAAATTTTGTTTGACTGCAATTTCGACCCCTAAAACTCATAATTTGACAACTATAAAGGGTTAAAAATACGCTTGTCAAATAGGCGCCGTTGCCGGGGAGCAGCGCTTAGTGTGATATTTGATTTAACGTGTGTAGTTAAGACTATTCTACCTTATTTGTTACTTGAATTCCGTTGTCTCAATTTCTTCACTCACGGTGATTCTTGGCTCTTGCCGGTACTAGCTAGTTCATGCCAAGGAAAACACGTCGACAGAAGAAGCAAATTCAGATATCAGACGAGGACACACCGGACCGACGAAAAACTATTCGCCGGGTCCAGAACGAAGCTCGACAGCTACGGGCACTGAATCGAAATTCCGCAGCACTTAACATGGCTCAAAATCCAGCGTTGCTGAATGGGGTGGTCGAGAATGACCAGCAGCGTCCTATGCAGCAACCAGTGCGCAGGACTCTTGGAGATTACACTGCTCCACGAGTCTCGGGATTCCAATCCGCCATTGCACCGCCTGGTATAGCCAACAACACATGGGAACTCAAAACAGGCCTCATTCAGATGGTGCAGAATAATCAGTTTTCAGGAAGGATGAATGAAGACCCCCACCAGCACCTCAAGCGTTTTGTTCAAATGTGCAATACGGTGAAGACCAATGGTGTCCCACCAGAGTCCTACTATTTAAGGCTCTTTCCATTCTCACTATCTGACAAGGCCAGTAGGTGGCTCGACAGTCATGCAGAGGGCACCTTTACCACCTGGGATAAGCTGGTTGAGGCCTTTCTCCAGCAGTACTTCCCACCATAAAAAACAGCGCATTTCAGGAACAAGATCATCTCGTTCCGTTCTATGGATGGTGAGACTCTGTACGAGGCTTACGAGCGGTACAAGGAGCTGATGAGGATGTGCCCCCACCACAGCCTAGAGTTGTGGCAGATTATAGATACTTTCTACCAAGGAATCGACCAGGGAATGCGCACATTGATAAATCAGGCGGCTGGTGGAGGACTTAATGGAGTCCCGCAGAAAGACACATATGACATAATAGAAAAGGCAGCTCAAGACTATCACCTCTGGACCAGTGATCGAGGTAACCCTAAGGACAAGAAAGGTATGCATGATATCGCTGAGTTGACCACCACTGTTAAGATGCTAGCAGCTGAAATCAAAAATCTGAAGACAGACTCCTCTACGAAGTCATCTACCGTTGCTAATGTGGCTGTCTACTGTCAAATTTGTGACTTTCCTTCTCATTTTACAGATGGCTGTCCGGTTATGGGACAAGATAGTAACGAGGGTAGCCAGGAGGATGCCAATTATGTTGCGTAAAATAATCAAGGGACTGGTTTCACTTCTGGATCAGCCCATATTAGGTGGGATAACTCGAACCGAAATCATCCTAACCTCTCCTACAAACCACAGAATCAGGCACCGCCTAGCTTCCCTTACAGACAGCAGCAGGGTAATGCACCGTACCAGCCACGAGGCCAATACAACAATCAAGCTCAGCAGCCATAGAATAATGCTCCCTACCAGCCGAAGCCTCAATACAACAACCAGCCCAAGCAACAGGAGCCCAACAGCTCATCTAACTTTGAGTCCATGATGGCTAGTTTCATGGCTGAGCAAGATAGGCGAATGAAAGGATTCGAGCAGACACTCGAGCAGATCGCAGCCCAGAACAAGCAGCTGGCCATTCAGAACAAGATGCTAGAAAATCAGATAGCTCAACAAGCAAACCAAGCAACTAGAGAACATGGGAAACTCCAATCGAAACCAGATCCTAACCCCAGAGAATCAGTGAATGCCATCACACTCCGAGGAGGGAAACAGATTGAGATGTTACCTGCGCAAGCCACTCGACCTCTTGCTGCGAATTCAGCACCTAATCCTACACTTACTGAAGAAGAAACATCAAAGGAAGCTGAATACCGAGCTGAAAATTTTGCGCAGACAGTGGAGCCAGCCCCCTACATACCACCAGTCCCATTCACTCAGCGGCTTAAAGCTACAAGAAGAGATAAAGAGTTCCAACAGTTCGTTGACAAGATTCTTACTCTCTACATCACTATGCCCCTCACCGACGCGATCACCCAGATTCCGACTTATGCCAAATTTATGAAGGAAATTCTGACTGGGAAGAGGAAAATAGACGGAACTGAGACAGTGGCCCTGAGTGAGGTGTGTAATGCTGTCATGCACCAGCCCATGCCGCCCAAGCTTAAAGATTCAGGGAGTTTTTCTATCCCTTGCGATATCGGTGGTATTACTATTCATCGTGCTTTATGTGATCTGTGTGCTAGTGTGTCTATCATGCCTTATTCATTGTATGCTAAACTGAATTTGGGTGATCTCTGTCCAACGAATATCTCTATTCACCTTGCGGATCGTTCTTATTGACTCCCGAAAGGGATTCTGAAAGATGTACCTGTCAAGGTGAAGAATATTTACATACCTGCTGATTTTATTGTGCTAGAGATCTCGGAGGACATAGATATCCCCATTATTCTTGCTAGACTGTTTTCTTTACACGGCTAAGGTAGTGATTGACATGGATAGAGGGTCTATTGCCTTGGGAGCGGGCAGTGAGCGAGTCGTCTTTTATCTACCTGATATGTGCAAGAGTCCTAGTCGTTTAGCTGACTGCGATGTACTAGACTCTGCTGATGTTGATGACCCTATTACACTGACCTCTATTGAGTCTTACAGAGTTGTCCTGGGCTGCCCCATACCGATGGATATATGCGCAGTGAGCATCAAGGGAGCAGCTGGAGCTGAAGCTGACCAGAACACCGACTCAGGTAAGGAACCTTGCAAGGTAGAGCTGAAACCTCTACCCGCAAGTCTCAGGTATGAATTTCTGGGCCCTAACTCAACCTACCCGGTGATTGTGAATGCATCCTTGACTGATGTAGAGACCCAGAAATTGCTTGATGTCATGCGGGAGAATAGACCAGCCCTAGGATATTCGATCGATGATCTTAAGGGGATTAGCCCAGATATGTGCATGCATAGAATTCATCTAGAGGGCGAGGCTAGGCCTACTAGGGACGCCCTGAGACGTCTAAATCCTAAGCTGAATGATGTAGTGAAAAAGGAAATTCTGAAATTGCTGGATGCCGGTATTATTTATTCTATTGCTGATAGTGAGTGGGTGAGTCCTGTGCATGTCGTCCCTAAGAAGGGAGGTTTGACTGTTGTTCGTAATGAAAATAATGAATTGATTCCTACTCGTACTATGACCGGTTGGCGAATGTGCATAGATTATAGGAAGTTGAATAAGGCTACTCGTAAGGATCACTTTCCTTTGCCTTTTATGGATTAGATGTTAGAGCGTCTTGCGAAGCATAAGTTTTTCTGCTACCTCGACGGGTATAGTGGGTTCTTCCAGATCCCTATACACCTCGAGGACCCGGAGAAAACTACTTTCACTTGCCCCTTTGGCACATTTGCTTATAGACGCATGCCTTTTGGTCTTTGCAATGCCCCAGCCACCTTTCAGCGCTACATGATGGCCATTTTTTCTGATTTTTTAGAAAACACCATGGAAGTATTTATGGATGATTTTTCGATGTATGGCTCTTCATTCGATTCGTGCCTTTCTAACCTTACTGATATTCTTCGTCGTTATGGTGCAGGAAGGTATTGTGTTGGGACACCTTGTCTCCAACTGAGGCATCGAGGTCGATCGAGCGAAGGTGGAGGTGATTGACAAGCTGCCCCCACCAAAAGACGAGAAGGGAATCAGAAGCTTTCTAGGACATGCAGGTTTCTACAGGCGTTTCATTAAAGATTTCTCTAAGATAGCCAAGCCCCTCACGGACCTACTCTGCCAAGACGCTAAGTTTAACTTCGATGAATCATGTTTTAATGCTTTCCATAATCGGAAATCTGCTCTTACCTCTGCTCCTGTAGTGTAGCCCCCTAATTGGGAGCTGCCATTTGAACTAATGTGTGATGCTAGTGACTTTGCAGTGGGAGCAGTTTTAGGGCAGCGTATCGACAAGAAGTTGCACGTGATTTATTATGCAAGTAAGGTCCTAGATGGCGCAGCGGCTAATTACACTACAATCCAGAAGGAGATGATAGTCATCGTCTACGCTTTCGAGAGTTCAGGCAGTACCTTATCGGCTCGAAAACCATAGTATACACCGACCATGCTGCAATCAAATACTTACTGACCAAGAAGGATTCGAAGCCTAGACTGATTCGATGGGTTCTCCTCCTTCAAGAATTCGATATTGAAATCAGAGACAAGAAGGGAGCTGAAAATCTAGTTGCAGACCACCTGTCACGGCTCGAGCTAGGAGAGCTCGAGCGCGAAGAAGACAAACTCCCGATGATTGATTCTCTGGCAGGGGAGCAGCTAATGAGTGTCGATGAGAGCCCCGCTCCGTGGTACGCAGATTTCGTCAATTATTTGACCTGCGGTATTATCCCTCCTAACCAGTCGCACAACCAGAAGATGAAATTTCTATACGATGTAAAAAGGTACTTCTGGGATGACCCGTTTCTCTACAAATTATATGCTGACAGTCTCTACAGGACCTGTGTTGATGAGGACCAAATTAGAGGGATCCTGGAACGCTGCCATTCATCACAATATGGTGGCCACGGTGCTAGTTCGAAGACAGCTGCAAAGGTACTACAGTCCGGGTTCTAGTGGCCTACCCTATATAAAGATGCCCACGAGTTTGTCAAAGCTTGTGATCATGCCAGAGGATGGGAAATAATTCTAAGCAGCAGGAGATGCCCCAGCAGAGCATTCTTGCAGTGGAGTTATTTGACGTATGGGGGATCGATTTCATGGGACCATTCCCACCTTCTTATGGTAACCACTACATCTTGGTAGCAGTCGACTATGTTTCCAAGTGGGTTGAAGCAGTGGCTACTCCTACTTGCGACGCCAAGGTGGTGATAAAAATGTTTCAGAAGGTTATATTTCCTCGGTTTGGAGTCCCCCGAACAGTTATTAGCGATGGAGGCTCCCACTTCAAGGAGAGGAATTTCGAGACCTTGCTGAAGAAATACAGTGTTTATCATAAAGTTGGCACCCCATATCACCCTCAGACCAGTGGACAGGTAGAGATCTCGAACCGAGAAATCAAGAGCATATTGGGTAAGACAGTTTCGAGCCACAGAAAAGATTGGGCGTCCAAGCTAGGCGACGCGCTGTGGGCATATAGGACTGCATTCAAAACTCCTATCGGCATGAGTCCTTTCCGGCTAATCTACGGTAAAACGTGCCATCTACCGGTCGAGCTCTAATACAAGACCCTCTGGGCAGTCAGGGAGCTAAACATGAACATGAAAGAAGCTAGGGAAAAGCGATTACTGCAGCTAAACGAGCTCGACGAAATCAGATTGGACTCCTTTGAGAATGCCCGTATTTACAAGGAGAGAACGAAGAAATGGCACGACAAGAGAATAGTGCACAGAGAATTCGACGAAGGCGAGCGAGCCCTCCTCTACAACTCCCGCCTTAGATTACTCCCTGGGAAGCTGCGCACTAAATGGAGTGGCTCGTATACAGTGGAAAGAGCATATCCTGACGGCTATGTGGAGCTCAGCGTTGAGGGAGGAAAACCTATGGTAGTGAACGGGCAACGCCTTAAGCACTACCACGTGCTAAAACATCTGGCACCTCCCGAAGGCATTGACGATAACCTACTTCTCGGGCAGGGATCTTAGCGAAAGACTTCTCGAGAATGTTTCTCAAGCTACCACTTCGCCCCAGCTATGTCTCGCCAAGACGTTAAACTAGGAGTCTTCGGGGAGTCACCCGCACTGTAAGTTCCAATTAGTCGCTTTTGCATTGTACGCTTTGTGTGTGATCATTGCAGGGGTCCAAGTGTGGAGTGCATCAATTTAAGACAGAAAGCAGTTCGGGACGAAAAAGGAAATATTAAGCTGGGAATTACAGGTGTCGTGACATGCCGTGACCAATGGACGTGTCACGGGTGTCACGGCAGGGTAAAATGTCAGAAGGTTTTCAGAGGTGCCGTGACATGCCGTGACTAATGGACATGTCACGGGTGTCACGGCAGGGTAAAATGGCAGAAGGTTTTCAGAGGTGCCGTGACATGCCGTGACCAATGGACATGTCACGGGTGTCACGACAGGGTAAAATGACAGTGACTTTCGTGGGTGCCGTGACATTCTCGGATGTCACGGCAGGTTCGAATGACCTTAAAAAAAATTAGGTCAGTCGGGATTTTCAGAACTTCAAAACTCAAATCGCCCAGCCGCTCGACGACCTTCCGATCGACCAGCCACCAGCCATCTCCTCCGTCCGTCCGCCCCGCCTAGCCGCTCGTCGTCCGATCGACCGCTCACCCTCAGCCGCAGCCCTAGTCCTCTCCTTCACTCCCGCACCCCAATCCCCAATTCCCAATTCCAATTTCCAAAAACCCTAACCCCAAATTCTCCCCGTGACTCGAAACCGAACTCGCCAAGCAGCAGCTTCCTCCTCCCGGAATGCTCAGAATGCTCCTCCACCTCCGGCTGACCAACCGCCTGCTCAAAGACCCTACCTAAATCGGCCCTTAGCAATGCTTTCAATGGAGGAATCAAGGAAATTCAACCAAATCATCGCAATGAAAAAGGTAAACCCCACCTTAGTGCCCGACATTGGTACATTGCGTTCATTTGAATTATTGGCTGGCTGTCGTCCTTTATTTGTGGATTGTGGAATGGATATCTTATTTACCAACCCAGCGCCCACGTACCCTCGTGTGTTGAAGGAATTTCTAGCGACCTTTAAGTATTTGGGTGATTCGGACCGGGTTACACACTGGAAGTTCCGTCTAGGCGACCAGGACTACACTTTGTCCAAAGCCGAGGTGTGCCAATTATTAGGATTTCCTTTGGAAGGATTCTGTGGGCAGTACAACGACGAGGATCGTTATGAATTCTGGAAGGCCATTTCAGGCTTCGACTATTACTTTACATCCAGTTGGCCTTCCTCTTGCATCTAGAATAAGCTGTGGAAGGTGGTGCATCGACTTGTTGCCATGAGTATTTTTCCACGTGGCGAGGGTGCCACGAACATTGGTAACCCTGAGCTCGACGTCATGATATCAATGGACCGCCGCCGCCCAGTTGATTTCTTCCAGATTCTCTCTGGCCAGATGGTACTTTGGGGCTCCGTTCTGGACAAGAACATTGCCCTCGGCGGTGGCCTATTTGTCACCATTATCGCTGAGTCCCGAGGTTGGGAATTCAGCCAGCTCCCAGTGCCTCTAACTTCGCTCCTGAATGCTGAAAAGATGGTCGACATGAAGATGATCAATCGGGACCGTCAGTGGCAGCACAGAGACCAGCTCCCCAGTGGGAAGAAGCGTCGAAAAGTCGAGAGCCGACAGAGGACACTCGAGCGTGCTAGGGGTGACCAGCCTATGGACGAGGACATGCCTGAGGCATAGATGCCTCAAGTGTCAGCACCAGTCCCTTCGCCACCGCCTTCTGTTGACCAGCCCCCTGTGGCTGCTGTTCCTGCACCAGCAGCTCCTCCGCAGTTTTCTATCGAAGACCAGCTCCCGAGCACTTACTTGGAGCGCCTGGAGACCTCCCAGTTGTGACTTTTCGGGCAGCAGCAGATAATCGATGCACATGAGTAGATTTTAGCGCGGCAGAACCAGATTTGGGCCAATCAGCTGCCGATAGTCAGATCACAAAGCTGGCTTGCTCAGAACTATGACCAGCTCTCCACAGATTTCTCCGATTTCAGACTTCAGGCCAGCAGGGCGCAGCAATGGGCGCAGGGTGCCTTATCAGCTCTCATTGACTATGCTGAGATCGAGTACCCTCCTCCCCCATCCCAGACGCCTCCTAGCCATAATGACTGCGAAGCCGGTACTTCTCCCCCCACCGATCCAGGGAACTCTGATGATACACAGGATCTCTTTAGTATTGATGATGATGCTGCTGATGATGGTGCTGTCTAGTCCTTCTTGCACCCATTTATCACTGTTTTGTCGCTTGTTTAGCATTCTTGACTTTCTTATTGTATGCTGACTTTTGCCATGACTTTTCATTCTACATGATACTTGATGCTTGAGACATGTTTTGATGTATTCTACGTTTTGCTCGCATCTTTTATCATATTTTCGTTTTGGCACCTCTTGCCTACCCACCATTATCAGTGCTAACCTATCACTTGTGATGCTCTATTCTTTTATATATATATATCTACCAGCTCATGAGTCGCATTTCACTCCCCGGGCATCGTTTAATCTCCATGGATATCACGTCATCACACGAGGGAAGTTCCTATGCGCCTTTGCTTTCCTTTTATGTATTCGCTTAAGGACTAAGCTCGATTTTAAGTGTGGAGTGGGTAGCGCATAGTCACACACATTGCACGTCACATTCACTCTTGCATATGGTCAACTGTCTATGTACTGCGATTGAAATCCTCATTTTCTACGATACTCCTTGATTGACTGTCATTCTATTGGATTCGAAGTCTAGGATTTGAAATAGCTTTATTTGTGTGTGCATTCTCTTGAGTCAGTATCATTGCTAGCCTTTGCCTATCACATGTTTTACGTATTTCTCGAAGCATGTTTAAGACTTGAATTCAGTAGGCACCGGTACAAAATGTCAAAAACTTAAATTGCATCTCTTTTTCTAGGTGACCTTAGTACTAGTATGTATTTCTCTATACTTGTTGTGATTTGCATGCGGCCGCCTTAATTCATACACTATGTCAAGTTTTAAGTGTGAAGTTAGAAAAAAAATGGTTTTCAATCAAAAACAAAGTTCTGAATTTTCAAAAGAGGGTGCAAAATGGACCCAAGCATAGTTGTTTTTGAAAAAAAAAAGAGCAAAAAAAAATACCAAGGGCAAAGTGAGAAAAGTCGCCCGTTGTGTATGAAAAAGAAAAGAAAAAAAAAACAAAAAAATAATACCAAGGGCAAAGTGAGAAAAGTCACCCCTTGTGTGCGAAAAAAAAATATTTGAAAAATATGCCCCCTTTTGCTTGATGTAGTGTAATTCCATCTACTCATTGCGTGCAAATCATGACTTGTCTTGCGAGTTCATGTACTAGAAACTAAGGGACGATCCTCGTGCTTGCACTGAAATTTTGATGTGATTTTCGTACTATTTTTCAGAAATTTCTTAAGCCAAGCTCCTCTTCTCTTACGGGTCATTGCCTAGTCCTTGGCACTTGAGAATGAGCTTTGCGCCAAGAGCCCGTGGACTATCCTTAGATAGCATAGGTGAATGGCGAGCATATTTTGTGTAACTGTTCATGTTCTTATTATGTTGTTATAGAACTATTTACAACATGTGATTAGTCGCTTGCTAGCCGTGTGTACTGACCGTTTGAATGCATAACTCATTTGAACTATGATTGTCTGACAACTTTGATGAAGATGTCTTGAAATCAAGGTAACACGATGAATCCAAGGTATGACATGACTTTACTGTGACTCGTTGAGCATCATTTCATGCATACACGTTAGTTAGTTGTACAGGGGATTTGTAGGTAGTCCCATTCCTGAAAACCTTCACGAGACTATACTCGTCCTACTGGGGCAGCCTAGAGGTTTAAAGGCTTGATGCATATGCTAAATGCATTCGTGTCCTCTACGACAGTGAGTTATATTTCTGCTTTTGCTTTAGCTAGAATTGATCGCATGTCACTTGACTGGGTAGCTTCGAAACATATGGTTTTTGAGCATTATATTCACTCGTGTATTTATTCTGCCATTCGTCTGACATTTGTTCGGAACGAACAAATCCTAAGTGTGGAGTGTTTTGATCAGTCAATATTTTGACCGATTATTCACTACGTTCGATGAAGGATATCACTCGTTCTTCTGGCAAATTGTCCCTATTTAATGTCTTTCTCTAGCGTTTCAGGACAAAAAGACATTTCATCACTTCATGGACCCAGAGTGTCGAAAGAACGAAAAGATCGACGAAAACGGCCAACTATCAGCTCTGCACCAAAGAAAGGCCGTGACATGCCGTGACATGTCTATATGTCACGGGTGTCACGGTAGGGTTTTTACGCAGAAAGATTTGGGCAAACTCAGGCAGGCCGTGACATGTCTATATGTCACGGGTGTCACGGCACCCATATGGCTCAGTGTGTTTTCGTCTAGGCCGTGAAATGTCGTGACATGTCTATATGTCACGGTACGTCACGAAACTCTCGGCGACAGAATTATCAGCTTGTTTCCAAAAATCGTTTTTGGGCTTTCGGCCTTTTTGGGCAAACTATAAAAGGAAATTCGACCAGATTGAAGTGAGTGTGCTAATTTTGGTGAAGACCTAGCTTGGAGAAGACAGAGATCATCGCGAGATTGAGGATTCAACGAGCCACCGCGTCTTTACGGTTTCCTCGTCCTTAATTTCTTCATATACACTACTTTTGGTTAACTTACCATGAGTAGTGAGTAGTCTTCTTAATTATGCGATCCTACGGATCCCGTGCTATGTACCCAACTCTCATGTGATCAATTAACGTTTTTATTTATGCGATTCGAATATTCAATTTCATTGTGCTTAATTTTATCGTTCTTGCAAGTATTTACATTAAATGGGATGTTTGCATGCTAGAACGTATTTAGGTTATTTACCGAAAGATTGATGGGTCCTAGGTATTAATCGGATTACATGAAATTGATGTTAGGTCATGTTGCTACAATGGTAGTACATGAATTAACAGGAAAACCTTTAGTTTAACAATCGAGATCGTTGATAATCCGTGGATGGGCGGCGTTCAACGATTGAGATTAATCTGGACAATGATCCGTGGATGGGCGGCTTGTCTAGTGTTATTTCGGTTTAATTCCATATTCGATAGCATGAATAATTTACGTGATAATGATTGCATGATTAGTGGGGTTAGCACAGGTGAAGTATGGTCCTGGAATTCTTTCTCTGATAAAGTCACAAACATTTATTTTTCTACTATTTAATTTCTGTTATTTTTCACCACAACAAACCCTCATTTTAATCGGAGTAGCTAAAAAGGTCACTCGTTAGCTAATATTCACACACACTGTTCCTTGGATCGATCCTTGGCTTACCAAGGATTATAAATTTTGTTTGACTGCAATTTCGACCCCTAAAACTCATAACTTGACAAATAAACACCCCCCCCCCCCACCGCGTCGCTTATGGTTGAGTGGTGGGTGGTGGTGTTGGTGGTCAGTGTTGATGGGTGGTGGTGATGACGGTATGTGGTGGTTGGTGGCGGTGGTGATGGGTGGTGATTGGTGGTGGGTGGTGGATCGGTTGTGGGTGGTGGTGGTGTTGGGTGGTGGGTGGTGACGACGACGATGTTGAACTTAAATCAAATTTAATTTAGTTGAATTTAAGTTAAGTTAATTTAGTTTTGTTTTGTTGAATTTAATTTAATTTAATTTAGTTGAATTTAATTTAATTTAGTTGAATTTGATTTAATTTAGTTGAATTTAGTTTAGTTGAATTTAATTTATAATTCATAAATTTAAACTCCATTGGACATGCCCTTAGCTTCCAGGTGAGATTTTTTTTTATCGAAGAAAATGACATACAAAGATCCGAAGAAAAAGAACACAAAAACGACAATACAGACGACCAATTAATACTGGACCAGGACATCTAAACAAGTAAAGTAATCCAAGCATAGTTCGACAATCCGTCCATTGCTTAGTTATCTTCACTCTCCAAGGTCTAAGGCATGCCAAATTGGCCAAACGGAAGAAGTGACTCAGCAGTCAACTCTGAAGTGACGATGAAGCACTGGCCAAATTTCCACGGAACAATGGACAAGGCTACACAAGTGAGCGTCATAAGCCGGCTGTCAATAGTAGTACGCCACCTGAACTCCATAAAAGGCATCAAAGAAGACTTAAAACCTAGGACAAGTTAACTAGCCGGGAACAGGGATATGCTCCACTTCGCCTCACGCCAAGGGAGATGACCAAACCACCAAAAACAGAACAACAACCGGCCAAAAACCGGACGAGAAAAGCCACCAATACACAAAGAAACCGTGCATACATGGGAAAGCAAGCTCAGACCGAAAACGACTGAGAAGAAAAACCCTCATAAGCAGAGCTCACCTAGAGGGAACGAATAAACAAAACAAAAACCAAAAAACCCCACACCCAAAACCCACAGCCCAAAAACCACCCATAGCAACACCACCACCCACCGTCCCCAACCCACCAACAACACCCCAAACCTCCAACCACCACCACCATCGTTGGCAGTCGGGTGGAAGAGGACGGGGAGTAGGTGATGAGTCAAATTCTTGACTAATTTTCCTATACTTTTATTAGATGTTTTGATCGGTTCCGAGTCTCTTTCGATGCCTGATGCGTTGTAATATTATTCACTTCAAATCTATTTGATTCGAATGCAAGATATTTGATCAAAAACAATTTATAAGACCAGTAAGTACCGGGTCGTCCAAGGAGCAAGTCCAAACTTATGAGCACTATTCGATTTTGTTCCGATAAGTCTATTCTAGTTGCGAGATGTTTGATTGGTGTGGTTACTAAGCAAATGTATATAAACAATCTAAGGAATCGAGAGAAATGTCACAACCAAGGCTAAAGGTGTATTCTAGGGAACTACTTCACTCATATGCGTTTTTCGACTCCAAGAGTTCAATTTCATGCAAGATACTTATCTTGGATGATTAGACTAAGGCCCGTATATCTATCAAGTCGAATTCCACCTCTCGGTTACTTCTCCGACTTGAGGAAGATATATCTTATACACACGAGTCTCAATCTCTCGATATTTTTGACTCGCGTCCTACTCATATCTCTCAATTGTCAACTCTCGTTGCATAATCGATCCTTATGAGGAGGTGAAGTTCTAGCCTATCTCAATGCTAGGATGGGTCACGTTAGTGATCACCAACTAACAAGGGTGATTTACTTGCTTTCAAGAACCTTTGGCGTCCACCTCTCGGTTACTTAGCCTAGGATTCCTTAATTACTTGATATCTAGATACTTTGGCGTCCACCTCTCGGCTACTTGACCAAAGAACCATAGAAATTAATCATCTAGGCATTTTCTCAAACATCTAGAGTGCTTAACTCAAGTCATATGCCAAAACCATTCACTTAGGCATTTTCTCAAACACCTAGAGTGCATAATTTGAGCATTCAATCAAAGTAAACCACAATCACCCAAACACATGTTATTCTAGCATTGATTCATAATGGATGAGAAGTACTAACACATATGAGGTCCATAGGACCCTAGAATACCAAGGATTACTCACAAATCATGTTCACAGACAAACACAAATTGTATTGAGTACATAGAAAACGAAAACACAAGGGAAGAATAAACCAATATAGTGTAAATGATCTTCTTCAATCCTTAGTATCTTCAATCTTCAATGGATGATCCTTCCTTGAAGCCTTGGTCCTTCTTCTCTCTAGAACCCCTTCGATTTCGTCCTCCAAAAACCCCTCAAAGTCCCCGATAATTTGCCCAAAACCCCACGCTTTCTATTTATAGCCAAAGAATAAAAATCTGATTTTTCAGGCGCGACCCGAGCGAGTATGGCGGGACTCGGCTGGGTATGAGATTGATCCGAGCAGGCAGCAGAGGGGACCCGGGCGGGTGCAGAGGGACCCGGGCGAGTCCCGGCTGGGTTGATGGAAATGGGGCTCGACTGGGCTTCTGGAGCTCAGGTGCTATTCTGGCGTCTGTTTGGAAATCTTAGTCTCCGAATGTGGTCTTGGCGTCAACTGGAGAGTTATAGCCCTTTGCGTTAGCTTTCCATCAGGCTTTGAATCAACCAAATCGGACACCGTATGCGATCTGTACGTCCAAAATAAGGCCCAAAGGTCAGTCTGTCCCGTTTTGCCCGAAAATCCATATTTTGCTCCAAAACTTTGGTTTTCTGCGAGAGTTGATCTTTTTGAACCCGGGAACCGTAAAGTGTGTTTCTCACCTGAAATAGCAAGCAAGAGGGTCAAATGGCATCGAATTAGCACCGAGAATGGACCAAAACTCTTCATATATGGATATGTAAATGAGTCGAGAATTCGATTCATCAAAACACTCCACACTTAGAGTCTGATCGTCCCGAGCAAACAATAAAATCAAGCCAAAGAGAAACAAATGGCAAAAAGATAAGTCATTATGTTTGTCGCCCATTTGCTCTCATCATCCATTTATTAAAGTCTCAACTTTTATTCCTAACTATTCTAACACATATTTACAATCTAACTCCTTTTCGTAGGTGTTACGAGTGCATTTAGTGTATGCACCAAGCCTTTAAACCCCTAGGCTACCCTAGTGGACGAGTTATAGTCTCGTGAGAGTTTTCAGAAACGGGAATACTCACAAATCCCACATGCGTTTATCCCATAAGAGTGAAAGCAAGAGTGTTTAACAATTAAGGCATGGATTTCTCAAAACTTACTTCACATCCCAAGCTAGCGTCACAATCACTATACTTTTCAAGAGAGTTTTCCAACCGTTTAAACTCACATGAGGGTGCACATTCAAGGAAGTCAATACTAGAGCTATCAAGTGCCTAACCTAGGAGTCTATTCATTTTTTGAAGCAAGGCTTTTGAAAAATGGTTAAAGCTTTTTGCACAAAAAATGTCGATCGATCACCTATGCTAGCTAGGGCTAGTCCACGGGCTCACGGTATAAACTCATTTCCAAGTTTTAGACGCTAAAGTCGTAATCCATAAGGAAAGAGGAGTTTGACAACAAGAGTTCTCAAAACAAGCATAAACCGACCGATAGCTTTCGTGAAATCACAAGGGTCGTCCCAAAGCTCAACTTGCTAGCACACAATGCACGTGGTGAACTCACACATATAAGAGATGATGGAAGGGCATAAAGTCAAGTTTAACTGGTTTTTACTTGGCCTTTGGCCTACAAATGCTTTCGAGGGGGAACTTTTCTTCCTAACCCCCGGCATTTGTATGTTTTGGAGCAAAACTTCTCGTGTACATCTAGAGAGTTCTTAGTCGGGTCTTTGCCCTCTTTGACCAAGTTTTTTTTAATGGGGCCTATTTTCGCCCTCTTTTGACTCCGCACTTAAAACTTGACAATATGCCCAATATGAATATGGAATGTGTGAGAAACAACCACAAACAAGGCACGAGGCAAGAGAACTAAAGTCACCTAAAAGCAATCGAGAGGTTTAAGTTTTTCATGAAGGTTTTAAAGTGTGCTTGCTAAAAACTTTTCAAAGCATGCGCAAAAAATACTTAGATTGCTAGATAGGCAAAAGATAGCAATGAATATTGATTCACAAGAATGTGCATTCAATAGAGCTAGCTTGGTTTTAGACTCTAAATCATGTAAAAGTGAAATGTAAGCTAGATGTGACTTATAGAAGTTGAGAAATGATAGTCACAAGCCTTTAGTAGTATAACACTCATAAAATTGGGATAAAGCATGATGAATGCAAGTGTCCATTCAAAAATGATAGGCATGGCATGATATGAGTGAACTATGCGATTACCCACTCCACACTTAAAATCTAGCTTAGTCCCTAAGCGCAAACAATAAAGAAAATGAGATATAGGCGCATAGGAACTCCCCTCATTTGTAGATGTGCCCCCTTGAATAATAGAGACGCCAATGTGCTAAGCTTTATCATACAAGATGCAAATACTTTCCTTGATGACAATAGAACAAGAGAGGTTAAATGTAACAAGTGATAGATATAGAAATAATAACAAACTCAGGTATGGGCAATATGGTATCACATGGTCACAAAATAACATCATAGCATATATGTTTAAGAGAGTTCAAACGTAGCACAACCTTATACATTTTAAGCAAAATAATGACCAATTTTATGCGACATGCCTTTCTTATATAGCATAACCATATATATTTTAAGCGACATATGTAAAACTTTATGCGACATAGATAGCTATAACATAGATATCGTATAAAACAGATTAAGCGACGTGTAAAACTTTAGCTGACGTATGTGGCACTAATCTCATGCGACGACATCGGATCACACGGCAAATAATGTTAGTGTCGCCTAAACTATTTTATGTGTCCTCCGAGACTTTAAGCGACTGATGTCGCATTAGGTTTAAGCGGAACACAATTCCCACTGTCGCGTAAAGTGGTACCAACTTAAGCGACAAACGCAAACAAGTATGTCGCTTTAACAATTATGCGACATCGATTACGCGACATTACTAATGCGACCGTATGTGTGTCACATATGACTTAAGCGACAAATACTATATTAAGCGACGCATTTTTTGTTGCCGCCTAAATACAAAAATGGCGTAGTGTGAACAAGGTCGAAGCATGCCAAGTGTCAAAAAAATTTATTGTTCCAAATATCAATTATGTTGAATAAGAGACATTGTAAATATTTTCAGAACAAAAAACAAAGCTAGATAATAAGATGTATAAAAAACCCTGCAAATGATGTGCCAGCAGCCTTTCAGCTTTCTCAACATAAAAATGACACTTACGACATCTCTTCCACTTTTCCCTCTCAGCGAGCTCCATGGCCATATAGTATCACTATCAACTCGGTCAGACCTCTTTCCACTTGCTTTAAATTCTTCGCAATCCATGTCTGAATGCCACGGCAGGATACACAGAACACTGCGCACAGAAGAGTCTCCTGCAATTTGGACATTCAGAAGATGTCACCTTTTCGCCCCTATCATCATCCACTAACATATTTGAACAGTCCTCAAACGGACAGTAAACCTGCTGTGAATCACTGATGGTTGATTCACACACTACAGTCCACACTTTCCTATTGATCAAATATGCAATTGAGATAATGGTGTTCATGACCATCTCCCTCTGCTGATGCATAATCTAAGAATCACTACTACAAACAGGACTTTATGCAACGGTTCTGAGGACCATTATGCAACGGTTCCTCATCCGTTGCATAAGCCATCGTTGTATAATATCATGACATTATGCAACGGTTCAAGAAAAACCGTTGCATAAGATCATAACATTATGCAACGGTTCTAACAACAAACCGTTGCATAAACCGTTGCATAATGTTATGATCTTATGCAATGGTTATACCAAACCGTTACGCAAAGTATGAAAAAAAATTGGGCAGATTTTAGCTGTTTTAGCTCAAATCCGCCTGAAAAATTGAATACAAATTCTAAACAAAATTTAATACCCTGCTGTTACACATTTCCAAACATGAACATGCTTTCATTTCACTCAAAATACAACCATTCATACAAGTCATTATTTACAACCATTCATACACTGATTTATACCAACTTCACATAAACAATTCACATGTAAACACTATGTTCGAACAAGTAGTTGTACAAGTAGGCGGCGATCTCATCTCGCACGTCTTGTACCTTTCCCAACTCATATGCTTGTGTCCCATTAGGAAAAACCTAGAACAAATAAGAAGACGATACCATAAATATATACAAAAATTAGATTTAGAACATGGATTTAGAACAAACCTAGCTAGAACATGGATTTAGAACAAACCTAGCTAGAACATGGATTTAGAACAAAAAAATAATAGAATACACAACCAAGCTACATTTGTCACCATTTTAATAGAGTAGGACAAGACTAGCATGCTTACTTGGTCAAAGTTCTCCACATATGCCCCGTTATTAGCACGAACAAATTCCATTATGTCCCGAATATTTCTCAGAACATAATAACCGCATAAATTACTATCCTCGGGTTGTTTCGGACACTGCATGATAAGTAAACTCAGTTCACACTTTATTAATGAAAATTACAAGAATATTAAAGGAATGCTTCGTCAATGAATACCGTCACTATCTTCCATTCGACTCGACGATCAATCCCCGGATTACATCCTTGATAGTATCGCTGCAATCCCCTAAAATAAATAACAATACGTAATTACTGACTGTCAATGCAAGATACAAAATAATAGTAAGTTCGAAACTTACGAGTCCACTAAAGCTTTTGCATCGCTGTGTATAGCGGTTGCGTATTGGGAGGAGTTGAACCAATGGACTACACCTTGGTTGGGGAAGATAACGCACAACATCCAATGAAACCTACATCAACGAACTAAATTCATACACCCCATATTTCAAAAAACAGGTAATATAGTACAAGTAATTTATGTACTTACGCCGCAGTATTTATATAAGGCATAAAGTAGCAATAATTGCGATCTTTGTCTGGCATATTAAGTCTTGATACAAATGCCTCCAGCCTCTCATTTATGTGATTGGAAGGGCTCACAGTCGTGGGATTGAAGAACCCGAATCGAACCTCTGAAACAATCATCTGATTGTATAAAGAACTATAAAATGAAAAACTTGTAAAGTTAGACCTTCTGCAACAAATGATGAACAACTAATGACAAGGGTATTACCATATATATAAATCACAATGTGAGTTCGACAACGGTGCCAATGCATATATATCACCGACATTATCTGGGCCTACTGTGGAAGTGTAGTCGTCACCGAAAACTTCGTCAGCGATGCGTACTCTAACAACGTTTCTGCCCAAGTTAGACCACATGTCGTGTAGAAATCGACAGTCGATGGAATAATTTTCTACTGCATCATTTGAAGTCGGTGGCAAGTGGTAGTATAGTTGCATGGTATATGCCTGAATTTCGAATGTTAGTAGATAATTCAAAGAAAATTTGATAAATTAAATTATGGAAAGATGGTTCAAATATTTGATATAATTACCCTTATGTTGTTTTCAATCAAGTGCTTCGGCCATGTCACCAAGTCTGATTCCCCCTCTGCATCTCGTGTTGTCTTTAATTTCTCTCCATGGGGAATTGGCAGTCCAACATTCTGACCAAGTGCACTATCGACCTTCACCTTCACCATTTCATCAGGTAGTGGAATAGAACGTAGCAGACGACCGATAGCCAATAGTCGTCTCTCATTATTAAGTCCCTCTTCGATGTATTATAGGCTTCTTAGCCCAATCTGTCAACGTAAATAAATTCATGGTGTTTACATTCGTAAGAAAAATATAAACCAAATAGTAAGGAAATAATGACTTTAAAAATCTCCAAATACCTTTGGTATATTCTTCCAAGGGTCCGTATCTGTGGGAGCATCGGTGAAGCAGTATTGACTCTGTCGATCAGACGGCTCAATGCGAATAGCACTAGAACTGGGTGTCACCCTCGAAGAGGTAGAGCTAGGTAATCCAATCCTCCATGGAATGTGTGACCCAAGTCCTCAGGTACGTCCAGGGTGCTCATCCGTGCCAATAGCCTCCGTCAATATGTCACGTCGGCCTCGAGAAGAAAATTCTCCTCGAGCGGCCATTTCCACTAAATCATCCTATTTTTTCAGAAAATTACCAATAATTAGTGTATAATTTAAAAAAAACTTAACTATTAAAATACACATAAGGAACTTACAATCTTTGTAGCCACTCCTTGAGATGCCTCAAAGACGAACTCAGCATTTTTTTTATTCGTCCCCTCTTCCACAAATCATGCCTCTCTATAGAGACATAATTAGAAGCTTGTTCCTCTTGAATTTCCCCATGAGAAATTAACTCAGCTATTTTTTTCTTTTGCCATTGCCTCTTCCAATTTTCTATATCCTCCTCGACCTAAGACGTGCTCATATTTATTCTTCTTGACCAGATCCTTGTTTGTGTCCCTTAATTTCTTTGCAGCTTCGAAGAGCCTCTGCTCCTTAAAAGTCTTCCACCGATTGGAGTCAATGTACAGATACATTTTCAAAGCATCTTCATCTGTTCCGTCACCGTAGATGTAATCATTTGCGAGGCGTGTCTTAAATTGTTTCCACATGTTGCATGCACAGATAAGCTCCTGATTTTTATGCTCCTCGACTCCATCAAAAATTGCCTGAAAATATATATAACAAGTTTTATTTAATACAAAAGTTAATTACCATGTTAAAAACAAATACAATGTCAAAATTAAAGAAGCTCTTACAGTTGCCTCTCTCCACACAATGTCTTTAAAATGTTTAGGGACCTTCCTCTAATCGGTGTAGGTGATAGGGACACGACAACGAACCAACATACCCAAGTGGCTCCTCCAATTATCTGCATGCTGTCCTGTTGGATTCCCTCTTCTATTGAATGTCACCGTGGCCTTCGTACCAGACTCCTTGAGTCTCTTAATCAACTTGCTCATATATACAGGGCCTTTCTTCTTTCTAACTGTACCAAAAGTGATAGTATGGTCATCCTCACTGCTGCTGCTGCTATGTGAAATGGCCCTTATCCTGTAAACATGAAATTAAACGTCAGATTAATTAATCAATAAACCAATTCTCAGAAATAAATAAATAACTACAAAAGTTATAAATAAATAACATACACAAATTAAATTTCTTTATCAATCCATATTCCTTCTCCATGATCTTCGCGTAGTTGTATTTCATCATCAGCTTCACTGTCATCGTTCTCCACGGGAACTATCGTACAAACGGGCATGCATTCCTCAGCTAGATCTTCAGATGTATCACTGATTACTTGTTGTTTTTCTTGGAGGACAACAAAACGGTTGTTATCATAAGGGTCACTGACGTAAAATGCTTGTCTTGCTTGTTTGGCCATAATGAATGGCTCATCCTTGTACCCTTCTCTTCGAAAATCCACAAAAGTCATTCCATATTCATCAGTATGAACCGCCGAATTACTAACCCATTTACATTTAAAAACAAGCACTCGAAACTTTACATAATCCAACTCCCATAATTCTTCGATGACTCGAAAATAATTAATAGGAACATATATTGGATTCTGATCTCTACCACTAGAAACAAGAGTGGTTTCAGCAGCAAGTGTGACACCACTATTTTGCACAACAAAGTGGTCATCTTGAACTTTTGTGTGTAAACAAAATCCATTAATGTCATAAGCGTTCCACGTGTATATCGTTAGTGTAGGACCAGGCATAAGCCCCTTTACCAAGTCATCAGACTCTTCTTCAGAGTTGGCCTGATTATTTAAAATCTCATTACATCTCAGCTAGTTACAAAATGACCAACTATGTTCTTTTTGCAACCACTGCTCGGATTTTCTTGAGAATGCACTCCTTAATATGTTTAGGTGCTGCTCTATGAAAGGCGTGATATCAGGCATATGTTGCAATACATAGAAATGAGCTTTCGTCAACTCATCAAATGATGGGTTCTTAAATTTCTGACCACTTGTGCCCTTTCCATTAAATCAATCAGAATGACGTGGCCTGGGAATCTCAACTGCGGCTGTATTTTCCAAAAAATTAGTGCAAAATTCGACAGCCTCTTCAGTTATGTATCCCTCCGCTATACACCCTTCGGGACAATGTCTATTTCTCACGTAACTCTTTAGAATCTTCATGTACCTCTCAAAAGGGTACATCCATCTCATATGAACTGGTCCAAGAATTCGAATCTCGCGCACCAAATGAACAGTAAGATGCACCATTATATCAAAAAAGCTAGGTGGAAAAAACATCTCTAGTTGGCATAGTGTAACAACAATCTGCTCTTGTAGTTTATCAAGCTCTGATGAATCAACAATCTTGGCAGACAAAGAGCTAAAAATGACGCAGAGTCTTTGTACAGCGGACCTCACTTTAGGAGACAGTACACCTCTAATTGCAATAGGCAACAACTGTTGAATTAATGTATGATAGTCATGAGATTTTAATCCATTCAACCGCAGATCCTTCATTGAAACCAAGCTGGCAATATTCGAAGAGTACCCATACGGAACTTTAACTCCTTTCAGACATCCACACAAAATTGATTTCTCACTCTTAGAAAGAGTGGTGCATGACGGAGGCAAATATGTACGCTTTCCTTCAGTTTGAGGTGCTAATTTGGTACGAATGTTCATGTCCAACATATCCAGTCTAGCTTTCAATCCATCCTTTGTTTTTCCGGGAATGTTTAATAAAGTACCAATAAGACTGTCACATATATTCTTTTCAACATGCATCACATCAATACAATGTCTGATGTCAAGTGTATGCCAATAAGGAAGATCAAAAAATATTGATCGCTTCTTCCATGGAGTACCTTCAATGCGTGCATTGGGCTTCCCAAATCGATTTGTAATATTTTGAATTTTTTGAAGTATTTCATCTCCAGAAGCCGGTCGAGGTTCTATGTTCGGTCTCACCATTAAATGCAGCCTTATTCCGCCTGTAAGGATGATGCCTCGATAAGAAACGTCGATGTCCCATGTAAACCATTTTTCGACAATTCTTTAGATGTCGTGCATGTGTCTCTTCCCCGCAAATTGGACAAGCTTTGTACCCTTTAATACTGTACCCGGATAAGTTACCATAAGCTGGGAAGTCATTGATGGTACACATTAGCATGGCACGCATATTAAAATATTCTTGTCTTGATGCGTCAAACGTCCGTACTCCTTCGTTCCATAAAAGCTTCAAATCATCTATCAAAGGAGCTAAATATACATCAATATCATTTCCGGGCTGTCGAGGACCCGATATCAATAGAGAAAGCAGCATATACTTACGCTTCATGGTTAACCTGAGAGGAAGATTGTGGATAACCAATATCACAGGCCATGTACTATGCTGAGTACTGAGGTTTCCATGTGGATTCACCCCATCAATAGAAAGGTCAAGGCGTAAATTTCTACACTCTGGTCCAAATGTCGGGAATGTGTTGTCTACTTTTGTCCATTGTTGTGAATCAGCAGGATGACGCATTTTCGTATCAATAACGCGTTTCTCAGCATGCCAACGCATATTATCATAATCTTTCAAGCTAGCAAACAATCTCTGAAACCTGGGGATTAGTGGAAGATATCATTGTACTTTAGAAGCAGTGCCTTTGGAACCATTTTTCGGTTCTTTGTTTAACTTATAACGAGGAGACTTGCACACCGGACATTCAACCATATCTTTATAGGAATTCCGATACATTATACAATCATTAAGACAAGCATGTATCTTCTCATAATCGATACCCATGGGACACATAACTTTTTTAGCCTCGTAACAACGGTTAGGTAGGGTGTTATCCTCTGGAAGCATATCTTTCACCATAGTTAACAATTCAGTGAAACTTACATCACTCCATCCATTTTTTGCTTTCAAGTTGAATATCTTCAAAGTTGCAGATAGCCTTATGTATTTGGAGCACTCTTCGTATAATGGTAATTCTGAATCATTCCTTAATGACTCCAAAACTTGAGGTCCAGCAACAAACTCGTCGGCAATATTGCTGACCAAGTCAATTATATTATCGTCCTCTGATGAGTCGTATTTATACGACTCGTCAAATCAACTAACCCCGTTTATTTCGACACTTTATTATGCGAACAGTTACTTTTTAGTGTTGTTTTGTATTCCAGGTGTTTCGGAAGCTCTAGGAGGAAACGTGCATAACAGATGTCATTTCATGCCAAAAACATCACAATGACAAATCAGACCCTTGGGCATTCGACGGAGTGCTGGGGACGAACCACTGATCAGATAAATACGAGCCATATGTCATTGCGTAGCTGACTCGATTCCCTACAACTCTCTAGTTCACACTGAGAGCAGCCGAAGTCAGATAGAAGGTCGAATCCAGAGTCGAAGTCGGAAATGGCGCGCAGAAGAAGGAAACAGACTCATCGCCTACCGCGTCACATGTAGACATTAGCTCGACGCTAATGTCCGAAGAAGACGCGGCTTAATGTCTTAAGGAAACGCGGCGTAATGTCAAGGCGAGACGCGGAGAAGCCGACGAGGTGCTGACATCAGCAACCCGTGTGATGACGTCAGCAGCCCGAAAGTTGATAATTCAAGGCCCAAAACGGATTTAGAAACCCAATTTGATAATTGAACCCAAAAACAGATTTGGGAACACAGTTTTGCTATATATTAAGGTTTTGGGTTAGGGGTTTCAATATCACATAATCCTACGAAGACTGAGACAGCTCTGGAGAAGACGAAGAACGAGAAGCTTTCGGCGATACAGAGAATTTCTACTTCTTTTTCATCAAAAATATTTGTGCTTATTTCTATGTCAATGAGTAGCTAAATTCTTGTTTCAGTTTAGGGTTTCGTACATTGTGGACATGTTTTGAGATTCTTGTTCTTAATGCTATGTTATATTTTACTAGTTCTTGTGCTCATTCTTATGAATTGAATTGTTAGACTAAGTGGAAGCTTTGTCGCAAAGCTTAGTCGAACAACTAATTCTTACCGTTAATATCTACTGGATACTTTGTCGTAAAGGTAGTTAGTAACACCTAAGCTGAATAATACCTTTGTCGGATTATTTAGTTTAAGAAAGAACTAAAGGTCTAACACCTTTGTCGGGATACTTGGGTTGTTACCTTTGTCGGAACGACCACACTTTAAAATATAAGATTGATCATTAGATATCTATGATAAATGTGTCACAATAGAAACCATAGACTGAATTTTCTCGCTGATTGAAAACCCTAATACTTGTCTTTTTCTTTTGTGCTTTGCAAACAATTACTCACAAAATCCCCCCTTTTCTTTATTTACTTTCAGATACAACTTCAACAACACCAGCTCCCTTGGGTTCGACCCTGCTTGCCGCCTTACTAGTTCATAGCAGGAGAAATATAAATTAATAAATTTGACGCGTCAGACGACGCGCGTCAAATTTTGGCGCCGTTGCCGGGGAGCTACGCTTCGGTGAAGTTGTTTCTTTTTGTTTTTATTTTCTGATTTCTATTTTTATTTTTATTTAGTTATTTTTCGTGCTTGCTACTTGTTCACCATGTCTCGCGCAGGTAGTCAGGTTGGAGATGACCTGAACAACAACAATGTGATCGCCCTAGTAAATGAAAACACAGATATACCTCCATTCTATGATGACTCGGAGCAACTCTTTCGTGCTCGAAGCCGCGAAGTTCGGGAGGCTGCCCGAGCAAATGAGAGGGCGCCAGGTGTCCAGAATGGTGCTGGCCCGAGGCAACCGCCTCCACCGCCACCACCTCAGCAGCCGCCTCCTCAGCGCATCGTCCCACCGCCTCCACTACAGCAGCCTCTCATCAGGGAAGAGTATAACGAAGAATACTACTACCGAGAGCCCACCATGGGGGAGCTGTCCGCTCTGAACTTCCGGAACCTACCGTGGTGCATCTACGAGGGGCCGAAACTTGAGGGAATAGTCATCAACTCGGCAGTCGTGCACCATCTGCCCAAGTTCTCGGGACGCCGGGGAGAGTCGGCTACCACACATCTTCAGCGTCTCCATGGCATCTGCCAAAACCTCAGACCATATGGAGTCGAAGTGGAAGACTTTAAGTTAAAGGCCTTTTACTTCTCTTTGATTGATGTCGCTAATGATTGGTTTTTGTCTCTACCTTCAGGTAGCATCCAGACATGGGACCAGATGCAGAGGAAGTTCCTGAACAAACAGCATGCAGGGCGATGCAGGTTCGCAAGCAGCTACAGGATCTTAGACAAGGGCCTAACGAGTCGATGTACGACTATCTAGAAAAGTTCAACCACTTGGAACAGAGCTGCTGTAACCTCGGACTTCCGGAGAAGCTTGTCATTGAATACATACTCGATGGCCTGAGACCGCTCGACAGGATGCTCCTAGACGCCTCGGTTGGAGGCACGATCATGAACCTGCCCCTAGGTCGAATCAGGAAGCTGATCGCAGACGTGGCTGAGAACGCAAGGTTCTGAGAGGAGACCATTCGGCAGGAGGAATTCAGCCGAACCAGGAATGTTGCAAAGGCTGACACCCCGGTGAATCCCATGGCCAAAGAGATAAAGCAGATGAAAGAGATGATACAACAGCTGATCAGAAGGCAGTCGGTCCAGCTGAAGCCATGTGAGTTTTGTGGTGCAACGGACCACAAGACAGATGCTTGTCCAACCTTGGTGGAAGACGAACAAGGTGAAATCAATGCAGTGGATGGGTGCCAGAACTACAATAGCCGGGCCGGGCCGAGCCGACAGTATGGGCAAGCAGCCAGCGGGCAGAACTGGAGGAATGACAACCATGCCATGAGGGAACCGACACAGCAGGTCGCGCCTCAACAGTCCCAGCAGTATTACCGTCCACCATACCGCCAACAATAGAGAGGATACAACGGGCCGAGTCAGTATCAGTCGCGAGGACAACACCAAAACCAGGCAGGCCCGAGTCAGCAAGGATCGAGCAAGTCCCTGGAGGACATCGTGAAGGACCTCGCCGCCACCATGCATCAATATCAGGCCAAGACCGATGGAGCAATTTCTGAGCTGTCTAAGCAGATGTCCCAGATAGCCACTACAGTTTCTGAGCTGAAGAATGATCCGGGAAGGCTTCCGTCGCAGACCATTCCAAACCCGAAAAGAAATGTCAATGCAGTAACACTTAGGAGCGGGAAGGAGTTGAAAAATAGCAAAAAGGAGCCAGTATCAGAGCCCACCGCACCTGCAGTAGACATTGGCTCAACGCTAATGTCTGAAACAGACGCGGCAGTAACATCCACACCAGACGCGGCCGTAACGTCAACGCGAAATGCGGTCCACACTGAGGCAACTTCAAAAGA
The DNA here is from genome assembly GCA_033675395.1 of Rhodiola chrysanthemifolia. NCBI lineage: Eukaryota > Viridiplantae > Streptophyta > Magnoliopsida > Saxifragales > Crassulaceae > Rhodiola > Rhodiola chrysanthemifolia. Next base: position 26,151,926 of record CM066210.1, on the reverse strand, counting down.
CGATCTTCCACTTCCGTTTCCCATACAGGTCAAGGCCCCAAGCAAGCATATGATCGATAAGGATGTGTGTGAGCTATTTAGCAAGGTGGAGATCAACATTCCACCCCTCTAGGCGATTAAGCAAATTCCGCGCTATGCGAAGTTTCTTAAGGACCTATGCACAAATAGGAGGCGCTCCACTCGCGACGATCAAGAACTGCTTAGTAAAAATGTCTCTGCTGTCATACAGCGCAAGGTACCCCCTAAATGTGGTGATCCCGGTACATATAATATTCCTTGCACTATCGGTAATATTCGAATTGAGAACTGCATGCTTGACCTTGGTGCCTCGATTAATGTCGTACCATATTCTATCTATTCTTGTCTTCGTATTGGTCCGTTAGAACCTGCAGGTCTGACCATACAGCTAGCAGACAGATCATGTAAGCAACCGGAAGGCAAAATTGAGGATTTTCTAGTGCAGGTGGGGGAACTGGTGTTCCCCGCTGATTTTTACGTGCTTAAGATGGACAGCAGCGACCCGACGGATCACGCTCCTATTTTACTAGGTCGACCATTCTTAAAAACTTCAAAGATGAAGATCGACTGTGACAGCGGCACACTTTCCATGGAGGTGGAGGGCGAAGTGATTCGCTTCGATATTTTCCAGGCTATGAAACACCCACCAGATTTTACTTCGGTACACACTCTAGATGCGCTGGACGATCTTGTCCAGGAAGTGACACCGGAGAGAGGAGCGGACCCACTCGAGATTGCACTCGGGAGAGCGGTCTACTCGCACGAGGACTCATACGAGTTCGCTGAGACGATTCTTGACGTGCTGTCTCAGCTGGCGATTGCACGACCACTCACACCCAGGTATGAAGTTAATGCGGTTCATTTATTTAAATCTAACGTGTTTTTGCCTTCTACTGTGCAGGCACCTGAACTGGAACTGAAACCTCTACCTGAGCACCTGAAATATGCGTTCCTGGGGGAGAACAACACGCTGCCCGTCATCATCAAAACGGGCTAGAAATAGACCAGGAGAGGCGATTGATCGAGGTGCTGAGTAGCTCGCTATTGGATGGACACTTGCAGACATCAGAGGAATCAGCCCAGCCGTGTGCATGCACCGTATCTTGCTGGAGGATGGAGCTAAGCCTTCTAGAGAGCCTCAGAGGAGATTGAACCCGATCATGATGGAGGTAGTTCAGAAGGAAATTCAGAAATTGCTGGATGCTGACGTGATTTACCCTATTTCAGACAACCAGTGGGTGAGCTCAGTTCATGTAGTCCCAAAGAAGACGGGTATCACAGTCGAGAAGAATGCTGCAGGTGAGATGGTGACTACTAGAGTCAAGAACGGATGGCGCATGTGCATCGATTACAAGAAGCTAAATGCCGTGACGCGTAAGGATCACTTTCCTCTTCCGTTTATTGACCAGATGCTTGATAGGCTGGCAGGTAAGCCTTATTTTTGTTTTCTTGATGGATTTTCTGGTTATAATCAAATTCCCATTGCACCCGAGGACCAGGAAAAGACTACCTTCACATGTCCCTTCGGTACGTTTGCTTTTAGACGTATGTCTTTTGGATTGTGTAACGCACCCGGCACTTTTCAGCGGGTGGTTACGAGCATATTTTCTGACATGATAGGTACTTTCTGACATAACAGCCCTTCAAATTTCCACTCAACCCTTCAAACATCCAAATCCCGATCCTAAATCGATCAAGCAACACCACACCAAATCTCAATTCAGTTTCAGTATCCATAACCTATTTTGTACGCTTGCTTAATGGAAATTTAGAACCCTACCTGCTGAATCGGAGTGAAGTTGAGGTCAGAATTTACGGAAGAGTGAGGGACGGCCTTGGAGTACGACTAAGGTGAGAGAGGGCGACTGAGGGCGGGGCAAATGAGGGTGAGGTGACGGACGTCGAGGAACGACAACGATAGTGACGGAGTGACGGACTGGGCGACGAATGACTGACGAGTGAGCGGAGTGACGGACTGAGCGGAGGAGGGGGGTTCTAGCGGGATTGGAAGAAGACTCACGAGTTCTGTTTTTCAATTTTAGGTTTAACTTTATGCATCGGTTCTTCAAAAACCGTTGCATAAGTTTCACTTCAGGCAACGGTTTTAAAATTAACCGTTGCATAATATCTACCTTATGCAACAGTTTAACAGACCTGTTGCATAAAGTGACCCTTATGCAACGGTTTTTAAAAAAACCGTGGCTTAATCTAAAACCGTTGCGTAATGATAAATTTAAACCGTTGCATAAAGTCCTGTCTGTAGTAGTGAATGCTTCAAAGTCTACAAAAGGCCGGCCCTCATATACAGATTAGGTTGTCATTGTACAAGTGCTCGCTCCACATGGGCTCATTTTGTTACTAATTAAGGATGATTTTATATACTAATCTGAATTATTTTAATTTTAAGTTAATTAAACTTAGTTAAAACTCAAAGTTTCAAATATCATTAATAAACTTAAAATTTAAAAAAAAATCTATTTAAAAAAATACAAAAATTTTGTATCTTATTATAAGTCCCAATAATAAAATTCGAACAACGGCCAATCAAATGTCAGGCGGCCCTGATAGGTAAGGATGTTAAGAAACAATATGAATGTCTCCTACAAATGTGAGATGACCATTGAACCTATGTATCCCATATGAGAATCTGGGAAGGTAATCAGATGATTTATTTACCACTGTCTATAAGAACATTTGACTGTCAATACTGCCACTAATATAGCTTTATTTCTATCGAAGCAGTGTTATCTTAACCATGTTGTAAGGACTCCTATTTCTCAGAAAAGAACTAATAAAGTTCTGTTTTCAGAAACAATATAGTTTTATTTCTACTAGTACCGCTTAGGATTTTGATTTCTTCTTGGAAAAGAACTAATAAAGTCTTTTTATTGGGTTTTAATTATTTTTATACATAATTTTATTATTTTGCATAACAGGACATATCTACTGTCTAATTTCATTTTTATATATTTAAATACTATAAAGTATATATGTTCATAATATTTAAAATAGTTTTTATAAACTAAATATTTTATTAGTTTTTTAACATAGATTCGAGTTACATGGGTGTTTGGTGTTGTTGTTTCTGTTAATAGCTTCATAAAAATACAAATCGGAAAGTTAATAAATATTTCCGTTGAGTAATTAGTTCAATACAATGTTAAGAATTGTGGCAGTGAAATAAAGTTTCCTATCCTTGGGATATGAGCATTGTTCAACATAAAGGTTTAACTTCTTGGGAGGCTTATCCTGATGGCAAACGCAAACTGAAGAGAAAGCGTTTTATTTCAACCGCCAAGTTTGAATGTTTTAATATTGTAAGTAACATGCAATGAAGGTTGCAGTATCCAAACAATTCATAACTGTTTCATTGCACGCTAGCTTGAAGCTTTAGTGGTACGAAATAGGTGTCGTTATGTGTAGGTGTTGTGAATTAGCCATCGATAGTCACCGTTGCGTGGTTATAGTAAGTTATGACACCTTGAAAGATGGACATGATTATTGGATATGCAAGAACTCAATAGGGAAAGAAGTGAGGAGAAAATAGATATGTAGGGCCGACCCACCTATACATGTTAGTTTGTCACATTAGACAATGGCTCACTATATACGGGGCCCATTTTGGCAGTAATTAAAGATAATTTTATATACTAATATGAATTATTTTAGTTTTAAATTAATTTAGTTTAAAACTTGGTCCAAATATCATTATTAAAGTTTAAATTACAAAAATCTAAGCTCCTCTCATATAGAGGATGAGTGCCCTCATACATTCCAAGAGGAAGAGATGCAAAATACCGAGGAAGTTCATTTTTTTGGAAAGAAACCAAGTGAATTATGGGGAGGACTGGGATCACCCAAACTTTTCATATAAGACAACTGAACCTATCAAGTATGATGTAAATTGGCGCCAAAAGAGCAATCCTCCCCCCGGTTTCACCCCGAGAAACCAAGACTTTCAAAGGCAAAATCAAGGTTATCAAAAGCAAACATATCAGGGATAATCTAGCCAACCTCAACAACAAATTCAAGCCCAACCTCCAACGATGGAAGAATCTACTATGACCACATTGCTAGCTACACTTATTGCGGGCCAAAATAAGACCACTCAAGATCAAAATAAGATGGCTCAAGATCAAATCAAGGCCACTCAAGAGAATAAACTCATGTTCCAAGCAATCAACTAAAGGCTAGATGAAATGTCCACTCACAACAAGATGTTGGAAACTCAAATTGCCCAACAATCTAGTTCCTCCACAAGAAATAAAGGAAAACTTCCCTATAAACCGGACTTTCATCAAAATGAACATGTGAGCGCTATCACCTTGAGGAGTGGGAACACTTACACACCTCCCTCGCCTAATCCAAAGGACACGAGAACAAGGTTGCCTGTTATCATTGAAGAAAGCGAGGAGGAGGTTGAGGAAGAAATCCTCACGCCAAAAGAAGTTCACCCTAAGAACTCAACGAAGGAAGTTGCTAAGGATGCAACGAAAGAGCCTCCCCTTATTATCATTTATTTACTGTACGGGACCCACATTTATATACACTCTCCTCCACTTTTCCTCTCTCATTGTTCTTTATTTGCTTTTCTTAATTCCCATGCCCACTGTCCTTTTGGACAAACAAAGTGGGACGGAGGGAGTAGTTGGTTTAGTTGTCGGCTTCGGCCGGACCCTGTCGGCTTCGGCCGGAAATTGTCGGCTAAGGCCGGAATTGGTCAGCTTCGGCTGTACCGGGTGTCGCTTAAGGGCCATCTGCTCTATATTTCGTTGTAAGTGTCGTCTGCTTCGGCCAGGCGGCCGGGCTTTATTGGGCCCTTATTGGGCAGTTGTACTGTTCTTGCCCGTTGGCAACTTAATCAAAAAAAATCTAGATAATAGATATAACAATATGCCCTTTCTAAGACTAGTTGTGCAAAAGAAATGACTTAAATGTAACATAAGTGGAGCAGTGTTGAGAGGAAGCTCCTCTAGACTAATATATCCAGTCTCATCAATGTACAAGCTCTTTCTGCACAAAACAAATTGTTAGCCGGATTTTCATCACCGAAAATTCGTCAATCCCTAATGAAATAAAGTCTCACATCAATATGCTTTGACCTCTCATGATAAACAAGATCTTTACATAAGCATAGGGAAGACTATCCATGAAAACTTTAGGTGTACTACTTTTCCCACTGATATATTTCAACAAGCCGCCTAATCAATTGACCTTTTTTACAGTTTCAGTTGTTGTTATTTACTCACCCTCAGTTGTTGTTGTATGCTCTGTCTCAGTTGAAGATAATGAAACTATATTGTTCCACGACATGCAATTATCATTCCATGTGAAATAAAAAGGAGTAGTGAACTTCCTTTTATCATTATTACTTGCATAATTAGAGTCAACATATTTGCTTGATATCAGCATTAGGTTCATGATCAAAATAAACTAGACCAAGCTTATCAGTTCCCAACATATACTTAAGTGGATACTTCATAGCTTCTCAATGCCTCATACCAGGGTTAGACCAAAACTTGCTTAATTCAAAGCCTAGTACACAACACATCATACATCACAGATGCAACAAGCAAATAACAGGGAATAACATGCATTTCTTTTTTTTCTCGCTTAATTCTATGGCAATCATCTTTAGAAAAAATTATCTAGCACTTTGCTAATATGTGTCAAAATTAGTTTCCCTTTCACCTTGTCCCTAAAATTATTTATGTTCAAAATATTTTGGGCATTGCCCAAATCTTTCAAATCAAAATTTTTGCTCAAATTAGTCTTAATACCAAATATTTCAAACTAGCTAGAAATACTAATGATCTGAGTCTCGGAAAATTTCCCAATTTGCTCAAAAATCAAATTTGCATTCCCTTTATACTCAATCTTCAAATTATATTCCCAATTTACCAACGGCGCCTTAACTATAAGCCGCTCTTCGGAACATCGGTTTAAGTCTCGTGGCATATTTAAGCAAAGGAAAACTGAGTAAGCCAGCTGACGTGGTAATTTAAACTAAGGCGTTGTTAGCAACAGCGCCTTAGGTTAAAATAACTCAATCGCGTTTCATTCTTCCCGTTTGGTTGAAATCGAAATCGACTTTCGTTTCGACATCACCCATGTTCTACGTTCGACATCCTCGCCTTCATCCTCGTCGATCGTACTCTCTGTCCCAATTCGAGCCCCTGACTTCCAGATTACATTAAAACGCTGTAAGCAACGGCAGCTTTGTTTTGGACGCTGTATCGAACAGCGGTTGCAACTTACTTGGCAATTTATGCCCAACTAACTTTATTTTTTGACTTAATTATGCCACTAGGCCTAAGACGCCGTTGGTTAGGGCGTTTTATTATTAAGACGTCGTCCACGACAGCGCCTTAAGAAACGTCAGTAAATTAGAAATGTAATTTAAAGATTGAGTATAAAGGGAATGTAAATTTGATTTTTGAGCAAATTGGAAAATTTTCCCAGAATATCGTCCACATACAAAAGCAGGTAAAGCACATAAACTGAGGGGGCAAGAAAAGGTAAACAAAAAAAAAAGAAGCACATAAATGACGATATCATATATCAGCCTTTCAAGTATAGGCTAGGCCTGTGTATCAAAATTGGTTCTAGCAAATCTTGAAGACAAAATTAATTTGTGCAACTGCTGTCGGTCGAAATTAGGGGTGGATATCAATCTCTATCAAGTGATGCATTTCTGATGATTTACAATGCTCAACTGGTTGCTTTAATTATATCATTGGATTCCATCGGAGTTGGTAAGCATCCCAGCATTTCCATGTAAATTTCCAGCCTGCAATATACACATAAAAATAAGAATTAATTTCTAATTTAGTCTAAATCCAAATTTGATTTCCTCATGTGGCCAATTTCTAAATTGATTTTTCAAAATGGTTGTATTCCCTTAGGCGTCGTTGGCAACGGCGTTTAAGATATAAAGACGCTTTAATCCTAGTGTCATTTTTACTCGATATAATACTGAGTCATGGGCTTATGTGGCTAACAGCGTCTAAGTTGAGATCTTTTTTCTTCAGGCAATCGTGAGAGAGAGAAAATCGACGAGAAAATATCTCAACTTAATAGCGCCTAAAAAAATTGCCACATAAGCCCATGACTGTGCATTATATCGAGTAAAAACGACACTAGAATTAAAGCGATGTTGGCAACGGCGCTTTATTTCTTAGGCGACGTTGGCAACAACGCCTAAGAGAATATGATCATTTTGAAAAATCAATTTAGAAATTGGCCACATGAGGAAATCAATTTTTTTTTTTGATGGGAAAAGTAGTACAAGAGTTGGACAATGCCAAAAACACTAACTCAATCTAGTACCTAAAGCACACTGAAGTCCAGCCGAAGACGGCAACCCATCTCAATACAGAATCACCACCAAACAGGTGGGATGACACAGCCAGACAGGCGGGAAACACCACCAATAGACGGTGGAAAGACACCAACCCAAAAAGGGTGGAAAACACCATCAAACACGATGGAAGACACCACCAAACCAGGTGGAACACGCCCTAAAACTAAACATAAGTCTACCGCTAAACTACTCCCTAAACATGAAAGATCTAATGCCGAGCCGTCAACGGGGCCAACCACTCCAGCAACGAAAACGAGTTCGAGTCACTCGCGCCTGCCAGAGCCCCCCACCTGACCAGATCCGACCTATAAGGCCAAAACCCGGATCCGGCAGGGCCCAAAAACCCCCCCAGAAAGTCTCCGGCCAGCCCCACCACCAACCTCCACCGGCCAAACCACCAGCAGCCACCTCCCCCACCTCCTCTACGCGCTCACCAGCAGCAGCCCTCCCTCCAACCGTCACCAGCCCTAGATCCGTCCACCCCCGCCTACGCCTCCATGGTGAAGCCTCCAAGCCGCCAGCAGCCGCCATCCCTGGAAGAAAAGACGCCACCCGACTTGAACCCGTAACCCTCACCACCACCCATCCATCCGCGGACGAAACAGCCGATCCAAGCTGGAGCAGGGACGAGAAGAGGGGCACCAAAATCCAGCCCGACGCAGCAGGAGCAGCACAACCAAACCTCCAAACCGAACAGAGAACACCTATATACAGACCCTTCCCCACCCCTCCCAAATCGCCACCCAAGCCGACTACCTCCAAACCCACGCCACAACACCAGCACACCATCACAGACGGGGTACGGACGGACACCGAGGAGGAGGAGAAGAAGACATGGAAGGGAGGGAGAGGGAGGAAGGCAAGAGCCGATCGACGCTTGTCTCGAGTTACTTCTCGGAGCTTCGGGAAGAGTTACTTCTCGAAGCTTCGGGAAGAGTCTACTGGGGAGAGAGAAAAGAGCAGAGGAAATCAAATTTGAATTTAGGCTAGCTACATTGGACATTTTTTCTAAAAATAACCTATACGTGCATGCTCTCAACATGTTTTTAATTTTAATAAATTGACAAATAATTGGTCATACTTATATAAATGATTTCATGTAACATTCACACGAGAAAAAAAAAGAAATTTTCAAAATAAAATGAGTGCATTTAATTGCTTCTTTTTTTTTATTTGATGGTTTTGTATGTTAGAGATTATTAATTCAAATCATGAGTCCGACACAAATCTAATTTAGGAGAAGCTTTCCAACAACTGATCTTAAAGAGATAACAACTTCCTATTTTATTACAACACCACATTATCGTCACATATATATGCAGGAAAATCATTGTTTGTCAAATCAGCCAAAATTGAGATTTAAAGATATATAAGCCGGCCAAGGACTCCAACTCTCAATCATGAAGCAAGTCTATCAACCGAAAGTCTCTCTATTAATTATCATTCAGCTAAAGCATGTAGAGATATATGCATGTGGTCTGTCTCAGATGTATGATCAGGTGAGTTTGAGGATGGAAAATGTGTACTGGAGAAACACGTAAATTGAGGTATTGGCGTGTCTCAACTTGAAAGCATTGTTAGATGAGTTATCCATAACAATGGTATCTCTAGTTGAGCCGCGCCAATATCTTGCTTTCTTGCAGGCACCATATGTTGTTCCCTCTACTAATTCCCTATCCATATCCATTCTTTTTATTTCCTGCCGTTGTGTTTTTGGATCAGTTTGCTTCCTTTTCCATGTTTGGGAAGCCGGTGTGTCGTCGATTTGCTATATAATATATCGAGAAAACAAATTATACAAAAATTGCCTTGCTATTTTTTATGGGACAGTTATTTTCCCATATTAGTTCTATTTTATTTTATTTCTCCTAAAATTTCAATGATCCAAATGGAGAGTATTGTTTAATAGATGATCATCCTATTTATTGTATGTTGTTTCATATGTATTGCCAATCTTATATATGACAATGCATTATTAACGATATTGAATATGTTAAGAGAAAAGCCCTTCACGCTGCACATACTCAAAGTCATAGGATCCATTCATCTTATGATTGAGATTATGTCCTAATTAACTCACATAATAAATCACACAGAGTATGGTAACTCTTTAAATTTGACTTTTGTATTATGCTTCTTATTATGTGTTTAATAGCTGTTGTTTTAATGTTTATAGTTGGTGAGTTTAATAATTATAGTTCTTGCACTACAACAAAAAGTTCTTTATCAACGACAGTTACCGTTGTATTTAAACAGTATCCGTTGAACATGTTAATAAAATCAACGGATTATTCCGTTGGAAAGCACTAATTTATAGTGGCGTGGGTTTTATCAAATATGTTAATTTTCATGTCATTTTCAACAGATTTCCTGTTTAAAATGCTGACTTTGAACAACAAAGAAAAATATTAAAATCCACCGGATAATCCGTTAGTATTAAAAGTTTGTAGATAATAAAAATTATAACCTACATTTACTATTATACCCTTTTATTTATTTATGACAGATTTGTAATGTTATTTCTTACAAACATTTTTGTGGATAATGCATTTTTGAATAACTAAGAGATATTGCATAAAAGCAACAGACAAATCCACACTCGTTGACCACCGGAAACAATGGCCGGTCTGTCGATAACCTCCTCTCTCCGGCAACCATCGCTGACAATCTCCTCTCTCATGTCGCTGGCGTCCAGTGGCGGATCCAGAAGCTTTAGGGAGGGGTCCCAAATATGTATACAAATATGAAGAAAAAAATTTGAGAAAATAAGAAAAGCTAAATTTTATGGTGGTATTCCATGTATTCTAAAATTTTATTATTAAATTTTTTATTGAAATATATTATATATTTTTCGTAATATGTATTAAAAAAATGAGAATTTGAGTATTTTTCTGTCTAAATTTTTCTTAATATATTATTGTAATTTTTTTCTGTATAATACAGGGTTTAGGTTCAATTGTACTAAAGTTTAATTTTGCTGGATCAAATTGTAATATCGTTTAAATTACAAACATTTAATAGCAAGTTCCAAACTTTAAGGGTTAAATTGAAAATTTTCAAAAGTAAAAACACTATTCATCATCTTCTCCGATAGAAAACCCTAAATTGCTTACACAGACCCCCACCAATCGTATTTAGAAAAACGATTCTCACTCGAAGCTATGGGGCACTAATCTGAACGAAAAGCAATAGCAAAGAAAGATGATTTGAACATGATTTGGACAACTTAAGAAGTTCCTTATTTTTTTTCAAAAAAATTTACACTGAAATTCGAGAGGGGTCCCAGGACCCCCTGGATCCGCCAGTGCTGGCGTCCACTCCTAAAAATTAGTAAGATAACTAGAAGTCACTAGGAATTGAACACAAGTCATTTTAAATGCAATGCACTCATTCAACCACTGGGGTACGATATATAGTTAATGTGTTCATTTTTTGTTTATATACATATGGGGAGGGCTCGGTTGAGAATCCCTAAAAATTCGAGAATCTGAGACCCCAAATTTCATCATTGGATCAACTTGCATCCTTGAATGTGGAGGTGACACGTATCCCACTAACTTTTTTCCTTCAATATGCAGTTTCAAACATGCATTTTGCCTAGATGTATTTTAAGCTTTCGGAAACTGCACTTAGGCAAAAACTGATGCATTTTCAAACTTGCATAACGAAGACGAAACTGCATAACGAAGGAGTTCTCAAAGTTTTTGAAAATAAAGAATTTTCATTTGAGCGCTCCTTATATACATATAATGTATATACGGATCACTAAGCTACAATAATATCAATATATAATGACATGTCTATTAAAATTTAATAAATAATAAAATTATACTTCACCCAATAACTAAAAGGTGTTGTTAGATTTTAATTTTTAATTAAAATTATACGAGCTTAAATTTTCTATAGGCATACAATTCTTCTTTTATTTTGTCATAGCACCGAAAGTTTTATATTTATATTTTTAACAAGATATTTACTGTCGAATTTAATTCGTAGCATATGACACATAAATCTCAACGGATTGATTTTTGACCAAAGTTCAAGGGTTTTATGTATATATTATAACCAAAATATTTTTTGTCGTATTCAACTTGTTACTTATTATACATAAAATCAACAGATTTATTTCCAACCAAAATTCGAAGGTTTATATATATGTGGGAGCGCTCTCTTGAGAACCCCCTAAAAATTCGAGAATCTGAGACCCCAAATCTCACCATTGGATCAAGTTGCATCTTTGAATATGGAGGTGACACGTGTCCGACTAATTTTTTTTATATATAGAGGAGCGCTAAATGAGAACCCCTCTTTTTTTGAGAACTTTGAGAACCTTCGTTATGCGTTTTCATTTTTGCCTAAGCGCACTTTCCGAAACCTGAAAATGCCTCTAGACAAAAAGAATGCTCGAAAGTGCATAATGAAGGAAAAAAGTTAGTGAGACACATGTCACCTCCATATTCAAAAATGCAACTTGATCCAATGGTGAGATTTGGGGTAGAGGTGGCAAAACGGGCGGGCGGGCGGGTTGTAAACGGTTAGCGGGTCAAACCCGTTAAAACCCGTTTAACAATAGCGGGTTTAACGGGCGGATTCTTAATGGGTAGCGGGTTTACCCGTTTAGCCCGTTTAACCTATTTAGTCTAAAAAGATTATACTCGTTTCATTGTCAAATAATAAAATTATAATGTGAGAGATTCTACAATGTATGACGACAATGATACATGCATCATCGTTGAACCAAGTCAATGTTGAATGATGCAAGCGAAGAAACATGTCAACTTGCTCAAAGTTTGAATGGAAACCGTCAACAAGCAAATGATAGGATATTATCCCGTTTAGCGGATTAAAAGCGTTTAACCCGAATAACCCGTTAACTTCTAGTATTTCGAATTTAACTTCGTCAAATTTTCATTAATTCAAATAATGAAAATCCTGATAAACCAATCTGCATCAAAACAAATTATAGCCAGATAGACATGTTGATTTGTGCTCTTCTAGTATTTCGAATTTTAAATTTTCTGGATTTTTTTGTTGTTGAATAGCTAAAACAGCTAAACTATTAAAACACTTTTAGCTCATAAAATAATTGTAGATAATTTTTTAAAAGGAAATTTAGTAATTTACTGTACACATGCATTGTTTTTTCATTGAAGTTTTGTCTAATTCATTTTCATAGCTAAATTCATTTTTCCGCACATCAAAATCAAACAAAGAAGTTTGTTTGCTCGATCAAAACCAAAAAAAAATTGTTAATTGTTAAGTTAAGCGAGTTGTTAACCCGGATAACCCGTTTATAAAAGGGTTGTTAACGGACACGGGTTTACTAAACCCGTTTACTAATAGGGCGGTTAACGGGCTCGTTTTAGCGGGCGGTTAACGGGCGGGTTGACGGTTTTAGGGTAAAATTGCCACCTCTAATTTGGGGTCTCAAGTTCTTGAATTTATTATAGGGGTTCTCAACCGAACTCTCCCCTATATATATTATCAACAAAATATTTTCCGTCAAATTTAATTTGTAATTTATAATACATAAATCTATCGCCATGACTTTTCACTCTCAATGAATAATTAAGCACCAATGATGCAGACTTGATAGTCTGCAGCGTTTAACAAAATGATGAAGAAGGATTTGAGGTATGAGAGAGGAGAAGGAGTTAGGGTTGGGAGGAGAAGGGGATGAGAAGCGAGAAATAATTTGAGATGAGAAAGCTGAGTTTTAATCATTTGTTGATTTCTAAAGTTCGATTACACTTCCTTTATACTAAAGAAGTTATACAAAATACAAATGCACGCTGTAATTAATTTTTAAGGGGTTGCAACGGAGAGCACGCACGAATTTTAATTAATTATTTGGTTTAATCATTTCATTTATTGATTATAATCGACCAACAATATAAATCAGAAAGGATTTGTAACAAACCATTTGGCCTTTATATAGGGGAAAGATTATATGAGAAGTAACAAATTTGGTGAGAAATGAGAAGTAATAAAAATTCGTAGTTTGAAGAACAAAATTCGTAATGTAAAATAAAACTTAAAGAATCCAAATTCGTAGGCTTAATCTTAAAGAATAAAATTCGTAATGTAAAAATAGTTAAACTTAAAGATTAAAATTCGTAGACATAAAGAACAAAATTCGCAACACCGGTAATTATATGGATACAAATTTACAATAATGCCCTTACAAATATAATATAGATATTAAAATTCAAAAATCCGAAAAATAAGGGTTGTTGGATCAAAAATTGAATGACTATGATTACTTCTCATTTCTCACCAAATTGTTATTTCTCATGGGATCTCAACCTCATATAGGGTGATAGTTGAGGTGGTTGAACTCTTAATTGTTCTAGTCCGACGTAGTGTGGACCTTTCTCACCCCGTGATAGCGAACTTTTTCCTTTCCCTTTTTCTAACTTTTATCTTTTCCCTTTCCCTTGTCCTTCTCTTTTGCAGGATGATGAGTTACATGTGGGATTGACGATGTGTGAGCCTTATTTGTTAAACATATGCTTCAAAATTTGCTATGGGTTGAATCGAGTGTGTCATGGAAGACTTATGCTTCAGTTGCTTATAATAAATATACTCGATAATTTATGATAGAAGTATAAATTTCAATGATCTTATATCAATGTTAACCCATCAATTGCAAAAATAATACCAAATGTGTACAAAATTTGCGAAATTCATTTGAAACTCAATGTTCTCAACCGAAACCGATTGAAATCCAGGGCGAAGTGAGTTGGCTCACTGGTTGAGCGCTCCACCCGGGCATGAGGATCCCGAGTTCAAGTCCCTATCAGCGCATCAAAAAAAAAAAAAAAAGAACAGATGCTGCAACTTTAGTGCTAAAACACTCAATCAAAAAAAAAAAAAAAAAACCGATTGAAATCCATCTTCGACCGCAGGCGTGTTATAACTTGTGTTCATTGTTGGGCTGGCCCAATCAAGAGCCCATTTAACTCATTTTGACGTGTAATTCAAGCACACAGCATATGCAAACCGCCACAAACCAGCGTTGAAAAACCAAGTCGAGATGTCGCTTACTCCCCTCCACAAACTGAAAAAAAGAGGGAAGAAAACAACAACAACGGCTTATCCGATTCTTCTTCGTTCCAATGCCCTCGTCGACATAAATCAACCTATTCGTTAGCTCCTCCAACAACACGCCGCTGAAGAAGAAAAAAAATGTTCGTAGCTACTCACTGCTCTTCCTACTCTCTATCCATCTCCAGATTCGCCAATTCGAAGTCACCCATCTTCAATCACCCGCCTAACATCAAACCCCACTTCTCAAAATCCAAACTTTCATCCATTTGCTGCACTTTCCACCCCAGATTTCACAAAAAGACTCGATTTTTAGACCTAGGAGTTGGAAGAAGTTCAGATTTCAGGACCTGGGCTTTGCCTGGGCTTGGTTTGGGAGGGTTTGAAGGTGCTCAGCCAGTGATTGAAGCTGTTTCTGTGTTGACTGCAATCATTGTTGTCCATGAAAGTGGTCATTTCCTCGCTGCTTCTCTTCAAGGGATTCATGTGAGTAAATTTGCTGTTGGGTTTGGTCCCGTTTTAGCTAAGTTCAATGCTAATAATGTGGAGTATTCACTTAGGGCTATTCCACTAGGTGGATTTGTGGGCTTTCCTGATAATGATCCGGAGAGTGATATACCTGCCGATGATGAAAATCTCTTGAAAAATAGACCCATTTTGGATAGGGTTACTGTCATTTCAGCTGGTGTCATTGCCAATATAGTATTTGCGTATCTCATTATATTTATCCAAGTGTTGACGGTTGGTTTGCCCGTTCAAGAGTCCTTCCCCGGCGTTGTGGTGCCCGAAGTTCGCACCTTTTCAGCTGCATCGCGTGATGGGTTGCTACCGGGGGATGTGATTCTTTCTATAGATGGCTATGAATTGCCGAAATCAGGCCAGAAAGTTGTTGGTGAGGTAGTTGATCTCATTAAGAAAAGCGCTAACAGAAAAGTGATGCTTAAGCTTAGTAGGGGAGATCAAGATGTCGCTATTGGAGTCACTCCGGACGAGAGTTCAGATGGCACCGGCAGGATTGGAGTTCAGCTATCTCCCAACTTCAGGATCACGAAAATTAAACCGAAAAATGTTGCCGAGGCTTTTACATTTGCTGGCAAGGAGTTTTGGGGGCTCACGTTTAATGTTGTGGATGGTTTGAAACAGACTTTTCTGAATTTTTCACAAGAAGCTAGTAAAGTGTCTGGTCCTGTTGCCATTATAGCCGTAGGTGCTGAAGTTGCAAGGTCTAATATTGACGGCCTTTATCAGTTCGCTGCGCTGCTGAATTTAAATCTGGCTGTGATCAACCTTCTACCATTGCCGGCTTTAGATGGCGGTTCTTTGGCATTGATACTTGTTGAGATTGCACGGGGTGGGAAGAAGCTTCCTCTTGAAGTAGAACAAAGGATCATGTCGTCGGGGATTATGCTAGTTTTAGTACTGGGAGCTTATCTTCTTGTACGGGATACACTCAATCTTGACTTCATCAAGGATTTGTTGTGATTTTATTATTTGGACAGAGATAGAATTGTATAGAAGTTGAATGATAATCATACTTGGACGCCAACACGGTGTGGAGTCTTGATGCTACGCTTATCAGAAAATGTCGGGATGTGACAGGTATGTTGTTAGCTGTTGGTTGTAACGTTTTCCATCGTACATTACCTTCAGTATTATACCATGTTAAGGCATCATAATATTTGTAATGCTGGAATGGTTTATATCAAATACTTGTTTCTTTTGGAGGTTCTGAAAATTCCTAGAACTAGATATGAAAGACATTCTACTGCTGCCTATCTTCCTAGAATTATCACTGTTTACAACTTTCCGTTTTTTGAAACCTGAAAGCTACTTCCAAATCAAGGGTTTAAATTTAAACACCTCCTCAACTAAATTGTTTAGTTGGTGCTAATGTGAATATCATATTCTTGATTCAGTGGTTATATTTGTCGTGAAAAGTCATAAATCTTTGTATGGATCTTTGGTTCTTCAATGATCACGAAATACATGCTCAAGAAAAGGTTTTGTTTTTACGTCTCATCTTATTCCTAGACCACTGAACTCGTGCCCTGTTGAGCATAAAAACTTCGGCGTAAAAACTGCAATTTGATTTAATGATCAGATTTGAGTTATTAGGCTCTCGAATTATAAGAGATTCTCAACGGACACACCTTCTTTTACATCTATTTAAATAGAAATATATAATGAGTTAAACAGGTTCATTCGTATACACCAATCAGACCTTTTTAGGATTCACTCAATTATTTAACAAAATTGGATGGTTTAAGGACCGATTTTTGTGAACGGTTAACAGAAGAATTAGGGGTTTATGATATGTGTTTCTATTACCACCTTTAGATCCAACTTTGCATACACCTATGACTTGGCTGAATCCATGGGTCAAATTGGGGATCAGTTCTGGCACGTACTTTTTGTCAACTGACTGAAGCTGAATTTCAGTTCAATTAGTTTTCTTCAGTAGGACGTTTACCGGTTATTACTTAAATGATCTGTGAGACTCAATAATATGATCAAAAGCTGTGATTATCAAATAAAAGTAAAATTAATTTATAAAAATATAAGTACCTTTTGCATGAAGCAGAATAAAGTGCTCATAGGCCAGTCTTGCAGCTACTAAAGGAACAAACCTAAAACTAGCAAAACTGAACTTGGTATCTTTGTTTTGGTTCCTTTTACATTAGTATACTGAAAATCATCATGATAAAGTTAGCAGAACCCCGACACATTTCAGCCACCGCAAAACAGCAAATCATCCCTACATCTTTTATTACCTGCCGGGGTAAATAATAGTTTAGTCGCATATTCGTTGAGAATCATATGTTTATCCTCGTAAGTCATTTACATATTAAAAAAAAACGTTGAAAGTTGTTCAAAAGGGAGACAATTGGTTACAAAATTAGGTGCACATATGTCACTCAATTATTAGCTTCAAGTGAGTTTAACTTATCCGCGACAGGGTTAGGATGGCAGTTGTTAGAGCTGGTAACATTTCACAGTCATTGCAGTCCTCCTGTAAACTAATACTTCAATCTGTCCACATGTTATTTGTTCCCATCCTTGGAGAACATGATAATATTCGAATGAGGAACTGTTGTGAATTTTTTATTTATTGAAATAGTACGAATAATAGACAAAAACACAGCTTAGTAATAAGTCACAAATCAGTAATAAGATATGTATAGCAACAGTCTGATGCTAAGATGTCTTGTTCCTGAACCAGTCAACTAATCATGTAAATTATTGTTGATTTTAACATTAATCTATGTTTCCGTTAAAAGCATGTTCATCGAGCACATAAAAAAGTATGGGATTATAGAAATACAAAGGTATACGAATCTTATTATAAATAGTGTATGCCGGTTTACTCGGTAATACTCCATTTGTTAGTGTCTGAGTCTCTGAGAAGAGTTTGCTTAGAGATGAAGACTCGGATGACATTTGGGATTTTAATTGTTTCTCTTTGTGCCATCTTGGGCGTGACTAATGCTCAGCTGACACTCAACTTCTATGCGCAAAGCTGCCCAAATGCTGAGAAAATTGTGCTGAATTATGTCAAGGAGCACATTCCTAATGCCCCGTCATTGGCTGCAGCGTTTATTAGGATGCATTTCCATGATTGCTTTGTTCGAGTAAGTACCAGTTTTCCTCTGTCAGAAATAATTGTGCGAATAATACTGATTTTTGAAAATGAAAGAGTTTATATGAAAGAAATTTTTGAAATTAAAATAGAATATTGATCTGTATAAAAAAAATTCCAGGGCTGTGATGCGTCGGTGCTCCTGAACGCAACGTCAGGAAACCAAGCCGAGAGAGATGCAACACCAAACTTGACACTGAGAGGTTTTGCTTTCATAGACAGTGTAAAAAGCCTACTGGAAGCAGCATGTCCTGGCATTGTATCCTGCGCTGATATCCTCACCTTAGTTGCACGAGATTCCATCGTGGCGACGGTAACTAGAACATACGTTTCTAGCTTTAAGGCCTTTTATTATTATTATTATTCTGTTCAAAATTTGAACTGTGGTTTACACAGGGTGGTCCATCTTGGTCAGTCCCAACCGGTCGTAGGGATGGAACAGTTTCAAACGCGTCCGAATCCTTGAACAACATCCCAGCTCCCACAAGCAACTTTACTACTCTTCAAACACTGTTTGGTAACCAAGGTCTCAATGTGACTGATCTGGTTCTGTTGTCAGGTGAAAATATTTAATTTCACACAAAACTTAAATTTAACTTATTAAAGAATTTTTTCATCAAAAAAAAAAAAGAAGAAGAAAACTTATTAACTAATTTTAAATTCAAAAGAACGAACTTAAATCACATTCTATGAATTTTAACTCATTCAGGTGCGCACACGATTGGAATCGGACACTGCAACCAATTCACAAACCGTTTATACAATTTCACCGGAGTAGGCGACCAGGATCCAGCATTGGACAGTGAGTATGCAGCCAATCTCAAGTCCAAAAAATGCAAGACATTAAATGACAACGTCACTTTTGTCGAAATGGACCCGGGCAGCTTCAGGACATTCGACTTGAGCTACTACAAGCTGCTTCTAAAACGAAGGGGCCTGTTTCAATCTGATGCAGCCCTGACAACAAACTCAAATGCTGCTAATTTGATCAACCAAATCCTTCAAGGCTCGGTTCAAAACTTCTTCGCGGAGTTTGCTAGGTCCATGGAGAAGATGGGTCGGATCGGGGTTAAAACCGGGTCTACTGGCCAAATCAGGAAAGTTTGTGGGAAGGTTAACAGTTAAATTCGTTATGGTGCATTGGATTTGATTTGTGTAAAGTTTTAAGGTTGTCTGTTTCTTTTGCTTGTTTAGGAGGAGTTTAATGTCTTTTGAGTTGTTGTTACTCTCTCCTCCGTTCTACAATAAAATGTCATTTTTTACAAATTTCCCCAAAATACAAATGTAATACTTATCATTCATGATTTATTCATGGAAAAATAAATGGCATCAGCTTATACAGCTTGTTGATGATGTTTATTAATATGAAATCTTTTAGAGATGATCCATGTGTGTACACGAGGACAATAAAAAGACCAAGTAATGAAGGTGAAGGTTTAAATAACACGCCATTAGGCACACCCTTGGACATTTCATGGGGCAAACAATTAGATACAACAAAAGGTTAAGAGTCATGCGACTTAATGGTAATATTTATAACACCACATTTGGATGAATCGTACAAATATTATATTTTTCATAACAAAGTTAAAATTAGATTAAAAAAACATATGTATTATAATGTCATATGTATGAAGGGGAGCGCTCGGTTGAGAACTTCTTAAAATTCGAGAACTTGAGAACTCAAATTTCACCATTGGATCATGATGCATCTTTAAATTTGCATGTGACACGTGTCCAAAAGACAAAGTTAAACTTGGTGACTTTGACTTTGCATTAAGTGCAACTTTAAATATGCACATGAGACAAATGTCACTACCAATGCCACCTCACAATCCACTCACATGTCCAATGGGCCCCGTGCTTTGTGGGTAGTGGGATACGTGGCGCGTTGTGGGTGCTTGGATGAAACTCATCCAATGGCTCATATTAGTCCCTAGGTTCTTCCCAAAATTGGTGTCCTCAATAGAGCGCACCCCTATAAATATCTATATGGGCGCGCTCAAATGTTACCCCTTCTTAGAGTGTTACCCTATTACTCTCCTCTGATTGGTTGGATGAGTTTCATCCAACCAATGAGCACACGCCACCTCAAAAGCACGGGGCCCATTGGACATGTGAGTGGAGGATTTGGGTAGGGGGAGGTGGGCTCCACACAAATTTTGTGAGTTGGTAATAGGTAACACTCTAAGGAGGGGGTAACATTTGAGCGCTCTCATATATATATATATATATATAGGAGTGTTCAAATGAGGACACCCAAATTTGGTAAGGACGTAGGGACAAATCTCATCCATTAGATCATCATCCATCTAACCCCCCCGTGCTTTGTGGGTGCGCCACGTGTCCAAGTACCCAAAATCCAATAAAGCAAATAGTAAAATCCCACTACCAAAAAGCAAATAGTAAAACCCACTACCACATGTGACACGTGGCAGCTTGTGGATCATTGGATGAACCTCATCCAATGGCCAAGATTTGTCCCTACACCCTCACCATAAGACATGTCCTCAATTGAACGCCCCCTATATATATATATATAGGGGGCGTTCAATTGAGGACATGTCTTATGGTGAGGGTGTAGGGACAAATCTTGGCCATTGGATGAGGTTCATCCAATGATCCACAAGCTGCCACGTGTCACATGTGGTAGTGGGTTTTACTATTTGCTTTTTGGTAGTGGGATTTTACTATTTGCTTTATTGGATTTTGGGTACTTGGACACGTGGCGCACCCACAAAGCACGGGGGGGTTAGATGGATGATGATCTAATGGATGAGATTTGTCCCTACGTCCTTACCAAATTTGGGTGTCCTCATTTGAACACTCCTCTATATATATATATAGAGGAGTGTTCAAATGAGGACACCCAAATTTGGTAAGGACGTAGGGACAAATCTCATCCATTAGATCATCATCCATCTAACCCCCCGTGCTTTGTGGGTGCGCCACGTGTCCAAGTACCCAAAATCCAATAAAGCAAATAGTAAAACCCACTACCAAAAAGCAAACAGTAAAATCCACTACCACATGTGACACGTGGCAGCTTGTGGATCATTGGATGAACCTCATCCAATGGCCCAGATTAGTCCCTACACCCTCACCATAAGACCCGTCCTCAATTGAACGCCCCCCTATATATATATATCCCTCACCATAAGACCCGTCCTCAATTGAACGCCCCATATATATATATATATATATATATAGGGGGGCGTTCAATTGAGGACGGGTCTTATGGTGAGGGTGTAGGGACTAATCTGGGCCATTGGATGAGGTTCATCCAATGATCCACAAGCTGCCACATGTCACATGTGGTAGTGGATTTTACTGTTTGCTTTTTGGTAGTGGGATTTTACTATTTGCTTTATTGGATTTTGGGTACTTGGACACGTGGCGCACCCACAAAGCACGGGGGGTTAGATGGATGATGATCTAATGGATGAGATTTGTCCCTACGTCCTTACCAAATTTGGGTGTCCTCATTTGAACACTCCTCTATATATATATATATATATAGAGGAGCGTTCAAATGAGGCAGCCAAAATAAGAATGAGGCAGTGAGGCACGATCTCATCCACTCACCTCAGCCGTCAAACTCACCTCATTGTGACACGTGTCCCACTTACTTTTGATTTTCTAAACCCAATAATCAATTACTATATATTACATAGGGGCATTTAAGTCTTTAACCAATTATCATCTCTCTCCTTACATCACATCTTTCATAATTAATTCATTTATTAATTGTTTCTCTCACCTAACATCTTTCTCTCTCATACACAAACCCATTATTTTTAAGTGCACCCTTATTTCATATGACATTACACCCTTATTTCATATGACATTACACCCTTATTTCTTATGACATTACACCCTTATTTCATATGGCATTGCACCCTTATTTCATATGACATTACACCCTTATTTCATATGGCATTACACCCTTATTTCATATGACATTACACCCTTATTTCATATGACATGACACCCTTATTTCATATGACATTACACCCTTATTTCATATGACATTACACCCTTATTTCATATGACATTACACTCTTATTTCATATGGCATTGCACCCTTATTTCATATGTCATTACACCCTTATTTCATATGACATTACACCCTTATTTCATATGGCATTACACCCTTATTTCATATGGCATTACACCCTTGTTAAAAAAAATTCGTAAAAATATATCATTATTATATTATATAATAATCTCATACACTCTTTCATCATTAAAATAAATTTAATTAAACACACATACTCTCTTTCTTCATTAATTAATAACAATCCACATACTCTCTTTCTTCATTAATTACAACCCACTACTCTATTTCCATCCCCAAATTACCCCTTCAATAATTCCCACCAACAAATACTTTTCCAATGCCACGTCATCACAATGAGTGGCTCACGTGCTGCCTCACTGCCTCATTCTACCAACCCTGCCTCAACCGAGTGCTCCCTTATATATATATATATATATATATATATAGGGGGCGTTCAATTGAGGACATGTCTTATGGTGAGGGTGTAGGGACTAATCTTGGCCATTGGATGAGGTTCATCCAATGATCCACAAGCTGCCACGTGTCACATGTGGTAGTGGGTTTTACTATTTGCTTTTTGGTAGTGGGTTTTACTATTTGCTTTATTGGATTTTGGGAACTTGGACACGTGGCGCGCCCACAAAGCACGGGGGGTTAGATGGATGATGATCTAATGGATGAGATTTGTCCCTACGTCCTTACCAAATTTGGGTGTCCTCATTTGAACACTCCTCTATATATATATATATATATATATAGGGGCGCGCTCAAATGTTATGGGTTGTTAAAGTGTTATGTGTTACTTTATTGTGCACCTTTAGATCAAAAGATCTAAAGGTCCAGATTTCATTTTGCACTTTCGTCTTTTAGGTAAAAGACAAAAGTGCAAGGTAGAAGACAAAAAGTGCTAAATGACAAACAACTTTGTCTTTTTTTGACTTTTTGACTTTCATTTTGCACCTTTAGATCATTTGATCCAAAGGATGAGATTTGTGTAACACATAACACATTAAGAAGGCTATAACATTTGAGCGCTCCTCTATATATATATATAGAGGAGCGGGGAGCACTCGATTGAGGCAGGGTTGGTAGAATGAGGCACGTGAGACACGATCTGGGCCACTCATGTAGATGATGTGGCAGGGAATAGTACCAGAATAGTATTTTGCTTTTTGCTTTTTGAATAGTGCAGGATTTTGGTAGTGGGACACGTGGCGCACCCACAAAGCACATGGTGTTTAGATGTGTGGCTCAGATCGTGCCTCACTGCCTCATTCTTAGAAGGGGTGCCTCATTTGAACGCACCTCTATAGGGAGCACTCGGTTGAGGCAGGGTTGGTAGAATGAGGCAGTGAGACACGATCTGAGTCGTTGATGGAGTTGATCGAACGAACGTGGCGAAACCGCGTGTCACGAGGCGTCAAACGCGTTCACACTACTTTTTCAAAGTAGTAAAATTTCACTATTTGAACATGTGGCGCGCCTCAGATGCACGGGGGGTTAGTTGGACGGTCGAGATCGTGCCTACTGCCTCATTCTTATTTGTCCTGCCTCATTTGATCGCTTCTCTCTCTCTCTCTCTATATATATATAGTACAATTCGGTCAATTCAGATCAACCTCGATTAAATGAGTGACTTGTTAATTTAGTGACCTGACCAAACCAGCCACCGAGTCAGTTTTCACAACATTGAGCTAGACATAATTTTCAGATCGTCACACTCTCTCTCTCTCCTGAAAGAACTCACCAGAAGCTTCAGGAGCTCTCGTTCAATCCCTGTAATTTCCAGCTCTGCCTGCCGGTAAGTCCTCCCCTTTCGTTTTCCCCCCTCTCCGCGGCTGTCCGCTGGCCTCCTAGGGGTTGCCGTCGTCGGTGGGTGGAGCTTGGAACAGACGACGGTGGGTGTGGCTTCCGGCGGGCTGTACATATGTTTTGGGCTCATCTCTTCCTTTGCTCTGCTTGCTGCTGCTGTTTTGCTGGTCGCGGCGCTGGCCGAGCGCAGGTCTTGGGCGGCGGCTTCAGTAGGGTAGGGGTGGATGTACATGTTTCTTTGTACAGGTTGTAGTGTAGGCGGGTAAAACCGGGTTGTAGCGTGGGCCGGGTAAAATCGGGTGGCTGGTAAAACTGGCTTTATAGTGTAGGCCGGGTAACACCGGGTTGTAGTGTAGGCCGGGTAAAACCAGGGTTAATGTTGGGTGGGTCGTCTGACCTTTTAGAAGGGCACAATGATCTTTTACCTGACTTGTAGTGTCGGCTGCTTCGGTCAGTCGGCCAGCTTTATGTTGTGCCCTTCTTGGGCGGCTTGTCCAGCTTTATAGCCAGTTGGCGTTCTCATCAAAAAAAAAATCAGATCATCACAAAGATTGTATCACTATAGGAATAAAAGATCCCAGTATGTAAAATGTGTAAATGTAAAGGTTGTCGTCGTGGCTGGTTGAAGGTTGTGCTAGAGGGGTTTCTTCTTCGCGGGCCTTCTTTGGTGGCGACGGATGGGCGGTGGTTCTGGTAGGAGCCGCTGGTTAGGCTGTACAGGGTATCTTGTGCAGGTTTAGTTTAGGCCGAGTCAAACAGGGTAGTTTGACATTTTCCTGCCTTGGGGGTGCCTTTGATCTACTGCTTCCAGCTGGAGTGGCAGGCTCCTGTCGTGCTGGAACTCTTTAAAGAAATGTGGCTGGCGCGAGAATGTTGCTGTGAAGTTGGTGTCTGAGCCGCTTCGTTTGTTTGGTCACCTTGGCATACGTCGGTTCTTGAAGCATCTCTATTGTGAAGATCGTGCAGCTGCTGACGAATGGTTACGCTTTACACGGATTTCGCTACCATATTTTCTGTGTTTGATAGCTTCATTTTCAGTGTTGTATGATTTTTTCATGTGTGAGATTGTTTCTGGATCTTTATATGCCTTTGTATGATCAAGAAAAAAAAGGCTTGATTGTAAATAACAAGGAGAGATATAATAAGAGAACTTTAGGAAATTGACGACGACTCGTTTGTAATAAAAAAACAGTAAGGGCTGAGGTGTAATTAACAACTTTTGGCCTCCAACACTAACACTTCACCAAACGTCTGCTTCACTCTCGTGGCACTTTTCATACGCACCGAGTGAAACCTCGCCGTCAAATTCTAACAATTTACCAAATCTGTCGTCTCGATTTCACTCATTTGAGTTCGATCTTTGCCGCGATTTTGGTTCCAAGGAACTGAGGACTCTTGAGTGAACATTTTCTGGTATGAAGTGGTTGACGATGTTTGATAATATATCATGTGTTTGTAGGCGAATATTAGACCATTTGTCTGTTTTGTACTAAGATTTTGACCATTCCTTTGGATATATTATTCAATTGTTTTTTCAATATGACTGGTTTTGGTTGGGACTTAATCTGTAAGGTCAGATTTTGGTGAAGCTTAAATTTGTATTTCTTTTGTTTTCTTGTAGAGCTTTCACAATCAAGAAGTCTTTGTAGAAAAATTATTGAAAATTGTGGTTTCTGACGTCTATTTTAGTTATGTTTGTTGGTTATTGAACTTATTTTTGCTTTTTAGTTTAATTGTAAGCTGTGAAGGCAGTTAATGTATCTTGTATGTATTATGATTGGTTTTCAGGTTGTTGTTATTGGCGGGATGTGTGCGGCAGGGGTTTGAGTTTCCGAGCTGGATATAAGAATTGAGTATAAACTTTGGAGATGGGAGATGATTTACTGAGTGATTTGCCTCACAGCATAATTGAGAGCATTCTTATGCAGATGCCGATTCGCGATGCAATAAAGATGTCTGTTCTGTCTAGTAAATGGCGGTACAGGTGGACTAAGATCACAAGACTTGTTTTTGATGATAATATGTTGGTCGCTGATAAAGACCCTGAGGAGATGGAGCTAGAAATTAATAAATTCATCACTCACACTCTTCTGCTCCATAAAGGCCCAATCCACAGGTTTCAGCTCTCCGGTTCAGTCTTGTGGCCTTGCCCAGATATAGATCAGTGGGTGTTGTATTTGTCGAGAAATGGGGTCAAAGAGTTGGTTCTTGACTTGTGTGAAGGTGACTTGTGGAGGGTACCTTCATGTCTATTTAATTGTAAGAAATTGATTCATCTGGAGTTACGGCGTTGCGAAATTTACCCGCCTAGTACTTTCAAAGGATTCGGGTTCCTCAAGAGTCTCAGTCTTCATGAGATTGTCGTTCCCCCAGAAGTCACTGAATTTCTTATTTCTAGTTGCCCGTTCCTCGAGTCTCTCTCGTTGTCATTTATTGATAATTTGGAGCTGCATATTGATTCGCCGAGGCTAAAGTACTTGACTCTTGAAGGCGAATTCAAAGACATTGTTCTTGTTAACACTCCACTTCTAATATCAATCAACGTGTGTTTGTACATATATGATGATTTCACTGTGCACTTGGAGGTAAACCGCCGTAGTACTTTGGAAAAGTTTCTCGGTGCCGTGCCTCTTTTAGAGAGGCTCAATGGCGATGTCTATTTCACAAAGGTACACATTCCTCCCCAGCTTTTTAATTGAGTGAGTGGAAGCTAATTTTCTTTTGACACACTAGTTAGAGTTTAACTCTTGATTTTCATTTGATTTTCTAACTTTTCAAGTATTTGAGTGCGGGTCATGACTTCCGGCAGTCTCCAATCACCTTCCACCATCTAAAGATTATCGAGTTGCATCAAGTTAGCTTTGATGATATCAAAGAGATACAAGTCA
This sequence comes from Rhodiola chrysanthemifolia, assembly GCA_033675395.1. Taxonomy (NCBI): domain Eukaryota; kingdom Viridiplantae; phylum Streptophyta; class Magnoliopsida; order Saxifragales; family Crassulaceae; genus Rhodiola; species Rhodiola chrysanthemifolia. The sequence continues at coordinate 26,125,101 of CM066210.1, read as the reverse complement.
TTATTCACTTGCTCGTCAATTCACCTATCTTGCAGACACTTATAGTCTCCGTAAGTTTTAACTTCCTTAACCATTTTTAAAGCTCCAACAATTAATTTATCGCAAAATTTATGACCCATCTCTTTTAATGATTTCCTTCAGGTTTCCCCTAGCTTATATGCCTCAGAAAAGCTTGAAATAGTTAATTTGGACAAGGACCAAAGTTTAGTAGAGCGAAAGCTTGAACATCTGCGCCATGTGACGATCACCGACATGCTTGCCAATCCTAACGAGTTGCTATTTGTCCAGTTTCTACTGGAACGGTCCCTTGTGCTTGATACTTTGAAGATATCGACCTCCTCATCTCTCGAAGTTGGACGAGAGAAAATGATGATAGATTTGCTGATGTTCCGACGAGCGTCAACTCGAGCAGAAATCATAATTCTGCCTGAATCCAAGACATGATTAAATTTTGTTCCGACACCTTTCAGGACTATCCGCGTCTATATTGCTGTATGTATCGTCATATTTTTCTTTTTTAGGACGCGCTTGGATGATAATTTTGTTTGAAGCAACAGGAGTTGAAAACTTTCGGAATTTATCAGGTTGAGAAAGGTAACATCTCACTCAAACAAATTAATTCTTAGAGGCCACAGATTTCCGAAAAAGACTTGCTAAAATATGTAACACACAGGCTAAGATTAGTATCTCAGAAGAAAAAATCACAAAGGAAACTAAATTTCACACTTCGAAAGCTTTAAATATTTGCTACTATAAAATAGTGGAGGAAGCTTGGATGGTTTTTGCGGAGTGCTTCTTCATTCTAATATTGATGTTTATTATAGGAGATTGGGTCATCTGTGCCCTGACAGTTCGACAGCTTGGACGAACAGAGGAGTCATCAGTGATGTCAGAGAGCACTCTGAGGAGGAGAATTCGTTGGCTCCACTCCTGTTGATTCAGCTCTTTGTGAAGCTTCCCATATCTGTATGAGTCCATTTCCTTCAAGCATTCTTACCACTTAAGACATTTTTAGCTTGGGAGGTAATGGGTGCAGAAAAGAGCCACTTGCACCATTTCATCCAGCTCAATTCGGCCATAGTTATTCATCAAGTTCTTGTGTACCAGCATATGTAGCTTCTTCTCTATGTGAATTTTCTTGACCTGTAAAATAAATTAAGTTTGACATTTTGAGAATAAGAATATATTTTATTTTGATGTTAATTATTTTTTTGTCTTACCTAGTCTTCATTTGAAATTTATTTTGAAATAAATTCATGTCATTTGAATATACACTATAGATTTCATCAAGAAAGAAAAAAAGAAAGAAAGAATATACACTATAGATAACGGTTTTGAAAAGAAAAAAAACATTGTCTTATAGTATGCAATTTAGACAGTGTTTCCTTGTCTGATGCCATGATAAAAGACAATGTTTATAAGAGAAGCACTTTCTATAGTCGCGATAAGGACAACACTTACTCATAAGCAATGACTAAAGGTCACGAAAGAGAGTGTTTGTTCTTAAAGGGATGTCTATTGTCTTGACATTAAAGAGTTAAACGCGAACAAATCCTATCTGTTGTCTTCACAATAGCGAATAGACAATGTTTGTTTATTAAACGCGTTCTAGTATCAGAGACAATAGACATCCTTTTTTAGAAACGTTATTTGTTGTCTTGGTAATAGACATCAGATTGAATAGACAACTCATTTACAAATGTTATCTATATGTTTTCTGTAGAAATGATACTTTGTTGGAATAAATCATTTTATGAATCTAGTTCGTATAAAGAGAATACAAAATAGCAACCTAAGGAAATTGAAACAGTTCATGAATAAGACAATACACCTCACAACACCAAAGCAATGAAATAAATATACACGGAGTTTATTTGCTGAAATTAAACGAGTTTCCTCCGTGTAGCTTTATTTTCAGCATCTCGATTTATCCTATCGGATAAAATCATTCTCGATTAATCCATGTTACATGAACCGGCGCTAGCTTTCTAGTTTTACGAAATAATCCAAATGAGTTTCACTGCTGTTTAGTTGGCACCACAAATTGAATATTAGACCTTTGTTGTTCAATTGACTACTTGGAGCAAATGAAAAAAATCAGATAGAGCAAGTTATATATCGTTGCATAGCTAACTCAAAGCTCTACAACTCTCTAGTTCACATCGAGAGCAGACGTGTCGTTTAGAAGTTCGAAACACGAGTGAATTCTTAATTTTCAGACTTAATTCTTAATGTTCAGACTTAATTGACACTACAAATGACATATTAGACCTTTAATGTTTCAATTGAGTGTTGGGAGAAAATGAAAAATCCAATAGAGGCAAGTTATATATCGTTGCGCAGCTAACTCAAAACTCTACAATTAGTTCACACCGAGAGTAGATGAGGTCGTGGAAGGTCGAAACACGAGTGAAGGCTTAATGTTCAGACTTAAAGCATAAATATTCAGACTTAATTGGCACCACAAATGACATATTAGACCTTTGGTGTTTCAATTGAGTGTTGGAGCAAATGAAAAATTTGATAGAGGCAAGCTATATATCGTTGCGTAGCTAATTCAAAGATATACAACTCTCTAGTTCAGGCCGATAGCAGGTGAGGTCATTTAAAAGGTCGAAAAACTTGCGGAAGGTAGACACCAGTGTAACCCGCTACGAATTCTGCAGCTGCGCTCACTTTGACTCTTGTTTCGTCCTTGTAAACGACCTTTACTGCTCTTGGTATGAACTAGAGAGTTGTAGAGCTTTGAGTTCGCTACGTCGCAACGTATATCTCGTCTCTATCAGATCTTTAGTCTGTTTTTGGTACTCGTTTGAAGTATCAAAGGTCTAATATGCCGTTATTTACGTTATTTTTTATGACGTTTATACCCCGCATCTGTTGATTTATTTTTAATAAGTCCGTTTTAATTTTTTTGATTACAAAAAGTGCCCCGAATTATGATTGGTCGAGAGTGCCACGTGTCGAATTCTTAGAGGTTTATAGTTTTTATATTTAAATGTGGTTTTTATTTGATCCAAAACCATTTTAATAAAATCGAAACTCTCGTTCTTAATTTGTTGGATTCGTAACTAATCGGTACCCCAAGTACCGGTCACTTAACAAAAATTGGCATGGGGACTTCTCTGTTCACCTGGAAGACAGGTGAAAATCGAATCATTTCGAAGAAAAAAAAGATTTTGATAAGGACTGGACAACTCTATACTCATATCGTAAATATGTCACGGTTGGCTAAACAGAATATATGAAACTCGTTCGAGTTATTTCATAAAAGAGGAACTCAAAAGGGTCATTCTGAACTTCCCAACACTCCACATCATTTTCTCTCTCTTCCACCTAATAATTCAACAATCATTCAACTTTTACACTCTACAATAGTTTTGTTTAATAAAATTCAACAGCCTTCCAACAACCATTCAACTAATAAAAGACGTTTTTTTTCCGTGTCCAAATCAAATGAAACAAGTTTCTATTTATAGAGTACAAAAAATTATGAATTTTGGTATAAAAAAAATTTACTATGAAATAATTGACCAAAAATAATTAGGATGAAACAAAATAAAAATAAAAGAACAATTAAACTCATTCAACACCCAAATTCAACAACCCATTAAACCCATTCAACACCCTCATCAACTCCAATTCAACATGTTTAATTTTTTCAACACAATTTAATACACCTCAATTCAACACCCCCATTAAACTCATTCAACTATTTAATTCATTTTTCAACACCCTCATTAAACTCATTCAACAATTTAATTCATTTTTCAACACCCCCATTGTAACTAGTCTAAGGCCTATTAGCACAAAACCCAATTGTTACCTCCCAAACGCAGTCAGCGATAGTCTGGTCACGAATATGTTAACTTCGCGATTGGGTTTACGCAAACAATTGCTTTGAATTTGGCTCGCCGACCATCACAATCCCACCTTTTACCGACTCTTCCGCGTGAATGCCTTCGTCGTCCATCTGTGAACAATGACTTTCGTGGCTTAATGCATGAAAGGGTTACAAGTAGTGCTTTTTGATAAATCTGAACTATATTTACCGGCGAGCTAAATTGAGAAGCTCTTCAAAAAAAAATCAAATTAAACCAAGATGAAATTAAGTACTCCATTCGTCCCATTATGTTTGTCCACTTTCCCTTTTTAATGTCCCTAATGTTTGTGCTACTTCTAATCCATGTGCTTTGTATCCTGAATTCCTATTGGTTGTTCTATTATACTATTTTCTGAACAATAATAAATGCAATTTGTACTATTGATTTTGGATAATTTGTGTGTAATCTTGGCTGTTGATTAAGAAAGATCAATGGACTCAATTAATTCTTATTTCTCACCATATGCCCACTTCTCACCAGATGTTAACCCTGAGTTCCAGTTCTAAATTCGTTTAATCATTTCATCAATTCAGATCAATTAAGACAAGTATGATTTTATCAAAAAACATTATCAATTTTTTTTATAATGTTTATAAATTCGTTTAATTTTTTTACAACTTTTTAACATTTAAAAAAAAGCTTGGCAATTTTGAATTTTTGTAAAATTTTTAATTATATATTTTTATATTAATTTATTAACTAACACCGTTAGACGGTGCCCTTTATTTGGAAAATTGTTTGATAGTTCGACCTTTGTTTGGAAGTTTTTATAGTCCAACCCACAAGTTGAAAATGATGATAGTTCAGGTCCCCAAACGGTTAAACGCAAACAAACACTATCTATTGTCTTCACAATAACGAATAGACAATGTTTGCTGTTATACTATGACTTCGGTGAATGTTAGATTTTATAGATCAAGCAACAAACAATACACACACCAAGCACAAACCGGTTAAGTGTTCAAGCAAGCCCAATCAAACTGTCTTATACAATCAGAATTTAAGCAGTAAGACAAAAGAGGATGTGAGGGATAAAAGCCCTTGGATTCGAAGAAGTCCCGACGGCTCAGCCTCGCTCAATCAGTCCCGCAGTCCCGCGCGAACAGCCAGTGAAATCCTCGCAATCGATGCGCCTCCAGCAGCAATCAGTACTGCGCACACCTTCAGAAAGCTTCGGCTCACACTCGCTCAAGCAATCGAACAATCGCTTCTTGAAGAAGAACTTGAATCGGAACTCGCTCTGAGAAATTGGATTAAACCCTAATCCCAATTTCGAAATCGCCTTATGAGCTCAGCTGCTTCTCGTCGAAACGCTGCGTTGCACTCAGATCTCCACTTGCCAAAAACGTCAGCGTTTCATTTAAGTAACGAACATAAAGCTCCCGCTTCTGAGAAACGCAGCCGTTTGCTCCAGTTTGAGACACAAGTCAATTTGACTAAGTCCCAAACTCAGAATGTCTCTACTGCTTACTTCAAACTTAAAACTAAATCTGTCTACACCTATAATTGGAGCTTGCTTGTGTTTGCCAAGTAGATTAACATACTTACAATTTGCCCTCCTAATCTACTTGCACTTGAATGTTTTGCTTGACCTTCTCTTGGGCATCATCTTCTAACACTTCACCAGTTTCTCAAGACACAATCCAAGGCATCAGGTCACCTTTCCAATATGTAAAGCTCTCCTGCAAAACTCAAACTTAACATAAGGTACCACCTTTGTGCCAAAATCAGCAGGGTTGATCTCACCTAGAATTTTCTCAATTCTAATCATACCCTTTTCTACCATATCCCTAATAAAATGTAGTCTAACATCGATATGTTTACTACGTTCATGATACACGGGATCACGGCATAGATGCAATGCACTTTGACTATCAGAATATATCAATGAAATGTAATCAATTAATGTGATTTCAGACAATAACCCTTTCAACCAAACAGCTTCTTTAGCTGCTTCAGTTGCAGCAATGAACTCAGCTTCAGTCGAAGGTAAAGCTACCACAGACTGAAGTTGGGACTTCCATGAAATGCAATTACCACACCAAGTAAAGAACAAGCCAGTGGTTGATTTTCTATTTTCCCTATTGGTAGCATAGTCTGAATCAACATAACCAAACAAATCAGATTTATGTCCATTACAAGCATACATAAGGCCAAAGTTCTTAGTGTTATTCAAGTATTTTAACAAGAGTTTCATAGCATGCCAATGGTTCTCACCAGGATTAGCCTTAAACCTACTTAACACACTTATAGCAAAAGCCAAATCAGGCCTAGTACATAGCATACAATACATCACCAGGGCAGTCTTGTTTGCTAAGTATTAAGTGCCCTCCTAAGGGTATTACTGTAGGTTTACTATGTTCCATACTGAACTTTTTAATCACCTTATTAATGTATTCAGCTTGAGACAAAATCATCTTTTTATTTGGTCTATCCCTGATTATGTTTATGCCTAAGATTTTCTTAGCATTTCCCAAGTCTTTCATATCAAAGTTCATGCTTAACTCTTTCTTTATCTTTTCAATCTTAGATTCAGCATTGCTCATTATTAGAATATCATCAACATATAAGAGCAGATACAAGTACATGCCAAATTTAGGTCTCTTCAAATATAGACAAGTATCAAACTTGCTTCTAATAAAACCAAGAGACAACATGCACTCATTAAACTTAATGTTCCACTGCCTTGGTGATTGTTTCAAGCCATAGATAGATTTCTTAAATAGACAAACATGATTGGGTTTACTACTATCTTCAAAACCAACAGGTTGAGACATATATATTGTTTCATTTAGGTTTCTGATGAGCCGTATTTATACGACTCATCGAGTCATCAAATCCCACCAATTTCGGCACTTTATCATGCAAACAGTTACTTCTTAGTGTTGTTTTGCATTTCAGGTGTTTCGGAAGCTCTAGGAGGAAACGCGCTTAAAAGACGGCATTTTCATGCCAGAAGCATCATAGTTGAAGAACAAAGCCAGAGGAGCGTCGTGAACAGTATTTTTCGGTTCGTGAACAGTACTTTTCGTCTCGTGAACAGTATCCCGGGATGAACAGTGATTTCGGGTCGTGAACAGTACCTTCGGGAAAAAAATCCAAATTCCCTCCGTGGCGGTTTAGAAGGCTGTGGAATGTCCCGGAATCTTCTAGAAGACTTGCACAAGAAGTTTACTTAAAGATCAAGCAAAGTCTAGATTTGGACACGTTTCCTAATCTGTTTTTGGGCCCTTTCCAAATCCAGACGAAAGAAGCCCTGGTCCTTAGCTATAAATAAGGGCTCTCCTCAGCCCTTCAAATCATCCCATCATCCCAAATTCGAGAGTCTCTCCTCACAGCCGAGCTCCCCTCCTCAGTCCTCTCAGCGCAAGCATCCTTCCGGCCCGGTTTCTCCTTCGTTCGGCAATAGAGAAGATCATTCCTCCCTTTTTATTGTCTATTTTTAATGTCTATGTCTAGCTAAGCCCTTTATTCGGGCTAGGGTTTCAATTATTGTGACGAATGTTTTGAGATTCCATGCTTAATATTATTCTTGCATTCTACTAGTTCTTGTGCACATTAATTTCGGTTTGAGTTGCAAGGTTAAGTGGAGACCCGAAACGGTAAAGCTTAAGCTGGGCAATTCATACCCTCTATTTACTGCTTATTTGATACTGACCCGTTAGAATAAGTAGTCGCACTAACCCTAATATAACCTGACCAGGAGTATTAGGTTTGCTAGAACTAGAATTCTATAACCTGACCAGGAGTAGATTGTGGCGTAGTGACTTGAAACGGTCCTACCTTAGGTTATAACCTGACCCGGAGTAACCACACTTAAGAACGCAGAATTAGATACTTAGAAATCAAGGACAAACTAAGTAACAATTAGAACCCCTAGCCTGAATAATCCTCTCTGATTGACATATCTCGCTTATTTCCTATTCTCACACTTGTTTCCAAATCTCTTACAAACCCAATTGTTTCCTTCTACAGAACAACAAGTAACCATCTAGCTCCCTAGGGTTCGACCCTTGCTTGCCGTTGTACTAACCCATAGCCAAGAGTAAGGAATTATAAATACAAATTTGCAGGTACTGACGACGCCTGTCAGTTTCCATGAAGAAAAGCAGTTTTTACATCCATTTGTTGTAAATGCCAATCATTAACAGTTGTCATTGCAAACAAGAGTCTTAATGTTTTGTATTTTACTACAGGGGCAAAAATTTCATTGTAGTCTATCCCCTCCCTTTGCTTAAAGTCCTTGGCACAAAACCTGGCCTTAAACCTAGGAGGATTATCTAGATTATTACCTTCTTTTATCCTAAATACCCATTTAGAACCAATTAACTTAGCCCCTGCAGGTTTTGGTACTAATACCCAAGTGCCATTATTATACATAGACTCTATTTCTTCACACATGGCAAGTTTCCACTATCACATTCTTTACTTTTCATAGCATCAGAATAAGTTTCAGGCAAAACGTATTTCACATTTTCAGCAACAATCAAGGCATATTCAAGAACATTAGCAAATTCAGCCACACTTGCATATCTTTTATTTGGAATTCTAGTCCTAGCAGGCCTATCTCTTACTAACTGATAGTTTGACAAATCAGTGTTATCAATTAAACCATCATTAGCAGACACATCAGCACTCACAACAACATCAGGAGAATCAATATTTGTGCCTCTATCAATGTTGCTTATAGAGGCACCTTGCACAAGACTATCATTATGCATAGCTGATCGGTCGAATTCTTGACCTATTATTCGCTTCATTCGATGATGGATTAGGTTTGTTTTCCGAATATTTTGATATCATTTAATCTCTTTTCTAGTGTTTCAGATCATATATCACATATCTAATACTTTTGGATTGATCCGAAGCAAAGCAAAGCAATTGGCGAAGATTTGGGCGAAAACAGGACAAAACAGGGCAGATTGACCTTTCCTTCTTATTTTGCATGCACAGATCGCATACGGTGTCCGAATTGATTGATTCAAAGCTTGTTGGAAAGCTATTTCAAAGGGCTACAACTTTGTAGTTTACGCCAAGATCAAATTCGGAGGTTAAGGCCATGAAAAATCCACCCGAAGTCTCTGCCTATTTGCATGGCCGTGACTGCCGTGACCCCAACACAACATCACGGTAGTCACGGCCCCTTTTTGTCCCAGAGCCATTTTCGAGCATGCCGAGCATGCCGTGACATGTCTAAATGTCACGGTAGTCACGGCCCCGTCGAAGACAGTTCTAAAAACGATTTTTGGGCTTTTCTGGACTGATTTTTGGGAAAGTTTCCTAATATCGTTTTTGGGCTTTTTGGCCTTTTGGAAAGCTATAAATAGAGGGTTGGCTGACTAAAATCAGTGTGGATGATTGACGAGAGTGGACGAATTGAGAGTTGTTATTTTTGGAGAAGAAACCCTAACTTGGGAGAGAAGACAGAGTTTTCATCGTGAGGATCATCGAGCTTCAATCGTTTACGGTTCACTCGTTTCTTTCCTTCATTATACACTGTTTTTGGTTAACTACCATGAATAGTGAGTAGTCTTCTCATTCCGGGATCCTACGGATCCCGTGCTATGTAACCCTAACTCTCATGTGATCAATTAAAGTTGTTATTTATGCGATTCGAATATTCAATTTCATTGTGTGCTTAATTTTATCGTTCTATGCATGTATTTACATCAAAGGGTATGTTTGCATTGGTAGAACGTACTTAGGTTAATTACCGAAAGATGGATGGGTCCTAGGTATTAACCGGATTACATGAAATTGATATTAGGTCATGTTTACATGATTTAATAGGAAAACCTTTACTTTAATAAATCGAGATCGTTGATAATCCGTGGATGGGCGGCGTTCAACGATCGAGATTAATCTAGACAATGATCCGTGGATGGGCGGCTTGTCTAGTGTTATTTCGGTTTGATTCCATATTCGATAGCATGAATAATTTACGTGACATGATTGCATGATTAGTGGGGTTAGCACGGGTGAAGTATGGATTCTGGAATTCTTTCTCTGATAAAAACACAACATTAATTTTCTGTTATTTAATTTCTGCTTGTTCTCATCAAAACAAAACCTTTCAATCATCGGAATAGCTAAATAGGTCACCTGTTAACTAATATTCATACACACTGCTCCTTGGATCGACCCTTGGCTTACCAAGGTTATAAATTTTGTTTGACTGCAATTCGACCCCTAAAACTCATAAACTTGACACTATAAAGGGTTAAAAATACGCTTGTCAAAATGGCGCCGTTGCCGGGGAGCAGCGTTTAGTGTGATATTAGCTTTAACGTGTGTAGTTTAGACTATTCCATTCTTTTTATATACTTCATTGTACATACTCTTTATACTTCTAACCTTCACTAATCACTTTTATTTTGTATGTTGCGAGGATGTTCTCTTTTGGTCATCAAGACGCCTACCCAAGGGAAGAGACATATTGTCAGACATACTCGTATGATACAAATTGGGAAGGAAATCAACATCAGTCTTATGATCAATCGTATTATCGAGATGACCACTACTACGAGAGTTACGAGGACCAGTCGCAGCAGCAACATCAGTTTTATGATCAGCAGTACAACTATCAGCCGCAGCAGCCCAAGCAACAGGAGTCTGGCAGCTCATTTAGCATGGAATCCATGATGGCTAGTTTTATGGCTGAGCAGGATAGGCGAGTGAAAGAACTTGAGCAGACACTCGAGCAGCTGACCATTCGGAACAAGATACTAAAAGACCAGCTGGAGCAACAAGACATTGCTGCCAACAATACATGCAGAGACGAGGACATCGAGATGACAATGGCCAATCATCGAGAAGTTCAAGTCTATGAAGCATATTCATCTTCAGCATTATTTCCAATCCACGTGGAAGATGATCAGGATACGAGAATGCTCTCTATACTAGAACAACCTGTTTGTGAGGATGGTTTTGAGGCATTTAGAATGGTTGCCAAGGCTTACACTGAGTTGGAGGATGATGAGTTATGTACTGAAGACGTCTCAGAATATGAAGATCCATCTCCCTCCACTACGACTGCTTCAAAAGGTCATTTAGATGAGCAGACAGAGGAGAACATCGTTCCACCAGTTTCTCTGGGCGCTGATGAGCTATCAGTGGATTATAGGTACGAAGACTTTGTTGATGTGTACCTCAGCTCGATTACAGAGGATCCTCGCATACATATGAATGTGATATTGAAGGGAAATTTGGAAGTATGGGAACGTGAGTTCCTAGCTAAAGAGTATACAGGAAGTGTGCTTGTCGGAGCTAGCTCTGAAAATATATATCTTGATGCACAGCCTCCAGACAAGTTTCGACAGTTCTTGCCTTACGTCTTGAAACTGTTATTAGGGAGCTTCTACAGTCCCTTGATTCTTAAGGGACTTGAATTTTTGAAGGGATTGCATGCTCTACTTAACGTCCATGTCATTCTTGATGGACGTAAATTCAAATGGGATTTGAAGGTGGACTGACACATCTCTATTTCTGAAGGCCCCGTGAGAAGGGATCCTAGCAAAGGACTTCTCACGAGTGATTTATATGGGGCTCTTTGCTGAGTCTAGCCAAGACGTTAAACTAGGCCTCTTCGGGGAGTAACCCGCGTTGTAAGTTTTGTTTCATTGCATTTTCCATTTGCATTTTGTACATTGTGTGTGACCCTTGTAGGAATCCAAGTGTGGAGTGCATCAGTTTCAGGCAGAAAACGATTCGGGACAAATCGAGCAAATTTTGAGCTGGGATTCAGTGGTGCCGTGACCTGTCGTGACCAACGGAAACGTCACGGTAGTCACGGCAGGTATTTTTGGCCGAGCATTTTCAGTGGTACCGTGACTACCGTGACACAATGTGCATGTCACGGCAGTCACGGCAGGTAAAAGCATCAGTAAGTTTTGGGGGTGCCGTGACTACCGTAACACCCTCGGATGGTCACGGTAGTCACGGCCGCACCATTCTCTTCTTCCCCAAAAATTTCAAATCACTTGCCTTGTTTCTTTACGATTTTCGATGCTAACCTATCACTTGTGAAGCTCTGTGTTTTTATATATATCTCTACCAGCTCACAAGTCGTGTTTCACTCCCCAAGCATCGTTTAATCTCCTTGGATATCACACCATCACACAAGAGTGAAGTTCCTATACGCTTTATCTTATCTTTTATTTCTTCGCTTAGGGACTAAGCTTATTTTTAAGTGTGGAGTGGGTAGCGCATAGTCACACGCATTGCATATCATTCACTCTTCATATGCTCAACAGTCTATGTATTGCGATTGAAATCCTCGTTTTCTACGATACTCCTTGACTGATTGACATTCTTTTGGATTCGAAGTCTAGGACTTGAAATAGTGAAAATCGTGTGTGTATTCTCTTGAGTCAGTATCATTGCTAGCCTTTGAGTATCCCATGTTTTACGTATTTCTTGAAGCATGTTCGAGACTTGATATTAGTAGGCACCGGTTCAAAACTGTCAAAAAAAACTTAAATATGCATCTCTTTTTATAGGTGACCTTAGTACTAGTATGTGTTTCTATATACTCGTCGTGATTTGCATGCACCCGCATTTATTCATACACTATGTCAAGCTTTAAGTGTGGAGTTAGACAATTGACTTTCAAGTTTTCCCCTCAAAAACAAAGTTCTTAATTTTGGAAAGTGGGTGAAACATTGGCCCAAAGCATAGTTATTTTTGAAAGAAAACCAGTTAGATCGGAAAAAAGGGCTTTTGTTGATTCTGCGAGAGCAGAAAATACCAAGAACCTGGTGAGAAAAGTCACCCCTGGTATTTGGAAAACACTCTTGAAACAATTTCTACCCCCTTCTGCTTGATATTGTGTAATTCCATCTTCTCATTGCGTGCAAATCATAACTTGTCTTGCGAATTCATGTACTAGAAACTAAGGGACGATCCTCGAGCTTGCACTGAACTTTTAATGCAATTTTCGTACTATTTTTCAGAAAATTCTTAAGCCGAGCTCCTCTTCTCTTACGGGTCATTGCCTAGTCCTTGGCACTTGAGAATGAGCTTTGCGCCAAGAGCCCGTGGACTATCCCTAGATAGCATAGGTGAATGGCGAGCGTGTTTTGTGTAACTAGTCATGTTCTTACTGCATTGTTATGGAACTATTTAGAGCATGTGATTAGTCGCTTGCCAGCCGTGTGTACTGACCATTTGAATGCATAACCTGGTTAATCTATGATTGTCTGAAACCTTTGATGAAGATGTTTGACTTGAAGTCGAGGTAATACGAAGAATCCGAGGTATGACATGACTTTACTATGACTCGTTGAGCATCATTTCATGCATACACGTTAGTTAGCTGTACAGGGGATTTGTAGGTAGTCCCATTCCTGAAAACCTTCACGAGACTATACTCGTCCTACTAGGGCAGCCTAGAGGTTTAAAGGCTTGATGCATACGCTAAATGCATTCGTGTCCTCTACGACAGTGAGTTATCTTTTGGTTTTTATTTTAGTTAGGATTGATCACATGATACTTGAGTGGGTAGCTATTCTGAAATTTATCGACCTGCGCTTAATGTTTGTTCGGGACGAACAAATCCTAAGTGTGGAGTGTTTTGATCGGTCGAATTCTTGACCTATTATTCGCTTCATTCGATGATGGATTAGGTTTGTTTTCCGAATATTTTGATATCATTTAATCTCTTTTCTAGTGTTTCAGATCATATATCACATATCTAATACTTTTGGATTGATCCGAAGCAAAGCAAAGCAATTGGCGAAGATTTGGGCGAAAACAGGACAAAACAGGGCAGATTGACCTTTCCTTCTTATTTTGCATGCACAGATCGCATACGGTGTCCGAATTGATTGATTCAAAGCTTGTTGGAAAGCTATTTCAAAGGGCTACAACTTTGTAGTTTACGCCAAGATCAAATTCGGAGGTTAAGGCCATGAAAAATCCACCCGAAGGCTCTGCCTATTTGCATGGCCGTGACTGCCGTGACCCCAACACAACATCACGGTAGTCACGGCCCCTTTTTGTCCCAGAGCCATTTTCGAGCATGCCGAGCATGCCGTGACATGCCGTGACATGTCTAAATGTCACGGTAGTCACGGCCCCGTCGAAGACAGTTCTAAAAACGATTTTTGGGCTTTTCTGGACTGATTTTTGGGAAAGTTTCCTAATATCGTTTTTGGGCTTTTTGGCCTTTTGGAAAGCTATAAATAGAGGGTTGGCTGACTAAAATCAGTGTGGATGATTGACGAGAGTGGACGAATTGAGAGTTGTTATTTTTGGAGAAGAAACCCTAACTTGGGAGAGAAGACAGAGTTTTCATCGTGAGGATCATCGAGCTTCAATCGTTTACGGTTCACTCGTTTCTTTCCTTCATTATACACTGTTTTTGGTTAACTACCATGAATAGTGAGTAGTCTTCTCATTCCGGGATCCTACGGATCCCGTGCTATGTAACCCTAACTCTCATGTGATCAATTAAAGTTGTTATTTATGCGATTCGAATATTCAATTTCATTGTGTGCTTAATTTTATCGTTCTATGCATGTATTTACATCAAAGGGTATGTTTGCATTGGTAGAACGTACTTAGGTTAATTACCGAAAGATGGATGGGTCCTAGGTATTAACCGGATTACATGAAATTGATATTAGGTCATGTTTACATGATTTAATAGGAAAACCTTTAGTTTAATAAATCGAGGTCGTTGATAATCCGTGGATGGGCGGCGTTCAACGATTGAGATTAATCTAGACAATGATCCGTGGATGGGCGGCTTGTCTAGTGTTATTTCGGTTATATTCCATATTCGATAGCATGAATAATTTACGTGACATGATTGCATGATTAGTGGGGTTAGCACGGGTGAAGTATGGATTCTGGAATTCTTTCTCTGATAAAAACACAACATTAATTTTCTGTTATTTAATTTCTGCTTGTTCTCATCAAAACAAAACCTTTCAATCATCGGAATAGCTAAATAGGTCACCTGTTAACTAATATTCATACACACTGCTCCTTGGATCGACCCTTGGCTTACCAAGGTTATAAATTTTGTTTGACTGCAATTCGACCCCTAAAACTCATAAGCTTGACACTATAAAGGGTTAAAAATACGCTTGTCAATAGCAGAATTATCATTAACTCTACTAGTTGAAGGAGAAGAAGAGCTTATCTTGTTCCCATCAGTTTGTAGATGGGGAGAAGAACTTCCTTCTCCAAACCCTTCACTCCCACCTTCTTCTTGGTTTTCCAAGCTGAGTTGTGGTGGAGTGTGCAAGTCCAGGTGCCCTCCTGATTCATGTGAGTCAGCTGGAGGATCATCCCCTGTTGCATTACCTCCTGGTCTTCCCATAAAGTACCCAGAAGGTATGAAGCCGGTAGTGTCTTCAGTTGTAGTGCCTGAAACAGTAGGAACAGAGGTGAGTAAAGTCTTAAAATGAAAGTCCTTCTCATTGAAGGTAACTGATCTAGACTTAATCACTTTGTATCCACCAGGCTGAACAACAAGCAATTTATAGCCTTTAACACCACTAGGATATCCAAGCATAACAGATTTAATGGCCCTAGGTTCTAATTTCCCATCAGAGACTTTAGCATATGTAGTGCAACCAAAAGGCCTCAAATGATCCAAGCTTATTTTCTTTTTCAACCACATTTCTTGGGGTATTTTAAATTCAATGGCAGCGCAAGGAGATCAGTTAATTAAGTAACTAGCAGTCATTACAGCCTCTCCCCACATAGAACTCTTAAGACCAGAACTCAAAAGCATGCATCTAGCTCTCTCTAAAAGTGTTCTATTCATTCTCTCAGCTATGTCATTTTGTTGGGGTGTTCCAGGAACTGTTAGGTGCCTCTTAATACCATTTTCAGTGCAAAAGTCATCAAAAACTTTGTTACAATACTCAAGGCCATTGTCAGTTCTTAAACACTTCAATTTTAAGTCAGTTTCAGATTCAACAGATAATTTCCAAGTCTTAAAGCAATCAAACACTTCAGTTTTTGATTTCAGCAGATAAATCCACACTTTCCTTGAATAATGGTAAACAAAAGAGATAAAATAATTCCTTCCACCAACAGTTTGTACTTGGGCAGGGCCCCAAAGATCAATATGCACATATTCAAGTCTAGCATTAACAGTCATTTTAGATTTCTTAAATGCATGTGCAGTTTTCTTCAAAATCTCGCAAAAATCAATGTCACAAGGCTTATTTTTCAATAAACCATTCTTAAACAGATATTGCAAGCCATTGTTCCCTATATGACCAAGTCTAGCATGCCACAATTTGGTTTCTTCAAGTTTTTTAGTACTAGCATGCATCACATTCAATTCAGGAGTCAAAGAAACATGGTATAGTCCACCTATCCTCATGCTTCTAATCACTGTATGATCACCCTTAATAACATCTCTTATTCCATTCTTAGATATTATATGGCATCCTTTTTGTTCTAATGCAGATTCAGAAATCAAGTTTCTCCTAAGATTAGGAACACAAGCAACATTTTGCAAAACTCTGATTTTTCCATCATACATTTTCAAAGGAACATTCCCAATACTCATAACATGCACAACTGTGAGATCACCCACCTTGACCTCACCCCCATTACATATTTTCAAATAATAAAATAGAGATTTATGAGGTGTAGCATGCATAGTACAACCAGAATCAATGATCCAAGCATTGACATTTTCAGAACCTGCAAGAACAAGCAATACATTATCATAAATTGTTTTACACACATTAGTAAAATCAGTCTTAGATCCACTAGGCTTAGTCTGCTGGTTATCCTTCTTTTTCTTAGGGCAGCTATTCATGTAATGTCCCATTTCCTTGCAATAAAAACACTTCACGTTCTCTCTGGATTTCTCAGTTTCTTTGGATTTATCCTTAGGTTTTTGGGATTTGTTGAACCTAGCAGAGTGTTGTTTCTTATGTTTCATGAACATAACTTCAGTTTTAGCCTCAGTCTTACTTCCATTCTTAGACTTAAAGACCCTTAGGGATTCATTTTTCTGAGTGATGATTTCTGTGAGTTTAGCTAAGGTCAGATCCTCCCTTCCAAACTGGATAACATCTATTAGGATGTCAAACTAATGAGGCAAGGCACTAAGGAGAATCACAGCTTGGTGTTCCTCCTTAATGGTGTCCTCACATCTTTCTAATTCTTGGGTAAGCTTAAGGAAACTATCTAAGTTTTCTTGGATACTCAAGGACACATCCATTTTAAATGTAAACAATTTCTTAAGAAAAAATATCCTATTGGGTAGGAATTTGGTTTGGTAGGTTGCCTTAAGGGTATCCCACAACACTTTTGGATCAGTTATCTTCATAACTGGCCTAGCTACATCATCTGCTAATCTCATCATAATCTCAGACAAAGCTATCTCCTTAGGGTCTTTCTTAGCCTGATCAGAAGTAGGACACAACCATTCTTCACTAACAGCCCTCCAACATTTTTCCTTAATCAGAATTCCCTTCATTCTCATAATCCACATTGCAAAATCCATTTTCCCATCAAAAGGCTTAAGTCTAATATCAGACATCATAGCAAGAGAGAAAGAAGAACAGTTGAATATCAATTGCAAGACAAACAGTTCAATGCTTTCAATGATCAATAAAACAGTCACAATCACCACAGGCCACAAGATTCTCAATCCAAGGTCACAACAATGCAAGAAAGCAAGCAAGATGTGATCAAATGTCAGTCCAGGCTCAACAGGCCACAGGGCGGAGCCGACAATGACATTCAACGCAATTCAATGACCAAGGATCACACCTATGTCCACCAAGATCAATAATGATTGATGAAACACAAGCTCTGATACCACTTTGTTATACTATGACTTAGGTGAATGTTAGATTTTATTGATCAAGCAACAAACAATACACACACCAAGCACAAACCGGCTAAGTGTTCAAGCAAGCCCAATCAAACTGTCTTATACAATCAGAATTTAAGCAGTAAGACAAAAGAGGATGTGAGGGATAAAAGCCCCCTTAAAGCCCCTGGATTCGAAGAAGTCTCGACGGCTTAGTCTCGCTCAATCAGTCCCGCAGTCCCGCGCGAACAGCCAGTGAAATCCTCGCAATCGATGCGCCTCCAGCAGCAATCAGTACTGCGCACACCTTCAGAAAGCTTCGGCACACTCGCTCAAGCAATCGAACAATCGCTTCTTGAAGAAGAACTTGAATCGGAACTCGCTCTGAGAAATTGGATTAAACCCTAATCCCAATTTCGAAATCGCCTTATGAGCTCAGCTGCTTCTCGTCGAAACGCTGCGTTGCACTCAGATCTCCACTTGCCAAAAACGTCAGTGTTTCATTTAAGTAACGAACATAAAACTCCCGCTTCTGAGAAACGCAGCCGTGTGCTCCAGTTTGAGACATAAGCCAATTTGGTTAAATCCCAAACTCAGAATGCCTCTACTGCTTATTTCAAACTTAAAACTAAATCTGTCTAGACCTATAATTGGAGCTTGCTTGTGTTTGCCAAGTAGATTAACATACTTACAATTGCTTATTAAACGCGTTCTAGTATCGAGACAATAGTTAATGAAATGTTATTTGTTTTCTTGATAATAGACGGCAGACCGAATAGACAACTCATTTACAAATGTTATCTATATTTTATGCAGAAATGATACTTTGTTGGATTTGATCATTTTATGAATCTTGTTTTTATAAAGAGAATGCAAAATAGCAACCTAAGGAAATTGAAACAGTTCATGAATAAGACAATACACCACACCAAGGCAGTGAAATATACACGGAGTTTATTTGCTGAAATTAAACGAGTTTCCTCCGTGTAGCTTTATTTTCAGCATCTCGATTTATCCTATTGGATAAAATCATTCTCGAGTAATCCATGTTACATGAACCGGCGCTAGCTTTTGAGTAAAAGGCGTTAAATAAATCAGTTCTTTGAGTGCGAAAGAGGTATTGGTCGAGTTGGCAAACTCTTAACAAATTATCAAGAGATCAAGGGTTCGACTCCGTTGAGTAGCATATTTATCCTCAATTTTGTGAGGAGTGTTATTCATCCCTTGTGAATGTATTTTCGTCCTGCCTCGGTGTGACGTGTTGTCCCTCCCTCGCGGAGTGTTATTCGTCCCTCGTGGACGTGTTGTTCCTGCAGGTTGGCACTGCTGGTTCGATATTCCTTCCATGTGCGTGTGGAGGAGCTAATTACAAGCTTATGCTCGTGTGGGTTTCAAAGTGGATGATGCTTCAATAGACACAATTCAAGTATCAAATGCGGGTGGTGTCGTGCGTGGCATGTGCTCAGAGAGTCGAATATCACATGTACCTGATAAGAAAAGTTCTCATACAGTATGTATAAGATGTATTCGAGTGGTGATTGATATGTATGAGATGTAAAAAAACCCACTATAAAAAAAATCAACTCTTTGAGTAAAACATAGTTTTTTCTCTCTCAAAATAACCATTTTGAGTTTTCAGTTTTACAAAATAATCCAAATGAATTTCACATATTCCTTTTGACATAATTATAATAAAGTCGATACTTTGGTTCTTAATTTGTTGCTTTCGTAACTAATCGGTAACCCAAGTATCGGTCACTAAACAAAAATTGGCATGTGGACTTCTGGTGAAAAATCAAATTCTTTCGGAAAAAAAAGATTTCGATAAGAACTGGACAACTCCATACTCATTTCGTAAATATGTCACGGTAGGCCAAACAGAATATATGAAACTCGTTCGAGTTATTTCATAAAAGAGGAACCCAAAAGGGTCATTCTGGAAGAGAAAAAAAAGGGTCGTAAAAGTGTTACTCTTGTCTCTTTGAGTATAAGGCCTATTAGAGCATCCCATTATGATTTTTTTTTTGAAACAATACAAAACATATAAAGAACACTGACATGATGATCATGAAATTGATCTTGGGATGACCAAACACAAAAAAGGTCACAAGATGATCATGAGAAGCAACCAATCAGAACATGCCACATGTACTGTTTTAAAACTTTTTCTGATTAAATTCGTAACTTGTAACATATTTATCTTCAAAATTAAAGAGTCAAAATTAAATAGAAAATATCAACATTCGTAATTTTATGACAAATAGACATCCATATTGTCATATTTTGATGTATGTTTGAATAATTTTATTTTTCCATTGATAAGGTTATATGGGTATGGGAGAGGGATGATGAACTATTTTTTGGTTGGACATGAGTGAGATGTACATGACCAAATTGGTCATGAGCCATGACTAGATGAGAGAGATAGATGACATTTTTTTTAGTCATTGTGGGGATGCTCTTAGCACAAAACCTACTTGTAACCCCCCAAATGCAGCTAGCCATAGTCTGGTCACGAATATGTTAACTTCGCCGATTGGGTTTACAGATTTCGAAGTTTTTTGTCAAACAATTGCTTTGAATTTGGTTCGCCGGCCATCACAACCCCACCTTTTATCGACTCATCCGCGTGAATGCATTCGTCGTCCATCTATGCATAATGACTTTCATGGCTTAGAGCATGAAAGGGTTACAAGTAGTGCTTTTTGATAAATCCGAACTATATTTACTGGCGAGCTAAATTGAGAAGCTCTTGAAGAAAAAAAATCAAATTAAACCAAGATGAAAATAAGTACAGTAAGTAATTGACTTCGACTTCTAAATTTGTTAGTCATTATATCAATTCAATTCAATTATTAATGGATCCAAATCTAATTTATGTACATAGATTTAACAGAAAACGCAGTGGTTTGTCGGTCGTAGTCTTGGTCAAATGATAATAACTCAAATTCATTAATATACGGGAGCTGATATGGTGTTGAAAAGTTAAATGATGCCAACTAAAAAGTATCATTTTTACCTTTTAAAAGAAAGAAAATAAAAATACTTGTGCCCTTGGAATCCCCATCTCTCAAAATCAAATTACCATCGCATTAGCTAAAGTAATTCATGGCGATGAAGACTTTTGGCGGGTTATATACAGACGATAAGTGTTGGCGAGATCTATTCGTATGAGAATTAACAGAGAACCTCTCCTTTAACCCTTTCGAGTTCAATCAGTTTTCTCTCGACGAAGACAAACATAGATGGTCGTCAGAGATTTTGGAATCTTTTAAAAGGTAAAATGACGTTGTTTTCGATTTGAAGCATTTAACTGTGCAGCATCGAATTTATCATACTTGACACTTGACAGGTTTATGTTGCGCTTCTTCGTTGATAGTCAAAACTCGAGGTAAAAGTGTTCCTTTTGCAAATGAAAAATTTCCTCATAGTTGCATACACTTTTTTTTTTTTGATGGGAAGTTGCATACACTTCTATAGTGTATTTTTGATTAAAATGATTATTTATTGTTTTATTAATTTCAAATGATACACATTCCATAGGCTAAAAATGATTAAATAAGTCACTTAATTTCTTGGGCTTTTGAAATTTATAAGGTTTTCAACGTTTGCAATTTCTGGCTAACTTAAACTTGTTTATATTCATATATACAAGAGTTGCCTAAATTGTATTTAATACAATATTGGAGGTTGATCTTTCAGTTTAATTTTAGAAATTTATAAATAGAATATTCTTACAGGAGCGCACCAAATATAGAGCAGTCTGAAACTATCTAAAATTTTAATTACTATGTCTCTTCGTTTCCTTATTCGATTCCATTGCAAGATACACATTTCCTATTTGAGAATATTTCTATACTTACAACCTATACAGAAATCAAGCATACTATAAAATATGTCACACTGCTTCGTCTAAAACACTCAGACAAACGAACTTACTACTCACACTCAGATCAGTAGTCGATCAACCAAAGATGGCCACCACCTCCTCTGCATCAAATATCAAAAATTTCCTCGTCGTCGCTCTGCTAATTCTCATAGTCGGTGCAGGTAATGCATACATATAAAAAGTACTCGACTTGTTACGTACTACTCGAATTACATACATTGAATGATTTCATGTTGCTAAACATGTCTTTCCTCTTGTTGATCTCAGCATCTGTTTCTGGAAGAGTTCTGCTGGCCAAAGCGACCCCCAGTCCGAAACCACAAAACTGTATGTTATAGCATTCTTCTTCTGTGTTCTGATGTCTTTCTTCTATATGCTAAAATTGAAAATAGATTGATGAGAATAAATTTAAATTATACGTACAGGCAAGGCTTTCAATGTGACAGATTTACCTCACCGAGCTACGGGACAGGACGTGTGCTCAGAATCAGACATAGTAATAGACCAAGGCCCATCCGCACCACTACCCAACGGGATCCCAACTTACTCGGTGACAATAACCAACACATGTTCTTCTGGATGCAACATTGGTGGAATTCACATAAAGTGCGGGAAGTTCAGCACGGCTAGGCTCATTGATCCAGAAACCTTCAAGAGGCTCGACTACGATGACTGCCTTGTCTATGGAGGAAAGCCGCTCCCCAACGGATTGACTCTGTCGTTCGAGTATGCTAATACATATCCTTACCCTATGGATGTCAGCCAATATCAGCTCTGCTGTTAACCAACATTATATTCGTCTGTTTTGTTATTTTCTTTTTCTTTTTTAATATAATGCAATACGGTCAACTTGTCGCTGAATAATATGTTTTTTTTTTCTGAGATTTCTAAGCACATCTATCCGAGACATATTTTCCATAGCATTCAAAATTTGTGTAGTGAATACATGTTGAATTTTGGACAAAGGAAGAAAAAAAAAGGGACTTATAAAAAGCATGAGATATAAAAATTTGTTCACCCAGTTTTTGAAACTACGACACTTCCTAAACTAAGATTAAGAGCAACTCCAGCGCAAGCATGTAAAAAGGCCCAATAGCTTAAATCAGCTCACATGGCATCCAGTTTAACTTACGACCTTATTTTGTCCGTCTCCAACGCTGCGTTATTTTCTGTAAAATTATACATCGGACGCTAACCGAGATTCATATTCGCTACGCAGTTAACCATCGCTATTTCTCCATCGTCTTCGACTTTGCCTCCGTTTTAGGGTTTTAGCGCGGGAATCGTCTTGGAAAGGTATAGCTACAATTGTTCTCCCATCTCTACTTAATTCCCTTCTTACAATCACATGGAGATTTCTACCGGGATGAATTCGTGAATTTGGGTTTGACAGAGTGATTGCTTATCTTTTATTATAATTTTTTGCTATGCGTCTTTCATTGGATTAATGATTGGATTTTCAAGCTTAGGGTTTGACAGAGTGTTATGATTTTTGTGTGTCTTTCATTGGATAAAAGATTGAATTTTTATATTTAGGGTTTGGTTGTGGTTGCAGATTTGTTGGCCAACAGGAGGTTCAGTTCGACAATGAATGAGTCATTCACACAATTGCTAAATGAAGGCCTATGCGAAGACAATGAAGAGATGAACTCTCAACCAAATTTGTCGCAAAAAAAGGGACGATCGAAGAACTTTACGATTGCAGAAGATATGCTGCTTATATCTGCTTGGGAAAATGTGAGTTTGGACCCAATAAAAGGTAATAATCAAACACAAACTAGTTATTGGAGTAGAATCGCAAGCTATTTTGATGAGCATAAAACATTCACGAGTGAAAGAACTCCAATAGCTTTAACTAACCGGTGGTCGAGCATACAAAAATGTGTAAGCAAGTTTCAAGGATTCTATAACCAAATAGAGGGCAGAAATCAAAGCGGAATCGGTGAAGTGGACAAGGTATGAGATTTGAATTATGTCATATTGATTGTGAATGTACAAATGGTTGATTGATAGCTATCTACATTCTAGGTACGTCAAGCTATGGAGATGTATCAAAGTTTACAAGGCAGCGCCTTTTCATTCTCGCATTGCTGGACAGAGCTACGAAACTCACCAAAATTCGCTTCAAACATGTCTAAGAAAAAGGCAAAATCATCCCCAAATGACAACCTACATACTATGGGATCTTCTCAAAGACCGTTAAATATCGATTGTGAGCAAGAGAATGAGGAAGGGTTGGAACGACCAATAGGAAGAAAAGCTGCAAAAAAAAGAAAAAGAATGGCAGATGAATCTAATACATTTTTTACTGATATGAAAGACCACATGTCTACTTTAGCCAAAAAGAGACAAGAGGAATACGAGGCTATAGCGAGGATTGAAGAGGAACATCTCGCACTAAAAAAAAAACAAGTGACAATCAATGAAGCAAAGGAACGACGGGAGCAGCAAATATATGAAGCTTCAATCATGGCTGTCGATACAACCAATATGGAGCCTCAAATGGCTAGTTTCTATGATTCACTTAAGGCTGAAATTTTAGGAAAAAGGCAGCAGTCGCTCAGCTGAGTCGACACTGCACTCTTTTTGGTTTTGTGATGGTAGTGAGGTTCTACTTTTTGTCTCACTCAATGGTTGTCACAATTATGTATCTTTTATTTCAACTAACCGCTCAATGAGGTCATTGTTTCCATTAACATTTTGGTTTGAAAGCTGAGCTGGGAAAAGGCGTGCAGATGCACCCAAGGTGAGTCATTTTTATTTTGTGCAATTTTGTGCAATAAGCTCCTGTAGTAATGAGTAACTGTTGCACCCAAGGTTATTGATTCTTCATCTTTACACCTAGTTTTATACTTACTATATTGATCCTCTGATTTCATATTGTTTTTCTGTCCTCATACATATGATGCTTAGTATTAATTTAGCTATGTCGATGTAAGCAACAAGGCCTGCATTTACAAAATTTTCATTTAAGATCTCGCTAACTGAGTGTTGTCGTTTGTTCTCTTGTCTTCTTTTTATTCATAAAGATTCGAGCAGCCTGTATATATGCTTGGATCAAAATGGTCATTAATAGCAATATTTACCAGGTAATTACGCAGAGAAGAAATGGGACTTTCAAGTCGGCCAGCAATCATGAAGTCTGCCAAAAAAAGGATCATCAAGAGGCCATCATAAATATATTGGAGTCAGATCAACATTTACCAAGTAAGTGTGAGCTGTATTTTCTTCTAAACTAATACATGTGATAAGTGTTTTAAATAAATGCTTTAAATTTAAATACATTTGAGCTGCATTTCTTCTAAACTGATTCACATGATACATTTAAAATAAATTATTTCAATTGTGTGTGCTACTCTCGCAAAAAAGTTTATGATCAGTGTGTAAAGAATGGTGATATGTAGGAAACTAAGCAGTCTGAGCATTACATATATTAAAAACAGTTTGAGCATTACATAACAACTTTGATAGTTGCTTATTTAGGACACCAGCAGCAGCTCACAAGAGAGTCAACAACCTCTTCCGCTCACCAAATCAGTTGCATTTGCGCCAAAGATGACCCTACTTAATCTCAGTCTTGATAGGCACCGTATCTTTGCCAAACATGCTCTACGAGATCACTTTGTAACTGTATATGGCCTTGTTTGTCCCTAATTTGATGATGCACTTGTATGAACTCCATAATGTTACGTGTATGGTTCGTATTTAATGAAATATTTGCACTTTCTCCGATAGAATCGTAATCATAGTCATCAGTTTGCAGGTCTCTTTCATCTTCAATAATCATATTATGCAAAATGATACAGGCAAACATTATATATTTCATTGTTTCCACATCCCAAAATCTCGAGGGTCCACGTATCATTGCAAATCGAGACTGCAATACTCCGAATGCACGCTCGACATCTTTTCTAGCAGATTCCTGGAGAGCAGCAAAATACTTCTTTTTGTTTCCTTGAGGAGATGGAATAGTCTTAACAAATGTAGGCCATGAAGGATATATACCATCAGCAAGATAATACCCCATATTATATTCATGTCCATTAATAGTGTAAGTCACAGCAGGACCGCGACCTTCAGTGAGTTCTTCAAAGAGATTAGATCGATCTAATACATTAATGTCATTTAACGATCCTGGTAATCCAAAGAAAGCATGCCATATCCAAAGATCATATGAGGCTACAGCTTCTAAAATAATAGTGGGTTCATGAACATGACCTGTGTACATGCCTTGCCACGCAGTTGGACAGTTCTTCCATTTCCAATGCATACAATCAATACTGCCTAACATACCTGGAAATCCTCGATTTTCAGCTACCGTCAATAGTCTAGCCAAATCCTCATTGGTCGGTCTTCTCATATATTCAGCACCAAATATTTCCACAACTCCTCTTGCAAATTTTCTGAGACTCTCTATAGCTGTGCTTTCACCGATTCTTATGTAATCATCAATAGCGTCTGCCGGAGTACCATATGCAAGCATACGAAGTGATGCTGTGATTTTTTGGAGAGGGGATAATCCAAGAACTCCAACCGCATCTACTCTTTGAGTGAAGTAAACATCATGAACTGCAAGTTCTCTTTGAATTCTTAAAAATAAAGATCGACGCATCCGAAATCTTCTACGAAAAATTGACTCTGGATATGTAGGATTTTCAGAAAAATAATCACGATAAAGTCTAGCATTACCTTCTTCTCTATCACGATTAATAACTTGCCGATTCATTGTAGAGCCACCGCGACGTGGTGGCAACCCATCACTCTGACCTTCACCATAATATTCGGTAGCAATAGCCATTACTTGTAATTCTTCATCTTCTTCATTCTTCATCTTCAATTTCCACCAATTTCGTAAATTGCGTGGCATTCTGGAAGAGGAAAAATATTTGCAGAGAAGAAGAGAGTGTTGCTTTGAGGAGAACGAAATGATGATGAAGAGATAAGGTGTCAAAGTATCACCATATGAATTATTAACATTATCAATATATCTTTGTCGTTATTATTTGCTACTATTCTGTTAACAATAATGAAATTTGTGACCATTTAATTGGAAACATGGACCTCAAAATGATTTAGATGTAATTTAATCCATAAATTAGAATTATTGATAATTCTTGAAAAAAAAATACTAATATACATAATCATTTTAGATAAGCACCATTGGAGCATTATCTGATTTTGGTCATGTAGATTATACATATCCATTATTATATATATATTATAGCTAATGGTTTTACCAAACCCATTGGAGTTGCTCTTAACAACAAGACACTATATATCCATCAAGCTCCATAAATTTGCAGTATCAAACTACTGAAGCATAAATTTTGTCATAATTAATTCACTCCAAATACTTGTCTATATTTTCCTTAGCTATTAAGTAGTAATCTTGCTTACTATTGTTCAAACTCAGTTTCATTGAACTTTTTTTTTGAAGACTCATTTTACACCAATTTTACTTGCTAGTTGCTGGTCGTGGTAGTGTTTTACTAGCTTTTACTCTTCATTTCTATGCCTTCTCCATCTTTCAGCAGTTCTCCATCTTTGTACCTTTGATGATGCTATCGTTCTCGACTTTCTTTATGATCAGAGAGACCCTCACCACTTACAAACTGTAGTAATTAGACTAAGTCGAATTAGGACCCAATTGTTGATTCTAGCACAAATCCCTAACTCAATCAAGCTTGGCTTGCCCTAGTTTGAGAACTTAATGGAAAATTTTTTTTTTTTGTTCAACCAGTCTTACCTCGACGGAGACAAATATAGATGGTCGTCAGAGATTTTGGAATCTTTAATAAGGTAAGACGACGTTGTTTTCGATTGGCAGCATTTAACTGTTCAATATCCAATACAATTCCGATCATGTAAAGTCCCAGTGGATATATAAATTTTGTTCTTTTATAGTTTTCGTTGATATATCATACTTAACAGGTTTGCGTTACTCTCTTGTTGATAGTCAAAACTGACATAAAAGTATTCCTTCTGCATATGAAAATTTTCCTCCGAGTAGCATAACACTTCTATATTGTATTCTTGACTAGCAAGATTATTTATTGGTGTATTAATTTTCAATATATGCTGTGTCATTTACCAAGATGATCAATTGGAGGTCGTCACTTTTTCATATTCATATATACAACAGTTGCCTTAAACTGAATTTAATCTTACAGTTTATTTTTGGAAATCTATAACTGAATATTCTTACTGGAGCACACCAAATATAGCGAGCTGTCAGAAACTATCTAAAAAATTAATTACTACTGTATATTTCTACGCTTCCTTCGATTCCATACACATTTCCTTTTTGAGAATATTTCTATACTTGCATATGCACCCATGAAGGCCATCAATTCATCAATTCATGTATTGAATTGATGGAGTTGGTTACTATTCATGAAAAATCAATTATTTTACTTACATTTTATGCACTCATACAACTCCATCAATTCATCATTTACTATTCATCAAATAAATAATTATATTTTATATCATAAATTCAGATTCATATCTATTATTTAATGGTCCCACAAATAATATTCAATCACAGATTTTTGGATAAGTTTAGATTTTTGATGAGATTGTTGATAAATTTAAATTTTTGATACGATTTTTGTTGAATCACGCAATGACATGTGTCATTATCTAAATCTATAGAATAGAAATTTTATCTATAAATAATATCATAATGTTTGATCATTGTATCTCAAAATCACTACACAATTTTATTGATGGAATGAGTGAATACATGTGGGACCCGCTAATTAATGAGCATTATATAATCCATTAATAACTAATGGGATGGATGATGAATTAATGGCCATTAGAAATCAATGGCCATCCAAAAGTGACCGCTGCATTTTTTTACAATGTGAAAACATTAATAATGTTGATGAATTGATGGTTTAATGGAGCTGGTGCATATGCTCTTATAACCTATATACAAATCAGGCATGGCTATATATATATATAAATATGTCACACTGTTTCTGTTAAAACCATCAGACAAACAAACTTTTAGTACTTCAGATCACAGTCGATCAACCAAATTAACCACTTCCTCCGCATCAACCATGACAACTTTCCTCATCGTCACCCTGCTAATTCTCATAGCCTGTGCAGGTAATTCATACATAAAAAATAAAAAAAAAGTACTCAACTGTTTACCGCTTTTTAACTCATTACATATTTTCTAAACATGCTTGGTAATTTCAGCATCTGTTTCTGGAAGAGTCCTGACCGCAGCAAACCCCAGTCCGAAGCCCCAAAACTGTATGCTATACAATTCTTCATCTATGTTCTGTTTTTCTTCTATATGCTGAAATTTAAGGTATGAAAATAGACTTATGAGAATAAATTTAAATCATACGTGTCGTACAGGCAAGACTTTCAATGTGACAGATTTACCTCACCGAGCTACGGGACAGGACGTGTGCTCAGAATCAGATATAGTAATAGACCAAGGCCCATCCGCACCACTACCCAACGGGATCCCAACTTACTCGGTGACAATAACCAACACATGTTCTTCTGGATGCAACATTGGTGGAATTCACATAAAGTGCGGGAAGTTCAGCACGGCTAGGCTCATTGATCCAGACACCTTCAAGAGGCTCGACTACGATGACTGCCTTGTCTATGGAGGAAAGCCGCTCCCCAACGGATTGACTCTGTCGTTCGAGTATGCTAATACATATCCTTACCCTATGGATGTCAGCCAATATCAGCTCTGCTGTTAACCAATATTATATTCGTCTGTTTTGTTATTTTCTTTTTATATATTTTTAATATAATGCAATTTATGCTGTTTATTTAATCTTGCATGCACTTGGAACTTTTAATAGTTGCAATGGAATTAGGTAAAGATAAAAAAAAACATGGATATCTCTAATTAATCTGAGTACTCAAAATATTCTTAATATAAAGTTCTGTCGCTCATAAATCGGCATTGACAAATTTAAGTTTTATTATAAAAGAAAAGACAAACTGTTATAATTATCTTGGAGAATATGGAAAAACTTTGGGACTCGTTTGATCTCAAATGCACTGAAATATTAGAGAGAAGGAGAGGTGAAGGGGTGAGTTTTTCCTTCACCCGAACACCTCTATTTATACTGCAATTCATTCATTATTTTCTTTGGTGTGGGCCCCACATGTGGGTCCCACATGACAAAAAATTCAATCTTCTTCTTTGATGTGCAGACCACCATTTATGACACTCCCCCCGGGATGCACATCAAGCGTGTTAGGCTGCCTCGTTAAAAACCTTAGTTGGAAAAACCCATTGGGATAAAAATCAACTTAAGGGAAAAAGAGTGCAGCGACGCGAAGCTCCCCCTCATATTGGCATGCGTGATGTGCTCATAAATTTTGCAGCTTTCGCATTCCTATGTCGTTGACATGTTTTCGGAATGTTGAGGTAGGGAGAGCCTTTGTAAAAAGATCTGCTGAGTTTTCATCAGAACGAACATATTGTATGCTGATAACTTTGTCTTTTTCCAGCTCTTGGGTGAACGAAAAGTATTTGGGATGGATATGCTTTGTTCTATCACTTTTGATAAATCCTTCCTTCATTTGAGCAACACACGCAGCGTTGTCTTCATAAAGAGTGATTGGATCATTCACTGAAGAGAGACCGCTTGTGACTCTGATATGCTGTGTTATGGATTTCAACCACACGCATTCGCGACTCGCTTCGTGTAATGCGATGACTTCGGCATGGTTTGATGATGTTGCCACTAGTGTTTGTTTCTGAGAACGCCAAGAGATTGCAGTTCCTCCACATGTAAATACATAGCCAGTTTGGGACTTCGCTTTATGTGGATCTGACAAGTAACCTGCATCTGCATAACCAATCAAAACTGGTTTTGTATTGTTAGGATAAAATAATCCTAAGTCAATCGTTCCTTGAAGATAACGAAACACATGCTTGATTCCATTCCAGTGTCTTTTGGTAGGAGCTGAGCTAAACCTGGCTAATAAATTAACAGCAAAAGCTATGTCAGGTCTAGTACAATTAGCAAGGTACATAAGAGCTCCAATCGCACTGAAATATGGTACTTCTTGACCAAGAATCTCTTCAGATTCTTCACATGGACGAAAAGGATCCTTGTTCACATCAAGGGATCTTACAACCATTGGGGTACTTAATGGATTTGATTTATCCATATTAAAACGTTTTATTATCTTCTTTGTATAATTTGATTGATGCACAAATATCCCATTCTGGATGTGCTCAATCTGTAATCCAAGACAATACTTTGTCTTCCCCAGATTTTTCATTTCGAACTCCTTTTTCAAATAAGAGATTACTTCCAGAATTTCTTTACTGGTACCAATGATATTCAAATCATCAACATAAACGGCAATTATTACACAACCGGATGTTGTTTTCTTAATAAAAAGCAAGGGCAAAGGGGATCATTGACATAACCCTTTTGAAATAAATATTCGCTTAATCGATTGTACCACATGCGTCCGGATTGCTTTAACCCATATAAAGATCTTTCTAACTTGATTGAATATCTTTCCCTAGGTTTGGAACTTAATGCCTCATGCATTTTAAAACCTTCAGGGATTTTCATGTAAATTTCAGTATCAAGCGATCCGTATAGGTAAGCGGTAACTACATCCATGAGGTGCATATTCAATTTCTCATGAACTGCTAGACTTATCAAGTATCTAAACGTAATTCCATCCATGACAGGAGAATACGTTTCCTCAAAATCGATTCCAGGCCTTTGAGAAAAACCTTGTGCAACAAGTCGAGCCTTGTATCTCGCAATTTCATTTTTCTCATTTCTTTTTCGTACGAAAACCCATTTGTATCCAACAGGTTTCACATCCTTAGGTGTGAGTACTATAGGCCCAAAGACTTTGCGTTTATTGAGCGAGTCTAGTTCAGTTTCAATTGCCTTTTTCCACTCAACCCAATCGTATCTATTTTTACACTCAGTAATAGACCGTGGTTCGGGATCACCATTATTTTCATTCATAATATCACATGCCAAATTATAAGAGAATGCATCATCAATGTTCTCTTTTCGGTTCCATAATATGCATGTCTTAGCATAATTAATCGAAATTTCTCGATCCTTTTCATTTTGTATTTCTACAGGAATACTTTCCACCACCATAGGATCGCTTTGCTTTTCTTCCCCTTTTCTTTTTCGAGGATTTTTATTTTTGGAACCGGGTGGCCTTCCACGCTTTAACCGTGTTGTGATTTCATGAATGACTTTATTTTCCGGCTTCCCTTTTGGAATTTCAATTTGTACGGGAGCATTCTCAGCCGGTATGTGAGATTTAGTCACTCTCTTTGTGTCTGTAAATGCATCAGGAAGTTGATTTGCCATTTCTTGCAAATGTAAAATCCTTTGTACTCTACCTTCACAATCTTTTGTGTAAGGATCAAGATGCAATAACGTTGGTACAGACCAAGTAATTTCTTTCTCAAACTGTTTTCTTTCTCCACCTAATGGTGGGAAATTTTCCTCATCAAAGTGACAATCAGCAAAACGTGCTGTGCAAATATTTCCAGTTTGAGGTTCAAGAAATTTAACAATAGATGGACTTTCAAAGCCTACATATATCCCAAGGCTTCTTTGTGGTCCCATCTTTGTTCTTTGAGGAGGTGCAATAGGCACATAAATAGCACAACCAAAAATTCTTAAGTGCGATATATTTGGTTCTTGACCAAATGCAAGTTGTAGTGGAGAACTTTTATGATACGCACTTGGTCTGATGCGAATTAATTCAGAGGCATGTAATATTGCATGACCCCATACTGAGGTAGGAAGCATTGTTCTCATTATCAATGGCCTAGCAATAAGTTGGAGGCGTTTGATCAATGATTCAGCCAAACCATTTTGTGTGTGGACATGAGCAACAGGATGCTCGACCACAATCCCAACTGACATACAATATTCATCAAATGTCTGGGATGTGAATTCACCAGCGTTATCAAGTCTAATTTTCTTGATTGTATGATCAGGAAATTGAGCTCGCAATTTTATTATTTGGGCAAGTAATTTGGCGAATGCCACATTGCGAGTTGATAACAAACATACATGTGACCATTTGCTAGATGCATCTATCAATACCATAAAGTATCGAAATGGTCCACATGGTGGGTGAATAGGCCCACAAATATCACCTTGAATACGTTCAAGAAACATAGGTGATTCTTTTCAACCTTTCCCGGTGATGGCCTTATGATAAGCTTTCCAAGAGAACAAGCTTTACATGGAAAAGTATTTCCTTGAGGGATTTTATGACCCTTCAATGGGTGTCCATGCGTATTTTCAATAATTCTTCGCATCATACTTGAACCTGGATGACCCAATCGGTCATGCCACATGGTTAATATTGAAGATTTCATAACTACCGCATTTGACTCAATCACATTTATATGTGTGTAATGCAATCCAGTGGGAAGCATTGGTAGTTTTTCAACTATGTATTTCTTTCCAGATCTATACATAGTGAGTAACATGAATTTCATGTTACCTTCAGTCATAGACTGAGTCTCGAATCCATGAGAATAAATATCATTGAAACTCAATAAGTTTCGTTTGGATTTTGGCGAAAATAAGGCATTATGTATTGTAAACTTTGTGCCATTTGGCAATGCAAAGTTAGCCTTGCCAATTCCTTCAATCAGATCTACAGGACCTGATATTGTATTCACAATGGTTCGTGTTGGTTTTATCATTAAGAAAAACCTTTTATCCTTCAGGATTGTGTGCGTTGTTCCACTATCAAGTATGCACATTTCTTCAATATTAATCCTTTGGTTGACTTTGGCTTTGTCCATTTCAAAGCTTTAAGTAAATAAGAAAATGATAAGATAGATGAAAAGGTAGACAAATTTTATTACATGCGAGAAAAACATAGTCATGCTTAAAAGAAAAACATACATATAACATAAGAAAATCAAATTAAAACATCGGACCGTTTGGCTTCATCCCATGGGTTTGCATAACTTCCCCTTTTAGTTCCCACCAGTCATTTTTCCAGTAATATCACCAAGGAAGACCTCACTAGGTTCATGTTCCCCAAGATGAGTGTACTCGTTCACGGGATCATTCTCAATAAAATTGATCTCATTTGCATTTGTAAAATCCCCAACTGTATCAACATTCTCATTGTTGAAATCAGATTCCCCAAGTTGAGTAAACTCATTCATAGGAGTTTGGATAATAAAGTTGACCTCCTTTCCTTTTTTCTTCACGGACTCTTGATAAAGTTTGCATAAGTGTTCAGGAGTTCGGCAGGTTTTAAACCAATGCCCTTTACATCTGCATCTAAAACAATTGGCCTCATCAGGGCCTTTTGATGAACTTGGACCACCTCCCCTTTTGTGGGAGTTCTCATGGTTCCAGTTATTTTGCTGTCTCCTTTGGTGATAATTGGCGATCTTATGAGGTGGATTATTGAGATAACCACCTCGACCACGCCCTTGGCCAAAACTACGGCCTCGACCTCGTCCTCGTCCATGTCCACGACCTCTGCCTTGCCCTCGACCCTGAAAATAGTTCATGGGTCTACTCTCATTAGTGTTGGCGAAATGTACCTCAGAAAATGTTCTGGAGCCCGTTGGGCGAGATTGGTGGTTCTTTATCAACAATTCATTGTTTCTTTCCGCTACTAGGAGAGTACCAATCAGCTCATGGTATTTTTCAAAACCACGTACACGATACTGCTGCTGCAAGGTCACATTTGATGCATGGAATGTAGATAGAGTCTTTTCCATCATCTCAGCATCAGTTATCTTATCTCCACAAAAGTTCAAATGGCTCACAATTTTGATCATCTCGGAATTATAATCACTGACTTTCGCAAAATCTTGGAACCGTAAAGCGGCCCATTTATCCCGATATAAGGGAAGCATCACATCCCTTTGATGATCAAATCTGTCTTTCAGATTTTTCCATAAGTCACTCGGGTCTTTTACAGTGAGATACTCATTTTTTAAATTCTCGTCAAGATGACGACGAAGGAAAATTATCCACTTTTGATGAGGTATTCCCCTCAGTGATTGTTTCATGAAGATCCATTGAGTCCAAATATGTCTCAATGTCTATTGTCCACGGCATGTAATTTTTCCCAGAGATGTCGAGTGGACTGAACTCAAGTTTTGCGAGGTTTGACATGGTGGCAACTAAAAGTAGAAATTTTTTTATTAGATCAATTTAGAACATAAAATTGTACAAATATTGTAAGGAAGAAAACGACATACATTATTACAAGCATTTCTAAACAATGATAAAAATCATCCGTCGGAATATCTCCGGTGAGGACACAAACAGTAAGTACAAAAATAATTATAAAAATAAAGACTAGCATTAGATGAGCAGACATTCTATGGCAAGGTTTTTTCCTTTTCTTTTCTTGAGAAGATTGTGTAGTAGAAGAGAGAATGAGTGTGATTTTTGTATGATGAATGAAATCGAATTTATAGGGGAAAAACTAGCCGTTTATGACCGTTTATAGCCGTTGGGTATGTTACTGTTTTTTTTTTTAACCGTTGGGCATGGGTTAATTTATGCTAAGATTTAATTAGAAACGTAATGCAATTAATTACCATGTGAGGATAGACATGTATAGTATAAATGCTATTAACCATAGGAATAAAGAAGTAAAATAATTGTAATTCACATCATATTATTTTACGGTGGCTGAGCCATCCTTTGTATAATAATATGATGTTATACAATAACAAGTAATAAGCATAAAATAAATTATACAGTTTAAAGAAAATGAAGTCTTTAAAGTAGAGATAGTTACTTTGCAGATCACAACACTTTACTATGGGGCGGTAATCCGCACATCATAATAATATGTTGTTATACATTAAGAAAGTAAAATAAGTTGTTAATCATTACTTTGTAGATCACAACAGTTTATTATGAGGCGGTAATCCGCACAGCATAATAATATGTTGTTATACATTAAGAAAGTAAAAACAAGTTGTAAAAAGTATTTAAAGTAAAACATACATAACCGTTGCCGTAATAGGATTGAATTCCAAACAAAGTATAAAGTAAAGGAATTCTTAGTTTATTCATCCAGAAAAACTCAGATATCAACACAATCAGAAAATTGTGAAATATGGAGAGTAGAGCTCCCTTTGAGGCGTGAACCCCTTATGATATCTAAGTAGAACAGATGAAGAACTAAGCTAGCGGCAGTTGAGAGACAAGTGAGGAAAACACTTACTTTCTTACTGAAACTTATGGTATGGGAGTGGAGAGCGTTCGTGCTGATAACGTGTTATAATTATCTTGGAGAATATGGAAAAACTTTGGGACTCGTTTGATCTCAAATGCACTGAAATATTAGAGAGAAGGAGAGGTGAATGGGTGAGTTTTTCCTTCACCCGAACACCTCTATTTATACTGCAATTCATTCATTATTTTCTTTGGTGTGGGCCCCACATGTGGGTCCCACATGACAAAAAATTCAATCTTCTTCTTTGATGTGCAGACCACCATTTATGACACAAACAAATTTTAAGCATAAGTGGCACCAGTATCAAACAATAACAGTGAATTAAAAAGTAGATGTACTTAAATTCAACACTGTGTAATTTGGTAGCTATAAAGAGACAGTTATGAAGACGATAGTTTCTCCAGTGTGGCTATAAAAACGAGGCGTCTTGAGATCAATATAGTCGATTTCACCAGGGTAAAATCCAAGTGCGTTTGCTGTTTTTCTTCATTCAATTCGATTGCCAATCGATCCGAAAACGTCCATTGACCGTGAGCTCTGAGTCCTTAATTTCAAGCTCTTTTGACTGCAATGAAGCGTGCTTCATTGGACATGAGCTCTGAGTCCTTCATTGGACAATCCATAAATTTTCTTAAGAAACTCTAACTGCATACATGATAATGATATCAAGCCTTAGTAACCATTAAGTATAACATGAGGCTTAGCTTCTTATGAGATATTGGACTCACCACTTCTTCTCTTCATTTGTTGACAGCTTAAAACTAGTCATGCATAAGTACGTAGGAAGGATTATTGACGAGATTGCAAGGGTCCATGTTAAACATTTCCAAGTTTATGATAAGATTAGTTAGTTATATCAAACTCCTTTTCCATGAGTGTTCACCACTACATAACTTGTTGAGATAATAGACTTTGTGTTCCCTTTAGCTGCCGTGCTAATTAAATATATTTTCTGTCGATTAAAGATGCACTTGTAGAAATTGTCACACATATCCCTAGTTTTTAATTGGGCTAGCAAAATTGTAAAATTTCTAATTATCCATGACATAAATTCGACGTTATATCTAGCTGAAAAATTTACCAATTATTTAGTGTCGCCGAAGCTAGTAATATCCTTATTGCATTCTAGTATCAAAGTACTCGAGCATAAATTTGGTCATAATTAATCCACTGCAAATATTCATTAACTAAGGAAAAAGATCTGGTACAAAGTTGATTTTTTGATAAAAAAAATACAAACAAATCATAGCCCTTGATCTTGTGATTTGGATGGATGAGATTAAATCCTAATTTTTGGTGCATTTTCTCGGTGACGAATTATATGAAAAAATGACGAACTATGTCGTCTTTTTCGGCGACAAACTATAGATCGATTTTGACGAACTTTGTCGTTTGTACCAAAAATCAACTTTGTACCTGATCTTAACCCCTTAACTAATATTAATCCTACTCATTAAAAGATCATATCAGAACCCCTAGTTTTGGTTAGAACTTAAAAGTTTTTTATCCTTTCGATTAAATCATTTACTGTCCTTAAATTTAGCTAAAGCAATAATTTAACTACAGTAAATCTTAATTTAGGACATATTAGTCTAATACAAAATTTAATCACACGATCTCAATCCACAAAATCCCATGATTTTAGAATCGTATTTTTCGAGATCATCGTCATCACCTCTGCGATTTCTTTTCTCTCTTTCTGTATCTTTACTGTTGCTTAGAGCACAATACATAAAAAAGATATGGTCTCTGTACGTTTAAGAGATGATGTTAGCATTATTTTTATCGAACATGAGTTGTGCTTTTGTTCATGATAGAACAATGTTTTTGAACATCACTGTTTTGATCTAACTATTAGTTTGTTCGTAATGTTTTTGTCTTCAACATTCGTGTTTTTGCTGGATATATGCGCAGACTACAATGCTCGTTTTTTTTGTTCATGATAAACAATGTTCGTGGATAAAGCGATGATGTTTGTGTCTTTGAGCACAAATGCTTTAATATCATATATTGTTAGTTGTTCATGATGTTAAAGATGGTTGAGAGATACGCGACTGTGAAATCTAGGGTTGTAGCCGACAGTGTAGTTGCGGAAAAAAAATCGTGAAGAAGAGATATGTTCGTGATTTCGTTGAAAATTTCGTGATTTCAATTTCGAAAATTTAGGGCTAGAATTCTAAAATATATCAGGCGCAATATTCATGAGTTATTAAAATATATTTATCATTCCAATTATACTCTTATGAGTCATTAAATTTATTAAATCATTAACTATTTTGTGAAAATCTTGATTAATATAAACCGTTTAAATTATCAGATCAATGAACCTAATAAATTCTAAGTAGTGAGCAGAACTTAACTCATAAGTTAATTGTCCTCTGTCAGAACTCGGCATGTTAATTTGTTAGTTTAACTAATTTAAATTTAATTATAACATCCTCTTTAATAAATTGTCCAGTCACAACTTACAATTTCTGGCTCTGCTCGAACTCCAAAATTACAAATATGATCAAATTGGAGATCGTCACTTAATTAGATACACTTGTATAGCAGTTGCCTAAACTGTAACTTAATACGTACAATGGAGTTTTGATCTTACAGTTCAGTTTTGGAAATTTATAAAACTGAAGAGAGCCAAATATAACAAGCATCAGTTTTGGAAAATTTTAGATTCCATTCCATAGGTATACATTTCCTTTTTTAGAAACTTTCTATACTTACAAATCAGCCATACCTATATAATAAGGTCTCACTCTGCTTCTGCTAAAAACACTCAAACAAGCAAACATATACTTAGTATACTCTCACATCAGCCGATCAACCAAAGATGGCCACCACATCAACCATGCCAGTGTTCCTCGTCGCGGCCCTGCTAATTCTCATAGTCGGTGCAGGTATGAATAGATATTAAAAGTACTCGACTTGTTCTAAGTACTCAAATTACATACATTGCATGATGTGCTAAACATGCCTGCTTCCTCTTGTTGGTACATCTCAGCATCTGTTTCTGGAAGAGTTCTGCTGGCCAAGTCGACCCCCAGTCCGAAGCCCAAGAACTGTATGTTTATAGCATTCTTCTTCTGTGTTCTGTCTTTCTTCTATATGCTAAAATTTAAGGTATGAAAATAGATTGATGCGATGCGAATTAATATAAAATATACGTACAGGCAAGGCTTTCAATGTGACAGATTTACCTCACCGAGCTACGGGACAGGACGTGTGCTCAGAATCAGACATAGTAATAGACCAAGGCCCATCTGCACCACTACCCAGCGGGATCCCAACTTACTCGGTGACAATAACCAACACATGTTCTTCTGGATGCAACATT
This sequence comes from Rhodiola chrysanthemifolia, assembly GCA_033675395.1. Taxonomy (NCBI): domain Eukaryota; kingdom Viridiplantae; phylum Streptophyta; class Magnoliopsida; order Saxifragales; family Crassulaceae; genus Rhodiola; species Rhodiola chrysanthemifolia. The sequence goes on along the minus strand of CM066210.1, from coordinate 26,085,976 downwards.
GGTGGAATTCACATAAAGTGCGGGAAGTTCAGCACGGCTAGGCTCATTGATCCAGACACCTTCAAGAGGCTCGACTACGATGACTGCCTTGTCTATGGAGGAAAGCCGCTCCCCAACGGCTTGACTCTGTCGTTCGAGTATGCTAATACATATCCTTACCCTATGGATGTCAGCCAATATCAGCTGTGCTGTTAATCAACATTTTATTTGATAATTTCTTTTTTCTTTTTTTAATATAATGCAATAATACGTTTTTTCTTCTTCTGAGATTTCGAAGCACATATATCCGAGACATATTTCCCTGCTTCACATGTCTAAACTCCATTAATTACTTAAATGCAAGTGTGTCCAGTTCTTCTCCTTTTAAGTCCTTGTGGAAGCTCAAAGTTGATCGAGTTGCAAGGCACTGTTTAACCCTGCAGGCAATTAGGTAAATATGAAACATTACAGCTCTATCAAGCATAGATGGGCATTGATTGTATGCCACAAATTTCAATTCTATTTAAAGACCAGACAAACAAAATCTAAGCCCAAGTGACACAAGTATCAAACAATAACAGTGAACTAAAAAGCAGCTTTGAAGGTGGTGATGGCTGTAAGGACCAGACAAACAAAATCTAAGCCCAAGTGACACAAGTAATAATTTGCTAGCTGTAAGGAGCTGATGAACATTGAAACTTGAGTGAAAAGTAATGAAGATAACAGTTTCTGCAGTGGCTATAAAACCAGGGGTCTTGGCTCAGAGGCTCTTCACTACTACAACACTACTCTCCTTGTTCCTCCATCTCTGTCTTTTTCTTCTACCATCGTCAGCTATGGCTGCCTCTCCTCTCTTTTGCACATTTGCAGCGGTGTTTGTTTTCTTGATAGGTTGTCTTGAATCAGCAAAGTTTGATGAGCTGTTTCAGCCTAGCTGGGCTTCGGACCATTTGTTATATGAAGGGGAGCTTCTTAAGCTCAAGCTTGATAGCAACTCTGGTAATGCTCACATTCATCAGCCTACAGTGCTGCAACAACTTTGAGATAACATTCTGACCTTGTTGGTTGCCATGATGATTGTTTTAGGTGCTGGCTTTGTGTCGAAAAAGAAATACTTGTTTGGGAAAGTGAGACTTCATATCAAACTTGTGGACGGTGACTCTGCTGGCACTGTCACAGCTTTCTATGTATGCTTTGCATTGATTATTTTTCTTCACAAAATATTTGCTACTCAAAATGTGTGCTTGAGAGCTCGGTTGATTGGTTTTTGTAGATGTCGTCCGATGGCCCCAACCACAGTGAGTTTGATTTTGAGTTCCTGGGCAACACAACTGGTGAGCCTTACTTAGTTCAGACCAATGTGTATGTCAATGGAGTTGGCAACAGAGAACAACGACTGCAACTTTGGTTCGACCCAGCCAAGGAATTTCACTCTTACTCAATCCTATGGACTGAACGTCAAGTAGTGTAAGTACATCATCTGACTGCACAATCCATTCAGAAAACCAATGACATTGTGATATTTGTTTCACCTTCTGACAGGTTTCTGGTAGATGAGACGCCAATCAGAGTGCACGCTAACTTGGAGAACCACGGATTAGCTTATCCAAGACATGATCCCATGGGGGTATACAGCTCAATCTGGAATGCAGATGACTGGGCAACACAAGGCGGTCTGGTCAAGACAAATTGGGCCCACTCGCCCTTCATAGCATCATATAAGACCTTCGAAATCAAAGCCTGTGAATGCCCGAAGACGATTCCAGAAGCTGAATATAGTAGAAAATGTAGCAGCACTGCAGCTAACAAGTACTGGTGGGATGAACCTGCTGTTTCTGGGCTTAGCATTCACCAGCGACACCAGCTCTTGTGGGTCAGAGCCAATCATATGGTATATGATTACTGCAATGACAAGGCTCGTTTTCCAGTCACACCAGCTGAGTGCCTGCACCACCATCACGTTCACAATTAGAGTTCAAGATCGCTTTACAGTTCGAGTATTCGGCTCCAAAATATTTTAAAATGTGCACTCTATGTTTATATAACCTATGTCATCTGCTTCTGCATATTTTCATTTTCAATCATTCAGCGTGAGTTACGATTATGAGAATTGTAATATCTAAGCACTCAATAAAGTGTAAGTGATGATTATAATATGTCGATCCACATTGATATGTCACTACTGCACGAACATATTAAGCAAACAGAATCTTCAATAATATTTGGACATCAATGAAAGGACACAATAATTCTTTAACTTAAAATGTATTTTTAGGGTCCATTGAAGCAATTCTGCACGTAGTCACATAATGGCAACAAATGTTTCCGCCCTTATGTTGTCCCTGTACCAAATAGTATGCAAGGAGATTTAGACTGAAAGGTCCACGATCACACAAAATCATTCTTCTTTACAGAGCCGTAATCAAGACTTGTATCATCCATAGCTTAGGTGTGAGCCTTGTAAATAACAGCTAAACACCCAAGACGTGCGTAGCCAAACTACATTGCCAAGGTCAGTCATTCAGTGTAGTCCAGCTTCTACATATTAGTAATCAGACACACCTGACATGATAATAATAGTAATAGACAAACAATGCGACAGCCGACAGACGCTCACTTAAGCCAACATCAAAGTAACGTTGAGGAACACCTCATGCCAAAATGTATCTATTACTTATCATTGCCCATTAACTAGATAATAATGAAGTGCATGAATATCTAAAGCAAATGTTCATCAGCCCTAAGAGCATCCTGAGTGCTAAATAAAATATGGAGTGTGGGATTTTTGAAGATCCTCTTGTGACAGTTTTGCACTCCTATTGCAGTGAAATATTCAGAGTGCAACATATTTCACACTTCACATATGCCCAAAATTTAGTCTGAGATCATACTTTTGCTAAGGTTACTTTTGAGATAAATTTTAGACATATTTGAAACAAACCGGATCACTAATTATTCTATCTTTCGAATCGATAAAATTCATGTAATTACATGTGTTCTTACCAAAAAAATGAGATTAAAAATATTTAGTCCTATTTTGATGTATCCTATTTTGTCTTTTGTGTATTATTGGTCAAATTAATTATATTTACTTTACTAGCCACTTATTTGTTAAAATTTGACTCTTAATGTCGATGCTCTTAGATCTTTGGCATCTGATATGCTAGTGAGGCAACGAAAGCCCTCCTTGGGCAAAACAATGAAATGTTGTGTTGATCTGCATCATGCACTTCTACTTTCCTGATTTTGGTGACCATCACCAAAGGTGAGGTTGGCAAAATATATACACACCCATAGCGCTACACTGGTGACCACGATTGCCTTTCAATAGAAAACAATTCAAACATGACAACGCTAACAACCATGAAACTGTTAAAAGGGCCTAATCAAAATTATTACAGATTCCCCCCATTATTGAGCTAAGATACATCATCCAACAGGTTGCGGGTCCTAATCTCTACCAGGCAATTATATGCTACATTCCCTCTTTTCTCTTTTATTTTCATATTTTACAACATGCTTGTGCCCACCAAATCAATAAACCAATACAAAGATTCCCAAAATAGTAAAATGATTACTCAGTTATTGGGATTTGTCCTCCACCAAACACATCCAAGCCATCACATTCACATAAAAGACAGAAGTGGATGAACAATGGACCCTTTCAAGATATTCAATATCACTAGAATTCAAAAACCTGAAAAGAAAACAGAAGCTTTCCAGCTGCAGCTATGCCGACAAGTGAAACAGGCTACTACAAACCTTTGCTATGTAATCCCAAAATATTTTGCCTCTTTTCAGTAGCTTTGGAAAAGCTAAATACGCATACACACTACCTCATATGATCTCTAAAAACAAACTGACAAGTTTCATTTCAGCTGATTCAAATGCATAGAAATGAAAGGCCTTAGCATTATTATGAATCACAAAGAAGGAGCTTGAGAAAGAATCCTTACTGTGTTTACACAAACAAGTGGAGCATCATCAATGAAAAACCAATGATGAATGCAACAGCATGAATGACTATTGATTTGTACAATAGAGACAAAATTTTCTAATTTGGAGCCGATTGAAAGTAAAAAAGCTCGACAATAATTAATCAAAGTGAATCCCTTACCTTTAATAATTGCACGGCTTCCACATTGGAGCCCTATACATAGATTTTGCATCTTTACAGTCAGACTCCAGTTTTGCCCATAGTTATTAAAATCAAACCGAATCGGCCGGTCCCACCGATTGGACCGCGATTTTGTTATCAAACCGATTATACAAGTGATTCGATCGAAATCCGGTTCAATCGAGCGGTTTTGACTAAACCGGTGATCCGATCTGTTCAAATGATTCAATATAATCTGATTTTTTTTGTTAAGATATATGCGACTAGAAATCTAGATTCCTGATGCAGAGTGCGTGGCTTTAATGCAAGGAACTGAAACCCAAAACCTCGTTGATTCCTTAGAATACCGAGAATTGGAGGCCAATATTCGTTGATCTCACAGAGATGCCGAAAACTGACAAATATGGAGGAAAACCTCAACTTTTATTCAATATCAAAAACTGTCTACAAAAAACGAGTAACAAGTGTTTAAATAGCAACCCTAATTTCCAAAATAAGGAAATAACAAATAAGGAAATAACAAAAAAGTCCCCGAAAGAAGATTAAAACGCGAATTGACCCTTCAGATGAAGGAATTTGCCCTAAAAACGCCGAGCTCATAGTAGATATGAGTCTTGCTCAGAACGCCGTTTCCACCCAAAAAATACTAGGCTTTCATCAAATTCTGACACAGACGCAGAAACATCAATTTGTACGTAAATTCTTCGGATGTTCCAATTTCTGCATGTAAGTCAGCGCCATTCGCCCCACATCATTCCCTCCCGGGCAGAGAAGATTCGTCCTCGAATCTGAAGCTGCATCATCGTCCGATGAAGAATCACCAGCAAAAGGAACAAGGTGTTTCACATTAAACACATCGGAGGTACGAATATGGCTATTAGCAAGCAGCTCCTCCACCTGCCTACGCAATTCCTCATGCTCCTTTGGACTCATACAATAATGGGGACGGTTGGGTAGTGCAGCGCCCGACACCAAATCAATGTGATGCTGAATATCACGCAATGGTGGTAAATCTGAGGGTAAGGACTCAGGAATCACATCAGCAAATTCCTGAAATAACGGCTGAACCCCAACAACGGGAACACCAAAGTCAGCCGTAGTAACCGGATCACAGAATAAAACAAAGACCACACCGGAGTCCTCCATGGCAGCCTGAAAAGGAACTCGAGACAATAGAGTAGTTTGTGGTGCAGCACTACCCGAAGAAACCACACGAGGTTTGGTCGGAACTAACATAATTTTTTTGCCACGAAACATGAAAGAGTAAGTATTGGACCGACCATCATGTATAACAGATTGGTTATATTGGCAAGGGCGGCCGAGCATTAGATGACAAGCATCCATAGGAACCACATCACAGTATACATTATGACAATAAGTCGAACCAATAGAAAAACTCACCAAGACACGTTTGGAAACAGTAACATCGGTACCTGTACTGAGCCAAGTGATGGACCCAAATTATACGAATCATAAACACCGTAAAACCCACCAAATTAGACTGTTGGTCTATTTAACTTTTGCTTGTTAGTCCCGATATATTTCTACAGGGTATTTTGGCGCTTAGAGAGAAAACACGCTAAGGAGAGGATTTTACGCTGAAAAGATGTTAAGAGCTATTCCAAGGTCAAGATCAGACGCTGACTGAAGAAATCTCAAGGATCCTGACATGGAATCACTCCAAACAAATCAAACCGAAGAGGAAATGCCGCAGAAACCACCCGACCGGGTGAGAAAATGCCGCAGAAACCACCCGACCGGTTGAAGCAGTTCCAGGCCCTCCGCCGAGCTGACCAAACACTCAAATCAAGTTGCCCGAGCCAACCATCTCATCTGACAATTCCGCCTCGACCAAAATATTCCAAATGGAAAATAAAGTGGACAATGTCGGAAAACCAAGGAGAATGCTCGAGCAGATTGGCAGTTAGCTCAATTCCAAGGCAAAGGCCCGGCGCGCTTCGGCACCCAAACCAAGTCGCTCGACCCGATCGATGCATCTGGAAAATCTGGCTCGACCAAGATGTTTGGAATGCCCAACAAGTCGGACAATCTCGCTTCCCAGACAAAACGCTCGAGCAGATTGGCAGATTGGCCCAATTCCATAGTAAAGGCCCCGCGCGCATAGGCACTAAAACCAAGTTGCTCGACCAAAACATGGAATTTGGAAAAACTGGCTCGACCATTAGTCTTAGAATCACTTGGCCATTCCAAATCAACTATCAAATGCAAGCATGGACCAAGGTGACCGGCCACCATGCTTGGAGGTGGCCAAGGGAGGAGCTCCTCCCTCCATGGTGACCTGCAACCGGCGGCTCCTCCTCCCTTGACCGGCGGCTTTGCTCCTCCCCCATGTGGCGGCTCCTCCTTGCTCCTCCTCCTCCTCCATTGGATCAAAGACACTTGCCCCTCATCTCCACCACCCATTTCTCCTCCCTTAGCCTATAAATACATACCCATCCCCTCTCATTTGTATCATCTCACCATCATCCACATCTCATACAAAAATCACTTATCTCTCTAAGTTTGTAAGTTTGGCTTTGGAAATAAAAGATTGCTCCCTTGGCGCTTCAACGGTCGTAAGTATCTTAATATTTATCTTCCGTCTTTAATTTCCAATTCCTTAGTTATAATGCTTAGCGCGATAAATAGTAGCTAAACTAGTCGTTCGGTAGAAGGGGTGGACTTGTATTATAAAATGTTTTAGAATATTAACTTAGTGTCTCGTCTTTGTATTCAAAACTTATTCTATGTGCCATATATAAGATTAGAATTTCCAAGGTTGAGTGGACGCTTTGACGGGCAAAGCTCTTCCTTGGGGTTCGTGATCATACTCGGGTAAGTGGACCATTTGTAACCGGACCAAGGGGACCAAATGGGCAAGCTTATCCGAGGAGTTCGATCTATCAAAAAAACCATTTGGAAACTGGACCAAAGGGACCAAATGGATGCACATAAAGCTAAGATACTTCGGAAGGAGGAATTAGTTGAAGTAGAATAAGTGCTCTACCACCTTAAAAAGGCTAGACGATGTTGCAAGTCTTGAGCTAGGAATAGCCTCGATTCATGTTTGAATACTTAGAAGATTCACTAAGAGTCAATGATAAACAGGATATAATACAAGGCCCCTGAAACCGAACGCTTTCTTTTAATTGTAATAGTTATCAGTTACTTTCCAGTACTAAAACCAACCAACCAACCAATCAATCACTTAGCTGGTAGCTTTAAAACCAACCAACCAACCTAAAACACGCCCTCCCGCTGAATAATCCCCTCAAAGAACAATTATCCTCCTAATTCCCTTGGGTTCGACCCCTACTTACCACTTACTACCCAGTAGTTAAGTCGCGAGTAGCGGACTTATAAATTTATTTGTACATTTGCTCTGACGACAAGCATCTGTCACCAAGCGACTTATAAGGCTTGGGATGAGTTTCAATAATGAGCCCCAATTTTGAAACCGCAACTTCGGAAATCACATTCTCACAACTACCAGCATCAATAATGAAGGTGCAAACTTTCCCGCCAATAGTGCAAGTGGACTGGAACAGGTTGTTGCGTAACCACTCGGACTGATCAGGCGCACGAGGGGTCAAGAAGGTTCGCCGCAACATCAAAAGAGGACCGCTGTCTCCTGCCACATGTTCCTCAAGTACTTCTTCATCATCATTGTAATAATCGTAGATGGGATTAGCCTCAATGTGATCAGAATCAACCTCACGGGCATCAATAGAAAGGAGTCTGCGTGTACCAGAGGGTGCTTTGCGGCAGTCGGCTTGTCTATGGCCGGGCTCGCCACAATTAAAGTAGCGCGGACCGCCTCTAGTACGTCCCTGGGAAGGGCCTGAATAACTTCGGACTAGTTGATGTGGAGGTGGGTCGGTAGGACTGCGACCAGATGGTGTCGAAGAACCAGCAGCACCTGTCGATCCAGGGGGCTGTCGAAAGGTCACGTTTGCACGCCTCGCCAACTGTGTTTCTGCCTGTGACGCGCGCTGATGCGCTTCCGCAATCGTCAGAGGGTCAAACATGTTTAGAACATCCTGTAATTCTAGACGCAAGCCACCAATATAACGAGAAACCAATAGAAGAGGCGACTGATTGAGATCAGTATGAGCCAGCAATTGGTAGAAGTCAGTGGTGTAATCATCAACATAACGAGGGCCTTGGCGAAGGTTTTGGAAGCGCTGGTACAATTCTCGCTCAAAATTATAAGGTAAAAACGCTGCCCGAATGTGTTTCTTGAACTTCTCCCAACTTGAAATCTTTTCCTTACCAGTACAGGTACGAGTCTGCTTTAACTGCTGCCACCAAGCTTGGGCGCGGTCACGCAGGCAGATCGCGACTAACGGAACACGACGATCATCTGGAACCTCTTTGAATTCCAGAATCTCTTCAACCTGTGATAACCAATCTATGAACTCAATAGCCTTAAGACCACCATCGAAATCTGGAATATCCACCTTGAAGCCAAGTTCCCAACGTCGATCACGTCGTTCAGGAGAAGGGTGAGTCTGGTCGAAGCCGAAAGAATTTTCATCCGTGACAGTAACAACACCATCACCCATCTGGGTGAGTGCGTCCAGTCGTTGGGTCAGGAGTTCAACCTGCCTCCGCAGAGCAGCATTATCTCTCCGCAACTCAGCATCATCCATGGCGGCCTCACCGTCTACTCTCCGAAGTCTTCGAGGCGGCATAACTCAGGATTGGCTGGAAACTGATACCACTCTGATGCAGCGTGCGTGGCTTTAATGCAAGGAACTGAAACCCAAAACCTCGTTGATTCTTTAGAATACCGAGAATTGGAGGCCAATAATCGTTGATCTCACAGAGATGCCGAAAACTGACAAATATGGAGGAAAACCTCAACTTTTATTCAATATCAAAAACTGTCTACAAAAAACAAGTAACGAGTGTTTAAATAGCAACCCTAATTTCCAAAATAAGGAAATAACAAATAAGGAAATAACGAATAAGGAAATATCAAAAAAGTCCCCGAAAGAAGATTAAAACGCGAATTGACCCTTCAGATGAAGGAATTTGCCCTAAAAACGCCGAGCTCATAGTAAACCTATGAGTCTTGCTCAGAACGCCGTTTCCACCCAAAAAACACTAGGCTTTTATCAATTCTGACACAGACGCAGAAACATCAATTTGTACGTAAATTCTTCGGATGTTCCAATTTCTGCATGTAAGTCAGCGCCATTCGCCCCACATCAATTCCTATTTAGTTACTCTCTTCTATTCCATTAGGCTAAAGAATCATTTACGTTTTATAATTTAATCAAATTAGATATATTCATTTATCAAACTTGATATTTATTTATCTATTTAAATAGAAATTCTATTAGGCTAATATTAAAGTCCACCACGATTAATTTGAGTTCGAGAAATTTTAATCATCACTTTGATTTCATATCAAATAAAATTTTGATTTTTTTATTGAATAAAATGATTATATCATGATCTGAAAATTTTGAAATATGTTATAATATAATAGGGAAGAAACAAGAGATGATAGAAATGTGTATGAGAATTGTATTCTTGTTCTTCATCTTTCTTAACATAGACATCTATTTATAGGATTACATGAGATAGATGAAAGGGCATGACCTTTTAACATAAATAACAAGGGGTATTATGAGGTGATCTAAATGAGTCTAACCAAAGGTTTAGACAACCAAAGGTTGAGTGTGCATTCATAATGTCATAATATCATTACACTCCCCCTTGAATGTACACTCCTTATTCTGTAAACTGCCTCGTTAAAACCTTTACCAGAAAAAAACCCAATATAGATAAAAACCAAGTTAAGGAAAAAGAGTACAATTATAAAACTCCCCCTCAAGATGTCAAGTCCTTCAGACTGCACATTGATGAGTCGTATTTATACGACTCGTCGACTCAACTAATCCCGTTTATTTCGACACTTTATTATGCGAGCAGTTACTTTTTAGTGTTGTTTTGCATTTCAGGTGTTTCGGAAGCTCTAGGAGGAAACGTGCATAAAATACGGCATTTCATGCCGAAGACATCACAACGGCCAATCAGACCTTTGGACGCTCGACGGAGTGCTGGGAATGGACTGCTGAGCAGAAAAATACAAGCCACGCGTCATCGCGTAGCTGACTCGATTCCCTACAACTCTCTAGTTCACACCGAGAGCAGCTGAGGTCAGATAGAAGGTCAAATCCAGAGTTGAAGTCGGAGCTGGCGCGCAGAAGAAGGAATCAAGCTCAGTGGCTACCGCGTCTCATGTAGACATTAGCGTTAACGCTAATGTCAAGGCGAAACGCGGTGGTAATGTCAAGGCCAGACGCGGGAACCACGAGATACTGACGCGTCTCATGTTGGATTGTGGCGTATCACCTTTGTCGGGATACTTGGGTTGTTACCTTTGTCGGAACAACCACACTTTAAAATATAAGATTGATCATTAAGTATCTATGATGAACGTGTCACAATAGAAACCCTAAGCTGAATGTTTCCTCTGATTGTCTTCGTTAATTCTTTCTCTCGCGCTTTACAATAATTGCTCACAAAACCCCCTGTTTTAATTGTTTACAGTCACAACTTCAACAACCAGCTCTCTTGGGTTCGACCCTGCTTGCCGCTACACTAGCTTTTAGCAGGAGATTACAAATTAATAAATTTGACGCGTCAGACGACGCGCGTCACACATCCCGATGTAATTTACAAGTTTCTTAAAAACTCTTGTCGGTAATGACTTAGTGAACAAGTCTGTCAAATTTTTACTGGATTGTATTTGGCAAACGTTGATCTTCCCTTCCACTTGAAGCTCGTGAGTGGAGAAGAATTTAGGAGATATGTGCTTTGTTCTATCACCTTTAATATATCCCTCTTTGATTTGGGCGATGCAAGCAGCATTATCTTCATATATTACTGTCGGGCTCTGTTTGCCTGATACTAATCCACAAGAGGTCTTGACATGGTATATAAATGATCTAAGCCAAACACATTCTCGCCCAGCTTCGTATAGTGCAATCAGTTCTGCATGGTTCGATGATGTGGCTACCTAGGTCTGTTTTGTCGAACGCCATGAAATGGCAGTTCCTCCATACATGAATAAGTACTCCGTTTGTGAGATAGCTTTGTGTGGGTCAGACAAATAACCCGCATCAGCATAACCAACCAATTCACCATTTTGTACTCCATTTGTTCCTTTAAAAATAAACCCATATCACTTGTTCCACGTAAATAACGTAGGATGTGCTTAACACCGCTCCAATGTCTTTTAGTGGGCGATGAACTATATCTTGCAAGTAAATTAACTGCAAAGGATATGTATGGTCGGGTATTATTGGCAAGGTACATTAAAGCCCCAATTGCACTAAGATAAGGTACTTCTGGACCTAAAATCTCTTCATTGTTTGACTGGGGACGAAAAGGGTCATTTTCGATGTTGAGTGATCTTACTACCATCGGCGTACTTAATGGGTCTGCTTTATCCATATTAGAACGTTTTAGAACCTTCTCGGTGTAATTTGATTGATGGATAAAGATTCCATTATTTTTATGTTCGAACTGCAGGCCGAGACAATACTTGGTAGTTCCTAGATCTTTCATCTCGAATTCCCTTTTCAAATAATTTGCTGCCAATTGGATCTCTTCTGGAGTTCCAATTACATTTAAGTCATCAACGTACACATCTATGATTTCAAAACCCGATTCTGTACGTTTTATAAAAACACATGGGCATATTTGTTTATCGATAAACCCTTGCGCTATTAAATATTCAGTGAGGCGATTATACCACATCCGCCCAGATTGTTTCAGCCCATATAATGATCTTTTTAATTTAATGGAGTACATTTGATGAGGCTTCGCTTGTAATGCTTCGGGCATTTTTAATCCTTCTGGGATTTTCATGTATATATCTTTGTCTAACGACCCATAAAGGTATGCAGTTACCACATCCATGAGTTGCATTTTAAGTCGTTCGACAACGGCCAAAGCAACTAGAAACCTTAGGGTTGTTGCATCCACTACAGGTGAATACGTTTCCAAATAATCAATTCCAGGTTTCTGCGTAAAGCCTTGTGCAACCAGTCTAGCTTTGTATCTTGCAACTTCGTTACGTTCACTATGTTTTCGTACGAACACCCACTTATAGCCAACTGGTTTCACAACTTCGGGTGTTGGAGCTATAGGTCCAAAAACACCGCGTTTATTCAAAGAGTTCGACTCTGCTTGAATTGCTTCTTTCCAGCTCTCCCAATCATCTCGATGTCGACATTCATATATGGTTTGGGGATCATTGTCATCTTCTCCAATGACCTCTAGGGCAACTGAATAAGCAAAGATATCATTGAGATTTACCTCATCTCGATACCAACCCACACCAGTGTTGGCATAATTGATTGACATTTCAAAATTGTCATCAATATCTTTGTCTTTATTTTCAGTTTCCTTAGGTAAAGACTCTTCAAGAGTCCTTACTTCATTAATGTTCGTATTTGACATCTCGACATCCGTTTTACATCTTGCGTGTTCTTTCCTCTTCCGGGGAACTATATCCTTAGACCCTAATGGTCTCCTACGCTTTCGATGTACTTGAGAATCAATTGCAATGTTTTTGTTTGGAGTTAAACGAGCTGGTGCATTTTCAGCATGTATATGTGACTTTGTCACTTTCTTGGCATCACTAAACGCATCGGGTAGTCTATTTGCTACATTTTGCAAGTGTAAAATTCGTTGAACTTCAAGTTCACTTTCATTTGTCCTTTGATCTAAGAACGACAAAGAAGGTGTATTCCACACAACCTCCTTATTAATCTCATTTTCTTCTCCCCCTAAAGTTGGGAATTTTGATTCGTCAAAATGACAATCAGAATATCGAGCTCTAAATAAATCACCAGTTAGTGGCTCTAGATATTTGATAAATGATGGGGACTCAAACCCACATATATTCCCAACCTCCTTTGTGGCCCCATTTTGGTTCGTTGTGGGGGAGAAATATGGAAATAGACCGCACAACCAAAAAAATTCAAATATGAGATATCAGGCTCTCTTCCAGAGATAAGTTGCAAGGGAGAATACCTATTATGAGCGGTCGGTCGAAGTCTTATAAAAGCTTCTGCATGCAAAATTCCATGTCCCCAAGCAGAAGCGGGTAATTTTGACTTCATTAGCAATGGTCTTGCTATTAATTGCAACCGCTTTATCAACGACTCTGCTAGGCCGTTTTGTGTATGAACATGAGCTACTGGATGTTCAGCCACTATACCAATTGATGTACAATAGTCATTGAATGACTTTGATGTAAATTCTCCTGCATTATCTAGCATGATTCTTTTGATTGGTTGATCCGGATAATGAGCCCTTATTATTTGGGCCGAAAGACTTGCGAACGCAACATTTCGCGTTGAGAGTAGGCTTACATGTGACCATCGTGTTGAAGCATCTATCAACACCATAAAATATCTAAATGGTCCACATGGCGGTGCTATTGGTCCACATATGTCACCTTGAATTCTTTCAAGAAACATAGGAGATTCTGCGTTTACTTTTGTTACAGACGGCCTTGTTATAAATTTGCCAAGTGAACAAGCCGTACATGTCAAGTCACCCTTTGGGAGGATCTTCAGGTCCTTAAGTGGGTGTCCGTGTGAACTTTCAATGATTCTCCGGATCATTGTTTCACCAGGGTGACCGAGTCTATCATGCCACAAAGAAAATAATTCTTTGTCAACTAACTTCAGGTTGCCATATAAACCAGGCGCATGTGCTCTCATTTTCTCTAAGACTTGCTTCTGACCAGTCTTATAAGATACAAGGAGTAAGTACTCAATACCATCTTCACACATGGTTTCAACATGAAAATCATTTCTTCGAATATCTTTGAAACTGAGTAAGTTTCTTTGCGATTCACTTGAGTACAATGCATCTCTAATATTTATTCTTGTTCCTTCGGATAACAAGATAGAGGCTCTTCCGGAACCTTCAATAATACTACTCGTTCCGGAGATAGTATTAACACTGGTTTTTATCATGTTCAAGAAAAACTTCGGATTTTTCAATATAGTATGAGTAGTGGCACTATCAACGAGACATAACTCCCCACCATTGACATTTCCATGACTCATTCTATAAATAAAGAAAAATAGATAAATAAGATAATTGACATGAAATTTAATTTAATGCAAATTCATAATGGAAATAACTTGAATGATTTAAAATTGAAATTACTACAACTCTTATTGAAAGTGGCGACAAAATGAAAAATGATCTTGATATGATCAAATTAAAAGAAATTTTCGTCCAATTGTAGATCACCGAAATTCACACCATAGTCAGTCAATTTCTCATATGTTTCAACTTGTTGGAGAAAGTCATTTGCCTCAATGTGGTTGACTTCTGAATTGCTAGCCTCAGCGAGATTAACTTCAACATCTTTTCCCTTTCCCTTCAAGGAATCTTGATATTGTTTCACAAGGCGTGGCGTCGCACGACATGTGCGTGACCAATGCCCAACACCACCACATCTATAGCAAGAAGTTTCAATTTGTGATTTGGGCTTCTCTCGCTGGGTCTGCTTCTTATTCTTTTTTTCCAACATTCTTCTGGATGTCAGGATTTATCCAAGTATAATTTCGTCTAGGTTCATCACGACCACCATTACGACCACGGCCAAGACCTCTGGTATTACCCCTGACACGTCCTCTGCGGGAGAATGTAGCATTTGCTTCTGGCATATGGTTTGATTGGTCTGGAAGTGGTGTAGACCCAGTAGGTCGAGTATGGTGATTGTTGAGGAGAAGTTGATTATTCTCTTCCGCTAAGATCAAGCAGGACAACAATTCAGAATAAGTCTTAAAACCACGTTCCATGTACTGATGCTGAAGTACGAGGCTACTTACATGAAATGTGGATAATGTTTTCTCCAACATTTCTTTGTCACTAATAGTTTCTCCACACAAATTCATAGTTGAAACAATACGAAATAACTCAGAATTATAATCTGAGACCTTTTTGAAATCTTGGAGCCTTAAGTGCGTCCATTCGTACCTCGCGCGAGGTAGAGTAACTGTCCTTTGGTGATCAAATCGATCCTTCACACTCTTCCAGAGTTCATAGGGCTCTTTGACAGTTAGGTACTGTGCCTTGAGGCTCTCATGGAGATGATGGCGAAGAAGGATCATTGCCTTAGCGCGATCCTGCTGGGATGCGGTAGATGTTTCAACTATGGTTTTCCCCAAATTGGTACTGGCTAGGTGAAGTTCGGTATCGACTACCCATGTAAGATAGTTTCTTCCGGAAACATCTGGGGCAGTGAACTCGAGCCTTGCAAGGCTAGACATCTATACAATAGAAAAATAAAGTATGAGATATAAAATATGACATAACAATATACAATTATGAATTTAAGAATGTGCATAAATAACAAATATGCATAAATAAATAAAATAGAATTTTATCACTTACAACAGGAACTGATTTTATCTAGGTTATAATATACTTCAGGAGATGATATAATCACACTACAAAACATATGCTTGATGTTTTATTACTTACAACAAGAAGTGAATGTTACTCTCTTCAAAGAGTGGAATGAACATCCTCTTCGGGTGATGAAGATAAAGAAGAAGAAGAATATATATGTATTCACTTCGGGTGATATATGTATATGATTGACGGAGCTCACTGCACTGTCGTTAAGGTGCAATGTTCTCTGTACAAATAAATTTATATTTTCCGCTACTCGCGACTTAACTACTGGGTAGTAAGTGGTAAGTAGGGGTCGAACCCAAGGGAATTAGGGGGATAAGTTGCTCTTTAAGTTGGACAATTTTGGGATTGGTTGGTTGGTTTTAAAGCTACCAGCTAAGTGATTGATTGGTTGGTTGGTTTTAGTACTGGAAAGTAACTGATAATTATTACAATTAAAAGAAAGCGTTCGGTTTCAGGGGCCTTGTATTATATCCTGTTTATCATTGACCTTTAGTGAATCTTCTAAGTATTCAAACGTGTATCAAGGCCTTTTCCGGCGCTCGATTTGCCACACTGTCTAGTCTTTTGCAAAAGTGTTCGAAAGTGAGTCAAGGCCATTTCAAGCACTTGACTGTCTAATCTTTTGCAAAAAACGTAAAACCCTTGTTCTACTTAGACTAGCACCCCATTTCAAGGTATACTAGCCTGTGTGCATCCATTTTGGGTTGTCTTTTCCGATTTACCCAAAATGGTGTTTGAGAGAGATCAAACTCCTCAGATAAGCTTTGCCATTTCAAGCATCCACTTACCCGAGTATGTTTACGAACTTCCACAGAAGAGCTTTGCCATTTCAAGCATCCACTCAACCATGGACGTTCTGATCTAATATATGGCACATAGAACAAGTTTTGAATACAAAGACGAGACACTAAATTAACAGTCTAAAACATTTTATAATACAAGTCCACCCCTTCTACCGAACGACTAGTTTAGCTACTATTTATCGCGCTAAACATTATAACTAAAGAACTAGAAATTAAAGACGGAAAATAAATATTAAAAACTTACTACCGTTGAAGCGCCAAGGGAGCAATCTTTATTTCCAAAGCCAAACTTACAAACTTAGAGAGATAAGTGATTTTTTGATTTGAGGATGATTTACAAATGAGATGGATGGGTTGTATTTATAGGCTAAGGGAGGAGGAATGGGTGGTGGAGATGGTGGCACATGTCTTTTGATCCAAGGGAGGAGGAGGAGGAGCCGCCACATGGGGGAGGAGCAAAGCCGCCGGACAAGGGAGGAGGAGCCGCCGGTTGCAGGTCACCATAAGGGAGGAGCTCCTCCCTTGGCCACCTCCAAGCAAGGTGGCCGGTCACCTTGTCCAAGAGTGCATTTTGAGAGTTGATTTGGAATGGCCAAGTGATTTTAAGACTAATGGTCGAGCCAGAATTTCCAAATTCCATGGTTTGGTCGAGCAATTTGGTCTTGGTGCCTATGCGCGAGGCTTTTGCTTTGGACTTGGGCCAACTGCTAATCTGCTCGGGCGTTCTGTCTGGGAAGCGAGATTGTCCGAGTTGTTGGGCATTCCAAACATCTTGGTCGAGCCAGATTTTCCAGATGCATCCGTCGGGTCGAGCGACTTGGTTTGGGTGCCAATGCGCGCCGGGCCTTTGCCTTGGAATTGAGCTAGCTGCCAATCTGCTCGAGCATTCTCCTTGGTTGTCCGACATCTTCCACCTTATTTTCCATTTTAAACACTTTGGTCGAGGCGGAATTATCAGAAGAGGTGATGTGCTCGAGCAACTTGAATTGAGTGTTTGGTCAGCTCGGCGGAGGGCCTGGAATTGCTTCAACCGGTCGGGTGGTTCTGAGGCATTTTCCTACCCGGTCGGTTGAGTCTTCAATGTGTTATTTTTGGCCTAAAATCCTCTTTGGTTTGATTTGGAGTGATTCAATGTCAGGATCCTTGAGATTTCTTCAGTCAGCGTCTGATCTTGACCTTGGAATGACTCTTGATATCTTTTCAGCTTAAAAACTCCTCCTTAGCCTGTATTCTCTCTAAGCTCTGAAATACCCTGTAGAAAATATATCGGAACTAACAAACAAAAGTTAAATAGACCAACAGTCTAATTAAGGGGGTTTTACTGTGTTTTTGATTCGTATAATTATGGTCCATCAGATCATCCCACACTTTTAGTTGTTCGTCCCGAACAATGCTATTAAAGGGCGGTACTCTAAGTTTGGCTTTAAAATATGAAAATTAGACTGTGGGACTCGATTTATCCTAATTAATGCATTACTTACTTATTACTAAATTGAACTGTGTAAATAAATAGAAGAAACTTAATACTTGTACCTCCGTGCTGAGATGCAATTCATATTGGATGTTTCGGGAGATAGCCCTTTTTTGGTTCCTGGACTGCAACTTCGGGATCGTCTCGCACTATATGGTTTCCTTGTAGCTTTCTCTAGCACGTGATTTGGTTCGGGTTTCACTGGTTTGAGTACTTTGATTTTTCTTTTGGCGAGGGACTGCTTTTGTAGTGAATCGGCCTTTGGCCTTTGATTTGACTCTTTGAGTACTTCACTTTTTTCGTTTGGTTAAAACCTTCACAATTTTGGGCCTTTGGCCTCTTGATTTGCTTCTTCGAGCTTTTCGCCTTTTTGTGGCTTTGCTAGTCCATTTTCTCAAGCCTTTTTGGGAGGTCCAATCATCGCCTGCAAGCCTATGGAAATACCTCCCCGCTCCTCTCATCGTTGTTGTTTCGCGCGGGTCAAGATGAGGGTCGCTCATCTATTTTCTCGGCTACTTTAACTAGAGAGAGGACGGTTTGATTCCCGTCCTCGCCTTTTTTCTTTTTTGCATAAACACTGCATGGCGGAGATGACTTCAATCTTCACTGAAACCCGAAGTGCAGCCTCCACTGACTTCGAAAACCATATAGTTTGATTCGATCCTTTGATTGCTTCCCAAGCCTTTCTAGGGCGATTTATGTCAACTCCACATCCCTAGTTTATCTCAGCACAAAGGACAAATGAAAAGTTACGTCCTAAGTTTTTAGACAGTTGAATTTTCACAAGGTAAATGCATGAATTTCGGTCTATCTTTTTCACATTCTTAAGTTCATATTTTCAAAAAGATACTATTACTAAAAAAGAAAACAGCAAGCATGTTATTTATATACAACGGTGGTTCTCACCCCACACTTTTGAACGAAGGCGTGCCTTAGTTCAAAAGTCATGCAAGCTAATATATATATGTGAGAATGACTAAGACAGAAAATTAAATGACAGAATTTAAATGACAGAAAGTAAGATAGTGTCGGGTTACCTCCCGACCAGTGCACTTGTTTAACGTCGTTGGCTCGACGATACCTCATTGTGGATTACTGGTTTGGGTCCCATGGGTGGCTCAGGTCGAATCTTGCCACCGTTCCTGTGTTGCTTTTTGCCTTGCCTTTTCCTGATTTCTTGCGAGATGATGTGCTTGGGTCCAGTTCCCTTTGTTCTGATGGTGTCTCCTTCCAACGTCTCTGAGAAGGTGAGGGAACTTTGACCACTAGCCTTTTGAAGTTCTTGTATTTGGGACTGCCTTGTCCAGCTACGGTGTAACACTGCTCCATCGAGGAGTCATTCTGCAGAGGCCCTTTTCCCATCCTCTTTTGAGTTTCTTCATTGATCCTATAGTTTTCTGCAACTTGCTCATTGATCAAGGGGAAAAGTTGGGAGGCTTGCATGTTAAGGCTTGGTTCTGCCTCGTTATGATTGTTAGTGAGGAACTGGTCGTAGATAGTCTCGGCTGCCCGGGTGATGACAGTCGGGTATGAATTGGGCAGTTCGTCAGTGGTATTCTGGACTCCAACCTCGTTGCTTCCGGTGCTTTCCATATCTGATTCTTCTGACGGTTCAGGAGTCTCTTCTGACGGCTCGGTAGTTTCTTCTTTGTCTGCCTCAGGGTCAGCTTCATTTATCTGCATTTCCTCGTCAGTTTGGGGTACTCGTCTTGTGGCAGCGGCTAGGCCAATTATGAGGTACCACATGTCTGCAATGGTGAAGTTTCTGGCTGATCTTCTCATTGCTTCGTTAACTCTTCCCAGCTCTTCGGACCTCATCCCACGAAGAAATTTTTGGAGAAGGACCTTCTTCGTGAATCCATGGTGCGGGCAGCTTGAGACGATGGCATCATAGTTCGTGTAATATGCGTCCAAGGTCTCATCCCGGGATTGTTGAAGGCACATGATTCTCTCACGGGTTTCTTGGCGTAAGGATGGTGGGGAGAATTCCTTCAGGAATGGAACGCAGAGATCTACGTAACGTTCTGCACTGCAAGCGGTGGATGTGTAGTACCAGATCGTTGCGAAATCAGTTAGAGAGAATTTGAAGCATTTAAGCTTAAATTCCTCTAACCCCTCATTTTCAGGTTTGATGTGGTGACAAACGTGGTGGAAGTTTCGGCAGTGCTGTACTGGGTCTTCTCCCTCCGTTCCTCCGAACAGGGGCAGATATTGCGTTGTCCATGCATGCGTAGTGGGTAGTGTCATAGGGAAATGAAAAAGAACAACTATCCGATGGCTAATTCCCCGGCAACGGCGCCAATTTGACGGAGCTCACTGCACTGTCGTTAAGGTGCAATGTTCTCTGTACAAATAAATTTATATTTTCCGCTACTCGCGACTTAACTACTGGGTAGTAAGTGGTAAGTAGGGGTCGAACCCAAGGGAATTAGGGGGATAAGTTGCTCTTTAAGTTGGACAATTTTGGGATTGGTTGGTTGGTTTTAAAGCTACCAGCTAAGTGATTGATTGGTTGGTTGGTTGGTTTTAGTACTGGAAAGTAACTGATAATTATTACAATTAAAAGAAAGCGTTCGGTTTCAGGGGCCTTGTATTATATCCTGTTTATCATTGACCTTTAGTGAATCTTCTAAGTATTCAAACGTGTATCAAGGCCTTTTCCGGCGCTCGATTTGCCACACTGTCTAGTCTTTTGCAAAAGTGTTCGAAAGTGAGTCAAGGCCATTTCAAGCACTTGACTGTCTAATCTTTTGCAAAAAACGTAAAACCCTTGTTCTACTTAGACTAGCACCCCATTTCAAGGTATACTAGCCTGTGTGCATCCATTTTGGGTTGTCTTTTCCGATTTACCCAAAATGGTGTTTGAGAGAGATCAAACTCCTCAGATAAGCTTTGCCATTTCAAGCATCCACTTACCCGAGTATGTTTACGAACTTCCACAGAAGAGCTTTGCCATTTCAAGCATCCACTCAACCATGGACGTTCTGATCTAATATATGGCACATAGAACAAGTTTTGAATACAAAGACGAGACACTAAATTAACAGTCTAAAACATTTTATAATACAAGTCCACCCCTTCTACCGAACGACTAGTTTAGCTACTATTTATCGCGCTAAACATTAT
The DNA here is from genome assembly GCA_033675395.1 of Rhodiola chrysanthemifolia. Taxonomy (NCBI): domain Eukaryota; kingdom Viridiplantae; phylum Streptophyta; class Magnoliopsida; order Saxifragales; family Crassulaceae; genus Rhodiola; species Rhodiola chrysanthemifolia. The sequence continues at coordinate 26,065,011 of CM066210.1, read as the reverse complement.
AACTAAAGAACTAGAAATTAAAGACGGAAAATAAATATTAAAAACTTACTACCGTTGAAGCGCCAAGGGAGCAATCTTTATTTCCAAAGCCAAACTTACAAACTTAGAGAGATAAGTGATTTTTTGATTTGAGGATGATTTACAAATGAGATGGATGGGTTGTATTTATAGGCTAAGGGAGGAGGAATGGGTGGTGGAGATGGTGGCACATGTCTTTTGATCCAAGGGAGGAGGAGGAGGAGCCACCACATGGGGGAGGAGCAAAGCCGCCGGACAAGGGAGGAGGAGCCGCCGGTTGCAGGTCACCATAAGGGAGGAGCTCCTCCCTTGGCCACCTCCAAGCAAGGTGGCCGGTCACCTTGTCCAAGAGTGCATTTTGAGAGTTGATTTGGAATGGCCAAGTGATTTTAAGACTAATGGTCGAGCCAGAATTTCCAAATTCCATGGTTTGGTCGAGCAATTTGGTCTTGGTGCCTATGCGCGAGGCTTTTGCTTTGGACTTGGGCCAACTGGTAATCTGCTCGGGCGTTCTGTCTGGGAAGCGAGATTGTCCGAGTTGTTGGGCATTCCAAACATCTTGGTCGAGCCAGATTTTCCAGATGCATCCGTCGGGTCGAGCGACTTGGTTTGGGTGCCAATGCGCGCCGGGCCTTTGCCTTGGAATTGAGCTAGCTGCCAATCTGCTCGAGCATTCTCCTTGGTTGTCCGACATCTTCCACCTTATTTTCCATTTTAAACAATTTGGTCGAGGCGGAATTATCAGAAGAGGTGATCTGCTCGAGCAACTTGAATTGAGTGTTTGGTCAGCTCGGCGGAGGGCCTGGAATTGCTTCAACCGGTCGGGTGGTTCTGAGGCATTTTCCTACCCGGTCGGTTGAGTCTTCAATGTGATATTTTTGGCCTAAAATCCTCTTTGGTTTGATTTGGAGTGATTCAATGTCAGGATCCTTGAGATTTCTTCAGTCAGCGTCTGATCTTGACTTTGGAATGACTCTTGATATCTTTTCAGCTTAAAAACTCCTCCTTAGCCTGTATTCTCTCTAAGCTCTGAAATACCCTGTAGAAAATATATCGGAACTAACAAACAAAAGTTAAATAGACCAACAGTCTAATTAAGGGGGTTTTACTGTGTTTTTGATTCGTATAATTATGGTCCATCATCCACCCCTTCTACCGAACGACTAGTTTAGCTACTATTTATCGCGCTAAACATTATAACTAAGGAACTAGAAATTAAAGACGGAAAATAAATATTAAAAACTTACTACCGTTGAAGCGCCAAGGGAGCAATCTTTATTTCCAAAGCCAAACTTTACAAAACTTTAGAGAGATAAGTGAAATTTTGATTTGAGGATGATTTACAAATGAGATGGATGGGTTGTATTTATAGGCTAAGGGAGGAGAAATGGGTGGTGGAGATGGTGGCACATGTCTTTTGATCCAAGGGAGGAGGAGGAGGAGCAAGGAGGAGCCGCCACATGGGGGAGGAGCAAAGCCGCCGGTCACCTAGAGTGGAGGAGCCGCCGGTTGCAGGTCACCATGGAGGGAGGAGCTCCTCCCTTGGCCACCTCCAAGCATGGTGGCCGGTCACCTTAGTCCATGCTTGCATTTGATAGTTGATTTGGAATGGCCAAGTGATTCTAAGACTAATGGTCGAGCCAGAATTTCCAAATTCCATGGTTTGGTGGAGCAATTTGGTCTTGGTGCCTATGCGCGAGGCTTTTGCTTTGGACTTGGGCCAACTACCAATCTGGTCGGGCGTTTTGTCTGGGAAGCGAGATTGTCCGAGTTGTTGGGCATTCCAAACATCTTGGTCGAGCCAGATTTTCCAGATGCATCCGTCGGGTCGAGCGACTTGGTTTGGGTGCCAATGTGCGCCGGGCCTTTTCCTTGGAATTGAGCTAACTGCCAATCTGCTCGAGCATTCTCCTTGGTTTTCCGACATCTTCCACCTTATTTTCCATTTTAAACACTTTGGTCGAGGCGGAATTATCAGAAGAGGTGATTTGCTCGAGCAACTTGAATTGAGTGTTTGGTCAGCTCGGCGGAGGGCCTGGAATTGCTTCAACCGGTCGGGTGGTTTCTGCGGCATTTTCCCACCCGGTCGGTTGAGTCTTCAATGCAAATTCCTCTTCGGTTTGATTTGTTTGGAGTGATTCCATGTCAGGATCCTTGAGATTTCTTCAGTCAGCGTCTGATCTTGACCTTGGAATGACTCTTGATATCTTTTCAGCTTAAAAACTCCTCCTTAGCCTGTATTCTCTCTAAGCTCTGAAATACCCTGTAGAAATATATCGGAACTAACAAGCAAAAGTTAAATAGACCAACAATCTAATTAAGGGGGTTTTACTGTGTTTTTGATTCGTATAATTATGGTCCATCAGATCACCCCACACTTTTAGTTGTTCGTCCCGAACAATGCTATTAAAGGGCGGCACTCTAAGTTTGGTTTTGGATTATATGAAAATTAGACTGTGGGACTCGATTTATCCTGATTCATGCATTACTTACTTATTACCAAATTGAACTGTGTAAATAAATAGAAGAAACTTAATACTTGTACCTCTGTGCTGAGATGCAATTCATATTGGATGTTTCGGGAGATAGCCCTTTTTTGGTTCCTGGACTGCAACTTCGGGATCGTCTCGCACTATATGGTTTCCTTGTAGCTTTCTCTAGCACGTGATTTGGTTCGGGTTTCACTGGTTTGAGTACTTTGATTTTTCTTTTGGCGAGGGACTGCTTTTGTAGTGAATCGGCCTTTGGCCTTTGATTTGACTCTTTGAGTACTTCACTTTTTTCATTTGGTTAAAACCTTCACAATTTTGGGCCTTTGGCCTCTTGATTTGCTTCTTCGAGCTTTTCGCCTTTTTGTGGCTTTGCTAGTCCATTTTCTCAAGCCTTTTTGGGAGGTCCAATCATCGCCCGCAAGCCTATGGAAATACCTCCCCGCTCCTCTCATCGTTGTTGTTTCGCGCGGGTCAAGATGAGGGTCGCTCATCTATTTTCTCGGCTACTTTAACTAGAGAGAGGACGGTTTGATTCCCGTCCTCGCCTTTTTTCTTTTTTGCATAAACACTGCATGGCGGAGATGACTTCAATCTTCACTGAAACCCGAAGTGCAGCCTCCACTGACTTCGAAAACCATATAGTTTGATAAGATCCTTCGATTGCCTGCCAAGCCTTTCTAGGGCAGTTTATGTCAACTCCACATCTCTAGTTAATCTCAGCACAAAGGACAAATGAAAAGTTACGTCCTAAGTCTTTAAACAGTTGAATTTTCACAAGGTTGATGCATGAATTATGATCTATCTTTTTCACATTCTTAAGTTCATATTTTCAAAAAGATACTATTACTAAAAAAACAGCAAGCATGTTATTTATATACAAAGGTGGTTCTCACCCCACACTTTTGAACGAAGGCGTGCCTTAGTTCAAAAGTCATGCAAGCTAATATATATATGTGAGAATTACTAAGACAGAAAATTAAATGACAGAATTTAAATGACAGAAAGTAAGATAGTGTCGGGTTACCTCCCGACCAGTGCCTTTGTTTAACGTCGTTGGCTCGACAGTACCTCAATCATGGTTCATAAGGTGGGATCCCATGGGTGTGTGAGGTCGAACTTCCCCACGGCTGCCCTTTTGATTCGCCCAAAGAACTCATATGGCAACGGGCTAAGTTCTGCTCTCCCTTGATCATGTGGTTTCTTCTTCACATATCCCTGAGAAGGCGAGGATTCCTTGACCATAGTTGCTGGTCCATGGAGTCGTGCTCTCTTACTTCTCCTTCCGGGTTTCCATTCCTTTGGCCCATGTCTTGGTCGTTTCTTCATGTTTGAATGGGTGGCACCTTTGCAATTCTGGAAGTTTAGTATTGTGCCATTGAACACGAGCGACCTTGAGCTTGTTCCCATGCCAAGCCTCTTCTTTGTGGCAGAGATGATTGGCCATCCTAGAACGAGTGAGTTTTCAGCCGGCTTTTCTTGGCTCATGACGAGTGAGTGCTCCATCTTCGGCTCTTTTGGCTCATGTTTTGCCTCCAACCCCCCTTGCACCTCATCATTGATCACTTCATCTTCAGGGGCTGTGATCCGCATACAAACCGAGGGAACAAGTTGGGGGACTTCTACCACAAGGGCCGGGTCGTTCTCGAGCAGCACTTCAGTGAGGACCGGGCCTGCCGTAATTTTCTCGGTTAGTTCGGCAGTGAGGTCCGGGCATGTCTTGGGTGGTTTGGCAATGAGGTGCTGGACTGGCGTGATTTCCTCGGGCAGATTGGTGATGAGGACCGGGCCTGAATTGAGCAGTTTTTCTTCTAACTCCCATGGGTAATCTGAGTGGAGTTCTTCTTCAGGCAACCATAGGTCCTCATCCTCGTCATTTATATGGTCTCCGGGGGCAATCACACTGAGGTCTGGGTCTAATTTGGGCAATTCGGCAGCGAGGACCGGTTCTAGTGGTTCGGTCGGCTCCGTGGGCTCCCATGTAGGCTCTTCTTCGTCCCACACTGGATCGGTTTCTGGCTCTGGGTCTTCTGATGGCTCGGGAGTGATCTCATTGATCAGATATTCCGTTTCTTTTTGAGCTGCCTCAACTGTTGCCCATGATTCTTCGGCTTCGGCCTGATTTTGGTGCATCATGTTGGCCAGTTCTTCGAGCCGCATGGCCTGATCTTGTTTCGCGCTTCTTGCCATATCTTCTATTAAGTTCCACAGATCATCCACGCTTAAGTTATCCATCGAGCCTCCTGCCGCAGCATCATTAAGCCTATTCCATTCTTGTGGCATCATTCCACCGAGAAACCTTTGAAGAAGATCGAATTTTGTGAATCCATGGTGCGGGCAGCTCGTCACAAGGGAGTCAAAGTACGACAAGTACTCGTCCAATGTTTCGTCCCGGGATTGCTCAATGTTGATGATCTCCTTACGGGCTCCAAGTCGGAGAGATGGCGGGCAAAACTCCTCTAGGAATTTGGTTTGTAGATCCCCATAATTACTTTCATAAGCGGCACATGAGTAATACCATTCTATTGCGGAGTTAGTTAGAGAAAATTTAAAGCATTTAAGTTTAAACCCCTCTGGCGATTCATTTTTAGGCCTCATGTGGCTGCATATGGAGTGGAACGTATGTGTATGCCTCACGGGATCTTCTCCAATGGCACCTCCGAATTTGGGGAGACAGTTAAGCATCTCAAACATAAGGTTGCTGCCCCCATCATTCCAAGGTTCTATGTCGTAGTACGAGGACATGGTGAATTATGTATAACAGAAAAAAGAACAACTATCCATTTGCTAATTCCCCGGCAACGGCGCCAATTTGACAGAGCTCACTGCACTGTCGTTAAGGTGCAATGTTCTCTGTACAAATAAATTTATATTTTCCGCTACTCGCGACTTAACTACTGGGTAGTAAGTGGTAAGTAGGGGTCGAACCCAAGGGAATTAGGGGGATATTGTGCTCTTTAAGTTGGACAATTTCGGGATTGGTTGGTTGGTTTTAAAGCTACCAGCTAAGTGATTGATTGGTTGGTTGGTTGGTTTTAGTACTGGAAAGTAACTGATAATTATTACAATTAAAAGAAAGCGTTCGGTTTCAGGGGCCTTGTATTATATCCTGTTTATCATTGACCTTTAGTGAATCTTCTAAGTATTCAAATGTGTATCAAGGCCTTTTCCGGCGCTCGATTTGCCACACTGTCTAGTCTTTTGCAAAAGTGTTCGAAAGTGAGTCAAGGCCATTTCAAGCACTTGACTGTCTAATCTTTTGCAAAAAACGTAAAACCCTTGTTCTACTTAGACTAGCACCCCATTTCAATGTATACTAGCCTGTGTGCATCCATTTTGGGTTGTCTTTTCCGATTTACCCAAAATGGTGTTTGAGAGAGATCAAACTCCTCAGATAAGCTTTGCCATTTCAAGCATCCACTTACCCGAGTATGTTTACGAACTTCCACAGAAGAGCTTTGCCATTTCAAGCATCCACTCAACCATGGACGTTCTAATCTAATATATGGCACATAGAACAAGTTTTGAATACAAAGACGAGACACTAAATTAACAGTCTAAAACATTTTATAATACAAGTCCACCCCTTCTACCGAACGACTAGTTTAGCTACTATTTATCGCGCTAAACATTATAACTAAGGAACTAGAAATTAAAGACGGAAAATAAATATTAAAAACTTACTACCGTTGAAGCGCCAAGCGAGCAATCTTTATTTCCAAAGCCAAACTTTACAAAACTTTAGAGAGATAAGTGAAATTTTGATTTGAGGATGATTTACAAATGAGATGGATGGGTTGTATTTATAGGCTAAGGGAGGAGAAATGGGTGGTGGAGATGGTGGCACATGTCTTTTGATCCAAGGGAGGAGGAGGAGGAGCAAGGAGGAGCCGCCACATGGGGGAGGAGCAAAGCCGCCGGTCACCTAGAGTGGAGGAGCCGCCGGTTGCAGGTCACCATGGAGGGAGGAGCTCCTCCCTTGGCCACCTCCAAGCATGGTGGCCGGTCACCTTGGTCCATGCTTGCATTTGATAGTTGATTTGGAATGGCCAAGTGATTCTAAGACTAATGGTCGAGCCAGAATTTCCAAATTCCATGGTTTGGTCGAGCAGTTTGGTCTTGGTGCCTATGCGCGAGGCTTTTGCTTTGGACTTGGGCCAACTGCCAATCTGCTCGGGCGTTTTGTCTGGGAAGCGAGATTGTCCGAGTTGTTGGGCATTCCAAACATCTTGGTCGAGCCAGATTTTCCAGATGCATCCGTCGGGTCGAGCGACTTGGTTTGGGTGCCAATGTGCGCCGGGCCTTTGCCTTGGAATTGAGCTAACTGCCAATCTGCTCGAGCATTCTCCTTGGTTTTCCGACATCTTCCACCTTATTTTCCATTTTAAACACTTTGGTCGAGGCGGAATTATCAGAAGAGGTGATTTGCTCGAGCAACTTGAATTGAGTGTTTGGTCAGCTCGGCGGAGGGCCTGGAATTGCTTCAACCGGTCGGGTGGTTTCTGCGGCATTTTCCCACCCGGTCGGTTGAGTCTTCAATGGAAATTCCTCTTCGGTTTGATTTGTTTGGAGTGATTCCATGTCAGGATCCTTGAGATTTCTTCAGTCAGCGTCTGATCTTGACCTTGGAATGACTCTTGATATCTTTTCAGCTTAAAAACTCCTCCTTAGCCTGTATTCTCTCTAAGCTCTGAAATACCCTGTAGAAATATATCGGAACTAACAAGCAAAAGTTAAATAGACCAACAGTCTAATTAAGGGGGTTTTACTGTGTTTTTGATTCGTATAATTATGGTCCATCAATGATCCACTTCGAGGGAATCGAAAACATGTACTATACATGTATCCACTTCAGGTGATACATGTATATGATTCTACTTCATAACAGACAACAAAGCATATATTATACATGTATCTACTTCAGGTGATACATGTATATGATTCCACTTCGGGGGAATAAAATAAAACATAAATTAGACATGTATCCACTTCAAGTGATAAATGTATATGATTCCACTTCGGGGGAATCAAAATCATATACTACACATTCATACATCATGTGAATATAGAACCAATTAGATGAATAAGAATATTGAGTTTTCGAATGCTAGGCTATTTTGAGATTCTCTACAAAGAGGACTCAAGGTTGCCATCACTGTATTGTGAACAAGAATGGAAGAGAGGATTAGAGAGGGATGATTACTACCTTTGAGCAACTCGTGCTGATAACGTGGTATAATATAATAGGGAAGAAACAAGAGATGATAGAAATGTGTATGAGAATTGTATTCTTGTTCTTCATCCTTCTTAACATAGGCACCTATTTATAGGATTACATGAGATAGATGAAAGGGCATGACTTTTTAACATAAATAACAATGGGTATTATGAGGTGATCTAAATGAGTCTAACCAAAGGTTTAGACAACCAAAGATTGAGTGTGCATTCATAATGTCATAATATCATAACAAAATACAAATATTAGTCATGTTTGAGTAATTTACATAATAGCTATAAAAACGAATAGTTTCAATAATATACTATCAATTAGCTTTAAATTTGAAATCTTACATTTTCCAATATTTTATTTTTTAATGGATATCAATATGTTTTTTCTATAAGATAATTCTAAGGATGTGATTTCCTGGCTCCGCCCATGTTGCGACTTGTGATTTGAGTCTAAATTTTCTGTTGTTGTTTTATTGTTTTAAGATTGATTCGTACTATTTAAATTCTAAATTTGTCGTAGTTATTGCTATGATGTTGTATTCAGATCATAAACAGGTTAAATTTATTTAAGTTAAAAACATGTTAAATTACAATTTCATATAGAGGAGCGCTCAAATGAGAACCCCTTATTTTTTCGAGAACTTGAGACCTCAATCTTCACCTTTCAAAATGCATCATCAAGTAATTGTGGTGGTGACATGTGTCCCATGTGCATTTTTCAGTATGCATTTAATGCAAAGTCAAAGCTACCTTTTTGACTTTTCATTTTGGAAATGTGTCACATGCAGATTCAAAGATGCATCATGATCTAATGGTGAGATTTGGGTTCTCAAATTCTCAAAATTTTAAGGTTTCTCAACCACCGCTCCCCATGTCATATATGTATATTTATATTTTATTTTTTAGAATATACAGTTCAATCCGGTTGAATCATTGACTCATTAATCCAATAACTTGACCGAATCGATCTCCGATTCAATTCTTGGAACACTGATTTTGCCGTTACACAAATGAAACAATTCCAACACACGACTCAATAAAAATCAATGGGCCTTTGAGGTCCAATACAGCTCAACGTGAAGCCAAATAAGCAAATATGGCTCATAATTTTTTTTTCTCGATGTAATATGGCTCATATTTAAGTGGGCTAGAAAGCATACACCACTTGTCTCATTGAAAACAAACCTAGATAATCGCCTTTGCTCTATAAATAAATATTAGGTACAAAACATAATTTTGGTGTAAAATATAAATTTCGTCAAAATTAAATTATAATTCGTCGTCGAGAAATCAAAAGTACGACATAGTTCGTCATATTTAATTTATAATTCGTCATCGAGAAATTAACCATAAACATGATTTAAATGAGATTTAATCGGATCCGTCTAATTGAACAAATCAAGGACAGTCATTGGTTTGTATTTTTTACAAAATTATGTTTTTTTGCACCTGATCCAATTTCTATGTTTATAACATATAATTGATACATTTCAAAAAAATCCTTCTCCAAAATGTAATTTATTTGTTTTTTCGTTTGAATATGTTTCTCAATTACGTTACTAGACTAGGTATATTTTATAAATCTCCTTTTTTTAACACCATGTTATCTTGTTAGTGGCTGGCTTGGTATGCATTTTTATTATTATTTGGGGTAGATAACAAAAAAAACATTACCTAAACTGAGTCCGGTTCCCGTGAGACGGGGATATTTGGTGAGAAATGAGAATAGATCTGGACCATACATTTAGTCTGATCTATTACCTATATTAAATCTGTTATTCGTCCGAATTCGTCATTAAAAATGATTAAATAATTGTTAAAGGGTAATCTCGTAATCAAACTCTCGACGACTCATCGACGTGAACGGCGGCTCGCAATTGGAATCGCTACGACATCGCGCACCACAAAAAAACTCTCTCAGACGCTGCCGGAGAAAAACCAGTCCGATCCGATTTCCATGGGGAAGATGAAGGTGTCGCGCGCCCCATGCTCACATTAAGTGAGCCGCGCCCAAAGAAGGCATTAACTTGTTAATGTGTTCTTTGAGCGCGGCGTTAATGTCTTCTGTGGGCGCAGCTCACTTGAGATGCTACTCATTATCCTTTGAAAAGCTACGAATGTTGTACGTAATTGCTACGTATTTTGATTCAATTACTACGAATATTGTATGTAATTGCTACTAATATTATGCTACCTATTTTATTTCAATTATTACGAATATTATGCTACGTATTTTGATTCAATTACTACGAATATTGTATGTAATTGCTACGGATAATGCGTAGCAGGGCCGCGCGCTCCACACTCACATTAAGTGAGCCGCGCCCAATTAAGACATTAACAAGTTAATGTAAAGGCTGGGCGTGCGGCAAGTACGATTACTGTTCATCTGTCGACTAAACGCAAACATCGACTGCTGTCGACTGTGAGAGGAATGACCGGCGATGCGTTTGTGACACTAATCCGATCGTGGCCATCACTTCGTTGTTGTCTTTCGCATCTGAACGGCGACTCGGCGAACGCCGGGGAAATTGATTAACGATTAAGGTTAATCTAATTACTAATTTACCCTTAAACCGTAATTAAAACGTGATTGTGCAAATAAGTTAGCGTTGATTAACAGCCATCAGATTAATAATCTAATGGTCATTAATACTTCTCATTTCTCATCAAACATGTCACTTCTCATGTGATCTTTATTCTACCTAAACTACCGTCTCATTTCATTTTAGATACCAAATTTTTTTTATCTACCCAATATCTTTTTAAATGTTTGTAAAATGTAACCATTCAATTGTGAGTTGACAACTCAACAAACCGCCAACAGGGTGGTGGCCTGTTGGTTAAGAAGTCTACCTTAAGATGGTTGGATCCTTACGCCCTGGGTTCGAGTGTCGGGGCCACTAATTTTCTTCCTTCCTTTTCCTTTTACTCTTTCTCGTCCCACCTCGCGCATGGATGCCTTTCTCTTCACCTCTCTCGCGGGTGTGTTCCACTTCACGCTTCGCGCGTGATGTGTTCTTCCTCTCTCTTCCTCCCTCGTGGAGGTGTGCGGTAAAGGTGTCCAAATGTGGCCTGAGCTCCAAGTGTCAAAGATGTACTGATGATTTATTTGGGTGGATGTGTGCGAATTCATGGTAGATGTGTCGAACGTGGCATCCGCTTCAGAAGTGGAAAGATATACCAGATGTTTGCGGATCCGATTAAGAATATATATGTACTAGATGATAGAGCTCATATGCATTGTATTGTTCCTAATTGTTGTATTCACTCACTATCAAAAAAAAACTTAACAAACCAAATATTTAATTAAGATTTAGGAGTAAATATGAATCCCAATCATGAACTGAAAATAAACTTGATCCAAACATTCATCTGACCGGACCCTGTCATGGATGAGATTTGATACCTTGTATTGATGGATACTAGTTATCCACAAGATTGTGCATCTGTCTTCTAACATTGATGGACATTGCATCCATCAGCTAAGTTTGAGGCCCAAACTTGTGGCTTTAGAGGTGGTTAGTGCTCTAATGTTAGTTGCCAAGTCCATTTCAGGGACTCACAATTTGGGAAATAAATGAATTAACATCCAATCCATGTTAGTTGTCTTGATTGATCTTCAATATCCCAATGTGTAGGTTAATTTACTGTTGCCAGAATCATGTGTTTTCTAAATATAAATCAATTTGAGTCTCAAAATGTCATCAAATGCTCGATTCTATGTCTTGCACCTTTCATAATTCATATTAATGCAAGAGAAATGACTTGGAATAGTTATGGTAAGAGTGACAAATGAGTAGGTAAACTGGTAAAGTAACAAAAGCACGCACCTCTTTTTTTACAGCAATCGATTCACGTGGTCTTACAAACACAAATCTGCATCTTATTAACTCAAAAGAATACTTGCCAAAACTCAAACCGGCTTTTAAACATGCGCCAATACACAACCAACATGATAGGATTGCAAAACAATAACAACAGCAATTTAGGAGACAGTTCAAAAGATGGTCATACTTTCATTATCTTGTTAATCATCCAAGCGATATTCACAATCAAGATGATGCTAACTGAAATCGATCATTACAAGTTCTGGTATTTGAAAGGTCCACGGCCTCTAGGGAGCCTGTGAAGCAACAGCTAAGCCTCATTTAATGATAATATCAAATCATAAGCAATAAAACATAGTGCACTGCACACACAAATCCTAACTCTTAACAATTCTTCAAATCAAGCCACACAAGCAGAGATCTTCTCTACATTCTTCCTATCTACTGATCTTTTTTATATATATGAACCACCAACAGGCACAAGCCACATGATCTTAAACATACACAAAATCTTTGCAAACTGTCTCCTCAAAAAGATCCAACATAGAAATATTATCTACCCTTTGTGTAAAAAGAAATGGTCCAATCTTCTGCAATTATGGCTTTCATTTTAGCTCAGATATTCCTACTGATGATTACCGTTCAGGCATCCGTAATGATCACATCCGACCAACAACTTTCAGCCCTTTCTTTTTGCTCTGAGATCCTTCGAATCAAGACTGCGGCGGAGCAGTATAGTTCTGGTTCAGATTAGCCTCACTTGTCAACTGAGGGCGAGGAAGAGGGTGGTGGGTTTGATGCGGAGCCTCCAGCGATTAGGCGGCTAGGGAAGCACAAGGGGCGTGATCCATCGGTGGCAGGAGGAGAAGTCATCCTCGGCGGCCTTGCCTTGGCAGCTTTTGCAGCTGTTTTCTCCTACATTAGGGTCACCAGAAAGAGGACTAGTGTAAATGTATAACAAAAATCAAAGCATATATGACACAGAAAATTACAATGATTTCCATCCTTTGTAATATATTTAAATCATAAAAATAACAAAAATAAATATATTTGTAACTGAAATAACTGCTCCAGGTATATATAAAGCCTTTCTGTTATAATTATATCTTCAGTCTTCTTCTCCGCAACTTTCATCAATGGAGAAACCATCCTGCTTGTGGTCCCACTGGTGGCAAGGCCCGGTCTACTTCACCATTTCCGCCATGCTAGCTTTCTTAGCCGTCACCGCGGCATTTCGCGCATCTGCTTCGAGCAACACAGCCGCATCAGTGGAGCACATCTCGCCTCATCTCTCACACAACGCTTCTCTGATTCTAAGAAACTCAGGGTTTGGGATTTTCGCCACGATGATGCAACTCTCTCCCGATCTTTTCTGTTCATCCTTGTCTAACTACTCAACTGTATTCGCTGTCAGAGACTCAGCTATTCACTCTCTTTCTCCACTGATGCTTAGAGATCTTATCAAGTATCAAACAGTTCCCGCAAATCTCCCCATGGATCGAATTTCCAAGAAACCGGAGAAGACTTGCTTGGAAACTCTGCTACATTTCAAGAATGTATCCATCACAAGAAACAGAAAGGTTGCGAAGAAGCGGTTGGTTGAGATCAACCATGTTCCGATTTCTGTTCCCAATTTGATTCTTGAAGAACAAGTTACAGTCCACGGCGTCGCCTCTCCTTTCGCGCCACTCGAACAGCTTAAAGATTTCAGTTCAATTCCGAACCCAAATTGTGATCTGATGGAGTCCAAGCATGTCGGGGTCCAGTGGACGAAGTTAGTCCATTCACTCCATTCGAAGAGATTCACAGCTTTCGCAAGAGCGTTGCAGTCTGTCCATCCGATTTTAATCAAAGACTATTCCAATCTGACCTCTGTAACCGTCTTCGCGCCATCTGATCTGGGTGGTTCTGCGGCTGGAAGCGTCAAGGTTCATATCCTGCCTAGAAAACTGACGCACGGAGAAATTGATTCATTGCATGATGGCACTTCATTGAAGACGTTGGATTCGGCTCGAGAAGTTGTTGTTACTGGCAGCAGAGGTAACAATACTAGTCGAAGATTGAGGGTCGGTGGAGTTGAAATCACAGGTTGGAATGTGATCAAAAATAGGGATTTCATTGTTCATAGTGTCGCCAGGGCATTTGAGATTGCTGAGCTTCATCATTCTTCTTGAAGGCGAGCTTGATTTGTTGTATTCTTATAAAACTGAATGTGAATGTGTAGCAGATGCAACCTGTTCTGTAGTGAATTTTCTGAACCTAACTAAATGATCAATGCAGCTTGTCAATTTTTATGCATGAGTATTATTTCTGCAGTGCATTGTTTCTCACGTTTTGGAGGCATCAATATTTAGCTAGTTGGCCAGAAGCAAGGAGGTGAATCTGTTTATAATTTTTTACAAGTATGAAATTCAAATGAATTGAACTGAAACTGAAAATTTAATTATATATAATATGTGCCACACACCTTCCAGAAAATTATCATTATTTAAATTTATATTCCAAATAAATTTTGATAATTTAATAATAATTTGAGAAGAAGCGAGCAAAAGTGTATTTTTACCTATTATTTAAATAATAATAAAAAAAGGACATACGCATGGTTATTATACTCCAACGCGCTCTATAAACTTTGGCTTTATTTCCCTTGGTCTGTTGAAAAACTCGAATCGAGAGAGAAGATGAAGAAGTGCGAGCTCTGCAAGCTTCCAGCAACGCTGTACTGCGAGTCAGATCAGGCTAACCTCTGCGCGAGTTGCGATCTGAGAGTACACGAAGCGAATTTTCTAGTGGCGAGGCACTCCCGGACGCTGCTATGCAAGACGTGCCAGTCCCCGACGCCGTGGGAGGCTTCCGGCGCGAGGCTTGGAAATATAGCGACAGAGTGCGCGAAGTGCGTTGAAGGCGGGAAGGAAGAGAATGAAGGAGGAGGAGGAACCGACGAGATGTGCAAGGATGGTGAGGTTTTCGCCGAAGTCGAATCTGGCGAGGAATCCGATGAGAGTGAGACGGGCGCAAGCGATGATGAGGCAAAGGAATGTGAGAATCAGGTGTTGCCGTGTTTTATATCCCCTACAACTCTTCCTCCTCCTGACGCCAGTTCGTCAAGCAGCGACGAGTCTTCGTCTTCATCTTCGTCGTCGTTGTTTGCGAGCAGAAGGCGTTCGCAGAAGCGATTACGACATAGATCGTCGATTTCAGGTATCTCACAAACTTCAAATTTTGGAACCGATATTCTTTTTTTTTACCGATTATCTACAATAGGCTATTACTATGTTCGTCAAATTACAATTTTACAGAATGAGTTGGTGGCGTCATCCGATGTAGCGCGAGCGCTGCAATGTCGTTCAAAAAAAATCAAAGAGTAGAGAAGCTTCCGGATCAAGTTGGTCCGACCGTGAAATCCTCACCGTAAATCTTTTATTGTGGATTAATCACAATCTAATCAGATTTAGTAGTTGATTATTTCTCACTCCGTCTCACTATGCTCGTCTACTTTTCTTTTTAATGTTTTTGTCTTATTTCTAATTCGTGTGTTTTGTATCCTGAATTTTTATCGATCATTGTAAATTAAAGTTATACTATTATACTATTTTCTGGATAATAATATATGTATTCTGTACTCTTTTTTTTATCTCCTTAAATATTGTATCGATGGTTCTTTTGAACAAATAAATTAGAACGGTGGGAGTAATACTTATTAGCGTCGCATTATTTTTTTTATTTGATAAACAATAGCGTCGCATTTGATTGTGGCCGTCCATTTAGATATTTTATTTGTTTATTATTTAAAACGGTAGATTTTTTTTTTTGATATATTCAATGTTTTGAACGGCTGTGGTTTGTGGGTGGGTATTCAAACTTGGGAATCCACTTGTCTGCAACGTCTTTTGAGCTGATATGAAAATATACGTGTCAAATTCTCCACCTTAGAAATGATACGCCAGATTTCGAACCTTTTTGTTTCCTTTTTTTTTTTTTTGATATAGAAACACCCGAAAGGCTACAAATAGAACTAGCTGCACACAAAAGGCACCACGTCCAAGAAGGACAGGATCAACAAAGTGTTGGTCTAATATATTAATTAAATTTTCTGATTTTTGAAGTATTTAAAAGAAATCATACGAGAGATAGAAATTAATAATTCCAAACTTATGTCGTAAGATTCATCTATGCACAGTTTCACTCACTGCTTACCTTAAGTAGTGAAATTAAATCATTGAGCTCAGTTCTCTTATATAATGTCACTCCAGTTCATGTAACAAATTCTTTTTTTTTGATTGGGTGTTAGATTGTTAGGTGTTAATTTGTTAGCGTAAGGATTTGTACCCGGCACCAACGCCTTCACCAGACCACTCTACTTGACCTTCATGTAACAAGTTCTAAATCTAAGTATTAACTAGCAGCAATTAATTAAAAAAATATTACTACCTCCATCCCAATTTTTTTTGATTCCACTCCATCCCAAATTATGAGTTTGGCTTTTTCGTACATTCAATTTATATGTCTGGGTTCACTGGGTTCTCTTTCATCGCTTTAGAGGAAAGTTCGTCCTTCTATTCTCGTTTTCTTCTTCCTCTCCCAACCCGTCTTTCTTCTTCTGTCGCCGTTAAAGATTTCAAGCTGGCGATCAGGTGCAAACTACAAAATTCGTCAAAAGTGAACTATTGAGAGGGGAAGCGATCGGATGTATAAAAGTTTGTGTCGGAGTGCGACGAGTATGAATGCAGCAAGTATGTAGTCATGGCACCCGCTGGGCTATTACAGCCACTAAAGTTACTCGACAAGGTGTGGGCGGAAGTCACATTAGACTTCATCGAAGGCTTGCCTAAGGCAGATGGCTACTCGGTGATCTTGGTCGTAGTGAACCGATTAAGCAAATATGCTCACTTCATACCCTTGAGTCATCCATACACCACCAAGACCGTCGCTGAAACTTTCATCAAGGAAGTGGTGCGCTTAGATGGAGTCTCTGAGGTACTCATACCAGATCGTGACGCGGTCTTCCTTAGGCAATTCTAACAGCAGATATTCAAGGTACTTGGGAAGGACAAACTTAAGGTGATGTCTGGCTTACCATCCTCAAACTGATGGGCAAACCGAAGTGGTGAATCGAAGCGTTGGGACTTACTTGACGTGTTTTGCAACCGAGAAAGTGGGTCAAGCTACTGCCATGGGCCGAGTATTGATACAATACCTCTTTTCACACCGCCACCAAGACAACTCCATTCCAAGTTCTATATGCTCGTGACCCCCTAAAGCTTGTGTCGTGTGAGATGGGATTTAGCCCCTTACAGTTTGTGGAGGAGGCATTATTAGATCGCGACAAGGCGCTGAAAGAACTCAAGGACCGTCTACGAAAGTCACAACAAGTAATGACGAGACAAGCGGACGAGAGAAGGCGAGATGTGAGCTATAAAGTAGGCGACTTTATCTACGTGCGCCTTCAACCGGGAGGCAGAAATCGGTGGCCAAACGGAATAACTACAAGCTAGCACCCCAAGTATTACGGGCCATATCAAGTGGTGTAGCGCATTGGAATGGTGACATATCGTCTCAACCTGCCACAATAAGCCCAAATCCACTTGGTATTCCATGTCTCTCAGTTGAAACTTGCAAAGGCACCGCCAACGCCTAATCATGTAAAGCAACTCAAGTGGTTCCCGACGTATAATCCCATGTATGATCCTGAGGCTGTGCGTGAATCTGTGAGCTAAACGGACAGCGAGAGGTCTTAATCAAGTGGACAAGAATGCCCGAGCGTGATGCGACTTGGGAGCCCATGGAGGACACTGACGAGAGGTTCCCTACCTTTGACCTTAAGGACAAAATCGCTCTTTGGGAGGGGAGTAATGATGGAATTCCTTTTATCAAAGGACAACTCCTTTAAAGCTCGGATTCTGGTCCACACTCCCATCAAAATTAATTAACCCAAATGGCGGTTCTCGGTCCAACCAAAAATGATTTTATCAATAATTCAGACCAAACCGACATATAGATGGAATCTTAGCCACCTTGGATGCTTTCCTTGGTCTTCCCTGAGTTCAATGAGGGTCAAGAAGATATCAATATGCATCATGAAGGTGGGAGGTTACTCTTTGGGAGTCTAAGGTCTTGGGCAATAAAGGCACCTCTTCAAGAAGGCATTTAAGAGCGTGAGTTACTAAAGGTAACCTTGAGACTATATAAGCACGACCTGTGTATCATTCTAATCATGAAGAAAATCAGAAAAGAGTGTTTCTCTTGGTCATAGTAGTATAGTCGACGCGCTTAGCCTTGGGGTTTGATATTCATTTGCTACATAGTAGTATTAGGCATATCATATCATTGTAGCGTCTTTTTTTATAATTGTTTTTCCACCTTTTCAACCTTCCGCTCAATTTTTCCATTCAATAAAGAGATTTCATTTTTGGAGTCTCTAACAAATTCGTAGCCGAGAAACCAATATTACGAGATAGTTCGTCAAAGTGGTCTATAATTTCTCATCGAGAAACCAACCACACGATGCGGCATTTATCTCATCCGTCCAAATGATCAAATCAAGGGTTGTCATTATTTTTTATTTTTGATAAAAAAAAATGTTTGCACGTGATCATTTGTCCTACAATTTAAATGTAAAAATTAAATTAAATTTTAATATTTTTATAAAAGTATTTTTGAAAAACACTTATATTAACTTATATAACGACTATATCCCTAATTTACCTTTGAGTGAAGATCAGATATAAACTGCATTTATTTCTATTAACTATAAACCATCTAGGTCTAGGAAGCTGTCGTGGCAGCTTCCACCAATCACAGCTTAAGACGTTTTCATAAAAACGGACTTGAATGAATAGTAATAATATAATTGATGGTATAATGGTCATGAAACTCTTAGGCAGTGGAGCTTCAAAGATCTGTCTCGACATTTCGAGCACTCGGCGCCTCGTCTCTATTCGCCATGGATGAGACATGATGGAAGTGAGGAACTGAACGCGGACAACAGATTGAAAGCAGCGTTTATTGCTTTCGTTTTCTGAAGATATGGACGTCACTCATGTGCCTGTTGTATTTATACTGCGCCTTTCGGGCGCCCAACAATGTCTGCAGACTTGCAACCCAACCCAATCTCAAGGCCCAAGCACATGACCTGGCACTATTGGCACAGAGCACATGACATTTTAATTGGAACACTTGAAGGTTGTTGGTGGGGATTGAACACACTCACACACCCTTTAACATGTGCACTAAGGCAACATGCTAACCATATGATTAAAGGGTGTGGGAGTGTGTTCAATCCCCACCAATAACCTTCAAGTGCTCCGATTAATTGTGCCATGTGCTCTGTGCCAATAGTGCCAGATTCAAAGTCATGTGCCTTGGGCCTTGAGACTGGGTTGGGTTGCAAGTCTGCAGACATTGTTGGGCGCCCGAAAGGCGCAGTATAAATACAACAGTGCCTTCCGATGCGGAAAATTTTTTCAATTTAGATAAAATTCGAATTTCATTTTCTTCCATACTCAGTTTTCAAATTCGTTTTCCAAAATGGTCACATTCCTTTAGGCATTGTTGCCAACGACCTAAGACTTAAGGTGCTGTTGGCAACAACGCTTTAGGCTACGTGACATTTTTACCTCATAAGTAATGCTGACTCAGCATAATATTACCACATAAGCTTAAGGCGCTGTTAACAACATCACCTTAGGCTTATGTGGCATATTATGCCGACTCAGCATTACTTATGAGGTAAAAATGGCACGCATCTTTAGCACGATATCCACATAAGCCTAAGAAGCTCTTATCGACATCGTCTTAGGCTTATGTGGAAGTATCATGCAAAAGTTGCGTGGCATTTTTACCTCATAAGTGATGTTGCGTCTGCATAATACTGCCACATAAGCCTAAGGTGATGTTGCCAACAACGCCTTAAAGCTTATGTGGCAGTATTATGATGAGTCAATATTACTTATACGGTAAAAATGTCACGTAGCCTAAAGCGCTATTGTTAATATCGTCTAAAGTCTTAGGCGTCGTTGGCAACAAAGCCTAAAGGAATGTGGCCATTTTTGAAAACGAATTTGAAAATGGGTCATATGTGGAAATGAAATTTCAATTTTAGTCAAATTGGAAATTTTTTCTGCCCATGTGCATCATTTTAGTTAATTGTACCTATTTTATAGTTTATGGGCGTTTTTCATCTCTCATATTTCATCATTCAGCCATTGTCATCCATTAAGTTTTATTTTCTATTTTCAATTGAATTTTAGTCTTTGTTTTTCTATACTCAATCATTTTGAATTGAGAAATCTAATTGTAAAATTGTACAACAGCAACCATAAAAAATACAAAATATTTAAACAAATGTCGATACAGTGAGTAAATGAATAAACTAGATTATTGTTGAGTTATAATTTTGATTATCTTTTTACATTTAGATTATATCGGTACATTTTAGATTATCTCTACACATTTAGATTATCTTGAACATTTAGATTATCTCTGCACATTTAGATTATCTCGGCACATTTAAAAATAAAGTATTTAGGGCATCCACAGTAAGAGAGTTATTACGATAAGGTATAGGGGAATTAGGTGTTTTATAGATTGAATCAAAAGATACAAGCAAATGAGTAAATCCTCCACTGTTCAATAAGCACAAGTCACCCAATCGTCTATACACAAATACTTAAACTAGCAATCAAAGAATGCAGCAGGAACGAGACTGGAGGGTTTATAGCCCCCTCCGAAAGCCCCTAGTTGAAATCGAACGCCACAGCACTGCTCCGTCGTCTGTCCCCGCCTGCCTGAGATCAACCTCGTCTGTCGACAAGCCTCTAGCAACAATTGATGTTGCGCTTGACAAACAAACCACTCGAATCGGACCTCGCACACTCGAACACGGCTCACCTAAATCCCAATTCAGCTCGCTTATATCTGATTCTAGCTAAAGGTCTAAACGCCGCGTTTTGCCAAACGCCAAACGAACTAGTCCGCGCTTCGTTGCGACGATGTCGTTCCACTTAAGTCCGGAGTCCTCCAAACGACGACGCTTGCTTGTAACGGCTTCAACGACTTCTCGCGCCTCGCCTAAACGCTGTCGTCTTATTAAACGCAGCTCCCGCTTCATTTGAAATGCGGTCATTTCGAATGAGCTCCCCCTTCCTCCAGAAATGGCTAAGTCCTGCGCCAGGGTTTCTACCACCAACTTTGAGCTAGCTAAAGACCTAACTAAGACCTAATGATTTGTGCTTGAATGTACCAGTCAAGTAGAGTATAAGTCTTACAAATTGCCCTCCTAATCTACTTGCGCTTGTGCGTCTGATCGGTTGTAATTTAGCGTCAATATTCGAATAGAATTCAAATACTATTGCTAGTCACGATTAATCAAAACAATTTATATTGACTCGGGAAACCCAAGGTCGTACCCAAAAGATAGGTGATTAAACTAATGGTGCTAACGATTAAATTCGGAAAGTCTATGGTTTGGGGGGAATTGTTCCTCTTAAGAGGTTGATAGCAGATTTTTACTATCCAAATGAGAGATTGTGATCAACGAAAAAGGTAAATAATCAATTCAAAGATGACTAGGGATCTATTTCTTCACCTAGACAATTATTGTGACGGTAAAATAGGACACTATTGATGAAATCACATACACATACTTAGAATCTAGCCATGCAACATTGATACTAAGTTCCACTCGCGCTACAACTTAGTACGAAGAGGTTACATCTCGCATAGTACCTCACACTCGCGCTCTATTGGTACTATAGAATATGATTATCTAGCCTCACACTCGCGCTCTATTGACTAAATAATCATGTTCTTGTTTAATCCATGCCATTCTCATTAAGATTAGAGTGTCGCCATGTAACACAAAAACCCTAATGCTTCTTCATTTAGTTCATTTGAAATCATGCTTTTCAGGGTTAGCTACTTCAAACATGAAATCAAGCAGAATTGCTATTGAGGACTTCTCACAAACACCTTATATGCAATCCGAAACATTAAGTTCAAATGAAGAAAAATCATGTGCAAATCATTCATCAATAACATCCATAGTATTTATAATGTCACAAACATGTCTAGGGGATCCATAGATCCCCAACCAAGGTCACTACTCACTCATGGTGAGATTACAATCAATAACAACAAGGGATGAGCAGAAAAACATGTAGATGATTGAGTTTAGGAATGTAAAACCAATATGGAGCAATAAGTGTGAAGGACGATCCGCGATCTGAGTTGTTGATGATGATAGAAAATTCTGGCTTCTTCTCCAAGCTATCTTCTCTCCAAAAACCCAGAAAAAATCCAGAAAAATCCCAGCTCTGGCTGAAAAAACCCTAGCTTCCTATTTATACTTTTCCGTAAAAACCCAAACTTTACGACGTCATGCGATCGCATGAATGGTTCATGCGCTCGCATGAATGCCTAAAAGTCGGTCCTGTGCGATCGTGGTTTGAGATGATGCGCTCGCATGACTTTCTTATGCGACTGGTTTGTGTCATGCGCTCGCATGAATGATTCATGCGAACGCATGACCTCTTGCTTGTCCGAATTTGGCCTCGGCGTCAACTAGAGAGTTGTAGCCCGTTGAGTCAGCTTTCCAACACGCTTTGAATCGACCAAATCGGACACCAAATGAGCTCTCTAGGTCCAAAATACTCCGGAGAAGTCTGCACGTCCCGTAATGCCCGAAAAACCATATTTTTGCTCCGGAACGCTCGATTTTGCTCTAAAATCACTGCTCACTTGTGTTCTCAGCTAAAACTCTGTAATAGGCCTGAAATGAACCACAAAGCATCAAATAGCAAGTGAAATCGTGATAGAACAATCGAAACAGTAAGCATAGAGGTCGCCTAAAATGCATATATTTTAGTGCCATCAAATCACCCCACACTTAACGTTTGATCGTCCCGAGCAAACTAATCATAGAGATCAACAACAATAATGCACTATGCTCACTCATAATTGGTTCAAAGAAAACTTCATATGGTCACGAAAACTAACTAAAAATACTGAGAAATAAATCCTACTTTTAACTAACCACTTTCGTAGGTAACACGAGTGCATTTAGCGAATGCACCAAGCCTTTAAACCCCTAGGCTACCCTAGTGGAGGAGTTGTAGTCTCCTGAGAGTTTTCAGATACGGGAATACTCACAAATCCCACAAAGAGAACAACCATCCAATTAGCATTTTAAGTTTACAACTGTCAAAGTACTAGGCAAGGTGTTTTCCATGAAGTTCATAAAGTATTCAAACTAGATATGCGCATTTCAATCACTACATGAGTCCTCTTCGAATCCTTGTGGAAATTCATGAATTAGGACATTCAAGTAAATCAAAGCAAAGACTAATAAATCTTTAATCAAGGATTCTAGTCATTTTCTAATTAGTGACTTCAAGAAAACAATCTAATAGTCGCAAAGAAACCTTGTTGGATCACTCACAAATGCTAGCAAGGAGGCTAGTCCATTGGCTCGTGAGCTTTGAACTCATTCTCAAACCTAGGACGCAAAGGTCACTTAGTCATAAGAGAAGAGGAGTTCCAACATTACAGTTTTTGTATACACTTGCAAGTCATATCATGCCTAAGTATAAAAGAATACGAGGTTCGTCCCTTAGTGAATTCTTGCTAGGAAGTATCAATTGTTTCATTGGTTTTCATGCTAGAGGATGGTGGAATAGCCGATTGTCAAGTCTAAGTGCAACTTTAAGGGGGTAGCATGGCCTTTGGCCGTACTAAGCACTTTCGAGGGGGAACTTACCTTCCTAACCCTCGGCGCTTAGCACATAATGCTTAAAACTCACTTCCTAATGGTGATCAACCATAAGGAAGAAACTCGGGGCTTATTACACAATTTTTTTTCTTTTTGTGTTTCTTTTTTCTTTTTTTTTCTTTCATGCCCTCTTTTGACCCCACACTTAGAACTTTGACAAAGGCTAAGTGTTAAAAATGGAGCATGACAAACCAACAAGACAAATCCACAAGATAAGCAAGGTCACTAAGGTCACCTAAAGGCAATCATGGCATGCAAGGGTTTCAAAGTTATAAATTATTTCGATTTTATGCTTTCAAAGATCAACTCTTTAGTCTCAACGAGGAAAAGCTTAGAATAAAAGATAAAGAAGTGCTAGTAGATGCTTTGATCCTCAAGAATGAAAGTCATCAATCCAATCCATTAATCATCTAAAGGACAAATTAAGTGAAATCGTGCACGACTAGTTGAATTAGGAATGAAATTTTTCGAAAATGTAGCCTTGCCCAGACTTTTTGTTTTCATTAAAAATTCGGGTTTTTGGATGAATGTCACATTAGTGTAAGTGTTTTCCTCTAAACATGCGAATTGATTGGATTCTAAACATGAAAGCACGGCAAGCAAGCACAAACATCTCGTGTAGTCAAAACATAGGCACCCCACTCTTAGCAATTGCTTAGTCCCTAAGCAATGAATAGAATGAAAAGCAAAAAAAAAGTTTAGAGAAACTTCTCTCGTTTGGAGGTAGCCTTTTCAATGGAAGAGATGTTGCTTTGCTTGTCGAGTTGAACTTGCTCAAAAGATCCGAGGGATGATTCCCCCTTTTCTTCTATAAGATACGAAACTAAAAATGAGAATGTTAAGCACACTAGGTAGGGGAAATCATCATCGTAAACGTATCAACATAATGCAAGTCAATTTCAAAAATTTATCACAAGAATTCCATTAGACGAGTATGCGAACGCAGGATAGAGTTTCATGCGATCGCATGAATTTGTTTATGTGTTCGCATGACTGAAGGCAGTCGCATGAGTTCGTGCGAGCTTGGCACAAGGGGAATTTAAACGTTTATGCGAGCGCATGAATGAATTCATGGCATAACATTGGGCAGTCGCATAAGATACTCATGCGAGCGCATGTGGCTCATGAGAGCTTGGCGAAGAATCTCAACACCCCACACTTATGCCCTATCAAGACATCTAGCTAACTAAGCACATGTTAAGAAATCATCAAATATGGGCATTCACACATGCATAGTTCATATCCTCAAATTCTTGCACGAAACAAATAGAAATCCAATCAAAATAGATATACTTAAAGATCGGGAGAGAAAACACTCACAAGCCTAGTTTAACGTCTTGGCTAAGACGGAGCCGATTCTCCTCTTAGGAGATAGGAAGCACACTTGAGGAGTCTTTTGCTAAGATCCCTCCTCAAGCGGGGCCTTGGACTTGATCATGTCAAACCACCTTCAAATCCCTTTTGAATTTCCTCCCATCGAGCCTACAATGGACTTTCCTTTGGGAGCATGACCCCTTCAAGTATGAAAATCCCTTAAAAATTAAGGGGCCATGGGAGCTTTTTCCGAATAATCTTGGAAAATATAGCAAGAAGCTCCAAAACTTGTCTCGAGACGAAGTAGTGAAGAAAGGGTCTTCATAACTTGTCTCAAGAATGATGGGCATCCCCTCCTTAAGTTTTTCAAATATTTCCTTGGGTGCCCATTCCTCAATATCCCTCTCTGAACTTGTGTCTTCTTGCATGCGAGAATGCCCTTTAGCTTGGTCCATGTAAACCTCAACAAAGTCTTCATATCCTTGGAGAATTTTAGTCTCTATGCGCCCTTCCTCTATCTTATCCTCATCAAGGAATTGGGATTCACATTTAGGCTCTTCTATATCGGGAGGGAAGAACTCTTCTTCATTGACCAAGGATGTTTCTTCTATGCATGAGGCATCATCATTGAAGAATTCCTCATCGGAGAGCGTCAAATGGATGTCGAGCTCTTGTGTGTTCTCATCTAAATGATTTTGAGATGTGCTAGTGGTGAAGGATGCTTCACTTTTGCATTCCATCTCTTCTTCGTTACAAGATTCACCATCCCTTTGGTTGTAATGAGCTTCGGTGCCGGCTCTCCAAAATTCATCCTCCCTTTCTTGATCCCATTCTTCCCTTGAGACATTAGATACAAGGACTTCTTCTTCTTCGGAGATTTTCTCTTTCTCAACCAAGTTCCCAATTTCAATGGCTCCTTGAGCCAATATGCTTTCTAACTTATGGTTTTGAGCCTCCAATCTATTCAATTGAGCTTCCATCTTCTCTTGGTTTGCTAGAAATGTGGCAATCATGGATTCCATAGTGGAGGGCTCACTTGAAGGTTGAGGAGGCTGAGGGTATAGGGGGTAGGAGTCTTCAACTTCAAAACATTGGCTATCGTCCCAATTTGGAGTGTAATAACTTGTCGGATAACCAAGTTCTTGCCAATGAGAATTTATGTGCTCCTCCTCTTGATAGTATCCCTCATTAGAATAGACTTGTTGGTTGTGGTTGTAAATCCAATAGTCTTCACAATGGGCAATTGGTTGATCATCTTCATAATAATCTCCATTGTGCATGACTTGTTGGTTGTAGAGGTCCATCCTCGCAAAACAAGATAGAGTAAGTTAGTAAGGGATATGAGAGAAAAAGAAGAATATACAAGTATAAGAAAAAGAAAAATATTCACAAAGTAGACAAACTAAACAATCATTAGCACCTAGTTAATTAACCTATCCCCGGCAACGGCGCCATTTGATCGGTTGTAATTTAGCGTCAATATTCGAATAGAATTCAAATACTATTGCTAGTCACGATTAATCAAAACAATTTATATTGACTCGGGAAACCCAAGGTCGTACCCAAAAGATAGGTGATTAAACTAATGGTGCTAACGATTAAATTCGGAAAGTCTATGGTTTGGGGGGAATTGTTCCTCTTAAGAGGTTGATAGCAGATTTTTACTATCCAAATGAGAGATTGTGATCAACGAAAAAGGTAAATAATCAATTCAAAGATGACTAGGGATCTATTTCTTCACCTAGACAATTATTGTGACGGTAAAATAGGACACTATTGATGAAATCACATACACATACTTAGAATCTAGCCATGCAACATTGATACTAAGTTCCACTCGCGCTACAACTTAGTACGAAGAGGTTACATCTCGCATAGTACCTCACACTCGCGCTCTATTGGTACTATAGAATATGATTATCTAGCCTCACACTCGCGCTCTATTGACTAAATAATCATGTTCTTGTTTAATCCATGCCATTCTCATTAAGATTAGAGTGTCGCCATGTAACACAAAAACCCTAATGCTTCTTCATTTAGTTCATTTGAAATCATGCTTTTCAGGGTTAGCTACTTCAAACATGAAATCAAGCAGAATTGCTATTGAGGACTTCTCACAAACACCTTATATGCAATCCGAAACATTAAGTTCAAATGAAGAAAAATCATGTGCAAATCATTCATCAATAACATCCATAGTATTTACAATGTCACAAACATGTCTAGGGGATCCATAGATCCCCAACCAAGGTCACTACTCACTCATGGTGAGATTACAATCAATAACAACAAGGGATGAGCAGAAAAACATGTAGATGATTGAGTTTAGGAATGTAAAACCAATATGGAGCAATAAGTGTGAAGGACGATCCGCGATCTGAGTTGTTGATGATGATAGAAAATTCTGGCTTCTCCTCCAAGCTATCTTCTCTCCAAAAACCCAGAAAAAATCCAGAAAAATCCCAGCTCTGGCTGAAAAAACCCTAGCTTCCTATTTATACTTTTCCGTAAAAACCCAAACTTTACGACGTCATGCGATCGCATGAATGGTTCATGCGCTCGCATGAATGCCTAAAAGTCGGTCCTGTGCGATCGTGGTTTGAGATGATGCGCTCGCATGACTTTCTTATGCGACTGGTTTGTGTCATGCGCTCGCATGAATGATTCATGCGAACGCATGACCTCTTGCGTGTCCGAATTTGGCCTCGGCGTCAACTAGAGAGTTGTAGCCCTTTGAGTCAGCTTTCCAACACGCTTTGAATCGACCAAATCGGACACCAAATGAGCGCTCTAGGTCCAAAATACTCCGGAGAAGTCTGCACGTCCCGTAATGCCCGAAAAACCATATTTTTGCTCTGGAACGCTCGATTTTGCTCTAAAATCACTGCTCACTTGTGTTCTCAGCTAAAACTCTGTAATAGGCCTGAAATGAACCACAAAGCATCAAATAGCA
Source organism: Rhodiola chrysanthemifolia (assembly GCA_033675395.1). Lineage (NCBI taxonomy): Eukaryota > Viridiplantae > Streptophyta > Magnoliopsida > Saxifragales > Crassulaceae > Rhodiola > Rhodiola chrysanthemifolia. The sequence continues at coordinate 26,037,411 of CM066210.1, read as the reverse complement.
AGTGAAATCGTGATAGAACAATCGAAACAGTAAGCATAGAGGTCGCCTAAAATGCATATATTTTAGTGCCATCAGCGTCCTTGTTCAATCTCTCCATGGTCTGCAACAGCTGCACTCCATCAGTCATTGCTCCATTCCCCTGGACCAGCCTCAGCTTCAGGTCACCTTGCCCATTTAAAGGGCTCTCCTGCAATACTCAAACTTGACATAAGGCATAACTTTAGTACCAAAATCAGCAGGATTTTCATCACCAAGAACTTTCTCAGTTCTAATAACACCTTTGTCAATAATATCCCTAATAAAATGAAGCCTAACATCAATATGTTTACTCCTTCCATGATAAACACGATCCCTACAAAGATGCAAAGCACTCATGCTATCAGAATAGATCAAAGGCACATAAGAACATTGTTCAATTTCAGACAACAAGCCCTTAAGCCACACAACTTCCTTAGCTGCTTTGGTGGCTGCAATAAACTCTGCTTCAATGGAGGACAATGTCACCACTGATTGCAACTGGGTTTTCCATGATACACAATTACCATGCCAAGTAAAAAATAGTCCAGTTGTAGACTTTCTAGTATCCCTATTGCTAGCATAGTCTGAGTCAACATAACCAACCAAATCAGATTTATTTCCATAAGTAGCATATACAAGTCCCAAGTCCTTAGTATGATTCAAGTATTTCAACAAAAATTTCATAGCATTCCAATGACTTTCCCTAGGATTAGACATGAATCTACTCAAAACACTTATCCCAAAAGCAAGATCAGACCTAGTACAAAGCATGCAATACATCACACTTCCAACTGTAACATCATAAGGAATCAGACTCATTTTCTTCCTAGCAGTTTCATCTTTAGGACAATCTTCTTTACTAAGGACTAAGTGCCCTCCTAAGGGTATCATGGCTGGTTTGATATCATCCATACTAAACTTTTTAAGGACTTTATCAATAAATTCAACTTGGGACAAATACATCTTTTTCTTGGGTCAGTCTCTAACAATGTTTATGCCTAAGATTTCTTAGCTATTCCAAAATCCTTCATGTCAAAGTTTGAGCTCAGTTGCTTTTTAATTTTAGCTATTTCAGATTCAGAATTGCTCATAATCAATATGTCATCAACATACAGCAGCAAGTAAAGGATCATACCAGACTTGGGTCTTTCAAGTACAAACAAGTATCATATTTGCTTCTAGCAAAACCAAGAGATATCATGCATTCATTGAACTTAATGTTCCACTGTCTAGGTGATTGTTTCAAGCCATAGATGGATTTCCTTAACAGACAAACATGATCAGGCATTCTGTGATCTACATAACCTATGGGCTGAGACATATAGATTGTTTCATTAAGGTTACCATGTAGAAAAGCAGTTTTAACATCCATTTGTTGTAAATGTCAATCATAAACAGTTGTCATAGCAAGGAGAAGTCTCAATGTTTTGTATTTTACCACACGAGCAAAAATCTCATTATAATATATGCCCTCCCTTTGTGAAAAACCTTTTGCACAAAGCCTAGCCTTAAATCTAGGGGACTCGGTTGGGGAATTAGCATCTTTAATCCTAAAAACCCATTTACTACCAATGATTTTTACCCCAGCAGGCTTGGGAACTAGTTCCCAAGTCCCATTATTAAACATGCACTCAATTTCCTCATTCATAGCTAATTTCCATTTATCACTATCCTTACTTTTCATAGCTTCGTCAAAAGTATTAGGAACAACATGTTTCACATTTTCAGCAACATTAATAGCAAATTCAACAATGTTAGCAAAATCGACTACATTAGCATATCTCTTGTTTGGAATTCTAGTCCTAGGCACCCTATCTCTTGCTAGCATATAATCAGATAAATCAGCATTTACATTCTCACTAGCAAAGTCACCAGTTATGTCAGCATTCTCAGCAGGATTATACACAACAAGATCAGTACTAGTAACATTGGTGCCTCCACCAATGTTGCTTAGGGAGGCACCCTGCACATCATCATCATTATGACTAACATATAAATGACTAGCATTTCTATTAGTACTAGAACTGGAAGAACTTAGCTGGTCCCCATTTGTTTGATGGGGTAAGTTACTCCCAATGTCCTCAGCTTGATCACTCCCTCCTTCCTCATGGTTTCCCAAGCTTACCTGAGGAGGGGTGTGCAGGTCCAAGTGCCCTCCTGATCCTTGTGAGTCTGCTAGTCCAGCCTCCTCTGCAACATCACCATTTGATCTTCCCTGGTTTCCCAGGAAATAACCAGATGGGATGAAGCTTGTGGTGTCTTGGGTAGTGTCTGAAACATGTGGAGTAGAGGTCATTAGATTTTTAAAATGAAAGTCCTTCTCATTGAATGTAACAGACCTAGCTCTAATGACTTTATATCCACCAGGTTGTATAACAAGCAACTTATAACCCTTGCATCCACTAGGATAGCCTAACATGACAGTCTTTAAGGCCCTAGGTTCCAACTTTCCATTTGATACTTTGGCATATGCAGTGCACCCAAATGGTCTCAAATGATCTAAGTGTATTTTCTTATTCAACCACATCTCTAGGGGCACTTTAAAATCAATAGCAAAACAGGGTGATTTATTAATCAAATAAGCAGTAGTCATCACAGCTTCACCCCACATAGAACTCTTAAGACCTAAGCTAAACAGCATCTAGCCTTCTGTAAAAGTGTTCTATTTATTCTTTCAGCTATGCCATCCTGTTGTGGTGTTCCAGTAATAGTTAAGTGTCTCTTAATACCATTTTCAGCACAAAAGTCATCAAACATTTTGTTACAAAATCCCAAAGCCATTATCAGTTCTCAAGCATTTAACTTTCAGGTCTGTCTCACTTTCAACAGATAATTTTCAGGATTTAAAGCAATCAAGCACCTCAGTTTTTTATTTTAGCAAATAAATCCACACCCTTCTAGAGTAATGATCAACAAAATAGACAAAATAACTCCTACCAGTTTGTACTTGGGCAAGGCCCCATAGATCACTATGCACATATTCAAGCTTCTCATTAATAATCATCTTTGATTTACCAAAAGCATGTGCAGTTTTCTTCCCAAGCACACATATTTCATAAAATTCAATATCACAAGGCTTTTTCTTAATCAGTCCATTCTTAAACAAGTGAAACAAGCCTTTGTTACCAATGTGTCCAAGCCTAGCATGCCATAACTTAGTTTCATCAACATTATTATCACTAGCATGCATAACATTCAATTCATGGGATAATAAAACATGATATAAGCCACCTAGCCTCATGCTTCTAATCACAACATGATCGTCTCTTAGAACATCCCTAATTCCATTCTTAGAAATTATTTAACAGCCTTTATCCTCTAATGCAGATTCAGAAATCATATTTCTTCTCAAGTTAGGCACCCAAGCAACATTCTGCAAAATTCTTATTTTACCATCAAACATTTTCAATGGAACAGTCCCAATACCCATTATTTTCAGAGTAGTTGTATTCCCTAACTTAACTCACCACCATCACAGAGTTTCATATCATCAAACACAGATTTATGAGGTGTAGCATGCATAGTACAATCAGAATCAAGAATCCAAGCATTCATACTTCCAGAGTTAGCAACAACAAGAATTTAAGGTTGATATTGAGTCTCACGCACATTAGTGTAGTCTGTCCTATTAGATTCATTTTTCTTATGATCTTTCTTTCTTTTAGGACATCCATTCATGTAATGATCCATCTCTCCACAGTGAAAACACTTCACATTCTCAAGCTTCTTATCAAATTATTTGCTATGGGTTTTAGTTTTTTGGAATTTGTTGGATTTGGGGTTAAACTTAGGTTTTCTCTTAGCAAACATTACCTCACTTTTAACCTTCTGTTTAGTACCATTTTTCTGCTTAAAGACTCTTAAGGATTCATTTTCTGAGTGTTAATCTCAGTAATCTTAGCTAGTGTCAAATCCTCTCTTCCAAACTAAATTACATCAATATGAGTATCAAACTGATGGGGCAAGGAACTAATTAAGGGGAATCACAGCTTGGTGTTCCTCCATAATTGCATCCTCACACCTCTCTAAGTCTTGGGTCATCCTAAGGAAAATATCTAGATTATCTTGGATGCTAAGGGATAGGTCCATCTTAAAGGTGAATAGCTTCTTAAGAAGGAATATCCTTTTTAGGTAGAGACTTTGTTTGATATGTGGTTTTAAGGGTATCCCATAAAACCTTAGGATCAGTAATCTTCATCAAGGGTCTAGCTACATCATCTGTTAACCTCATCATAATCTCAGCTAATGCTACTTCCTTAAGGTCTCTCTTCACTTGGTTTGAGGTTGGACACAACCATTCCTCACTAACAGCTCTCCAACATTTTTCCTTAATCAAAATACCCTTCATTCTCATATTCCACATAACAAAATCCATCTGCCCATCAAAGGGCTTAAGTCTTAACATCTGTCATCATGGAGAAGGACAAACAACAAGAAATAGCACTCAATATCGATATTCAAGAAGTAACAACTCAGCCACAACACCACAGGTCACAAGAAACACAATCTCAGGTCACAGTTCAGGCAAGATAGCATACAGAAATATGAGCTAGTGCCAGTCCGGCTCAACAAGCCACATGGCGGAGCGACAATGACATAGACTCAATCAATGACCAAAGATCAACCTATGTCCACTAAGATCAATACTGATAGATGAACACGGGCTATGATACCATAATATTACGATAAAGTATATGGGATTTAGGTGTTTTATATATTGAATCAAAAGATATAAGCAAAGGAGTAAATCCTCCAATGTTCAACAAGCACAAATCACCCAATCGTCTATACACGGATACTTAAACTAGCAATCAAAGAATGCAGTAGGAATGAGACTGGAGGGTTTATAGCCCCCTCCGATAGCCCCTGATCAAAACCGAGCGCCACGGCACTGCTCCGTCGTCTGTCCCCGCCTGCCTGAGATCAACCTCGACTCATGAGCAGTCGACAAGCCTCCAGCAACAATTGATGTTGCGCTTGACAAACAAACCACTCGAATCGGACCTCGAACACGGCTCACAATCTTGGAGAATCGCTCGAATCAAAAACTCAATTGGAATTTCGGGATAAACCCTAAATCCCAATTCAGCTCGCTTATATATGATTCCAGCTGAAGGTCTAAACGTCGCGTTTTGCCAAACGCCAAACGAACCAGTCCGCGCTTCGTTTCGACGACGCCGTTCCACTTAAGTCCGGAGTCCTCCAAACGAAGAAGCTTGCTTGTAACGGCTTCAACGACTTCTCGCGCCTCGCCTAAACAATGTCGTCTCATTAAACGCAGCTCCCGCTTCATTTGAAACGCGATCGTTTCGAATGAGCTTTCCCTTCCTCTAGAAATGGCTAAGTCCTGCGCCAGGGTTTCTACCACCAACTTTGAGCTAGCTAAAGACCTTACTAAGACCTAATGATTTGTGCTTGTATGTACTAGACAAGTAGAGTACAAGTCTTACAAAGAGCAATGAGCAATGTGCAAAAATAACATCTTTCCATAAAAATCATGTAGCAAGCAGAGCTAAAATCAATGAGCAAAAATGGTTCTTTGCACTATATATTTTAACGCAGCAAGAGAGCAAAAAGCGAAAATAAAAACCCATTTATATTTTATTCTGTAGCAATGAAAGCAAAAAGCAATAATCATGACCATTTCAATTTTTCGGTATTATCACTCCTATTATTTCATTTGTTGTTTTATCACAAATATACCCTTATTTTATTAATTATTTTTAATCACAGGTGTCAATTTTTTTTAGGGGATTTATAGTTTATATAAATAAATGTGGTTTGTATTTGATCCAATTTTTACACTTTTTAACACTTTAATGAGACAGTTTTTAACTGAGAGTCGGTGTTAATTGAGATTTGATAGCCTTGGTCACCAATTAAAAAGAAGTTGATTCGCCAACAGAGTTGTGGCATGTTGGTTAAGGAGTCGCATACGATTCCTTACATCCCGGGTTCGAGTCCCGTGGACACCATTTTTCTCACAATTTGTGGGATTTTTCCTCTTCCTTTTCTTTTTCCTCTTCCTCGTCCCGCCTCGCGTGTGGATGTTTTCCTCTTCACGTCTCGCGCGTGATGCTTCCTCCGGCCGTCAAGATGGACGTGTTGTGTCTTACAACAATAAAGGTGCTCATGGTGGCCTGAGCTCCAAGTGTCGAGAATTTACCGATGGTGATTTGGGGTAGATGTGCGGATCCATGCATTGTAAAGGTGTCGAGCCCGGCCTGCGCTTCAGAGTGGAGAAATGTACCCTATGATTTCGGATCTGGTCAAGATGTCTTACTAGTGTTTCAGGTATCAATATATATGTACTAGATGATAAAACGTCATATGCATTGTATTATTTCTAGTTGTTATACCTCATTATCAAAAAAACAAATTTTAAAAGAAGTTGATTCTCGTTAACTTCCTTTTATTCAAAACCTAACGTAACAATCTTTCAAACTGATATTCCCCCAAAGTGCGCGAATCCAGTCCATTAATTACCCATCACCAATCTCCTGTAAGTCAAGGCGTGATAAAGTCATCGATCAAAAAAAATTTGTGGTAATGTCAAATTAAATACATCTGATATATTTTTATAATATATGAATTAGACTATCACCGCTACGATTAATGGTTTTTATTATTGTTGACGAGTGTATTACATATCGGTATGGTTTTTATTATTATTGACGAGTGTATTACATTTCGGTATACACTCATCACATATTGATATTATCTAGTATATTGTTCTATAAATTGAAACGTATATTTTATGTTAAACTTCTCTTTACAATTAAAATTTAGATTTTCGTGCAGATCAGGAGGTCGACGGTTCAAACCCCTTCAGATGCATCTAATGACATGAGTTTGAGGATTGGTAATTCTTTGCCAATATTAGTGGAATTTAATTTATTTATTTTTTAAATTTAGATTTTCGTGACCATCATATAATTTCAAATTAGGTATTACACTTTTTTCCAATTTAATTACATTTGCAATAGCTCGCACACATTATATTAACAATAATATCATCAAACATATCAGGAAAAATATTAATCAAATTAATTTTTTTTTTCAAAACCTGGACGAAGCCAGGGCCTTTATTATATTAAGGAGACTCAAATAGCCTGGATCGTGGCTTATACACGAGTAAGTCCTCAAACGCCATGAGCCAGTTATAAAAACAGACTCCTTAAAAGCGTCGAACAAACAAAAAAGTGAGAAGCCACAAACGAGAGGCAAGAAAATAAAGAAATACGGCCGGTCTCCGGCTGGCCCAGCAGCGATCATTGACCATCTGACCTGATAAAAAAGTCTGAACCAAGTCCAGATAGCCTTAAAGATACCGAATCACCACAAAAACACAGTTACATATGCTCATGATAAGAATTGCTGCACTTGGTTGCAAAAGAAGGGGATGCCATGTAGATCTCCATGGAGAGCAGCCCTAGTGCTGGCTGGAAGCTCGGAAGAATTGTTGAACTAATCACGGTAGCATTCTGGGACTTGTGAAAAGCCAAAGTGTGATGGCGGGACGATTAGTGCCTGTACATATGTGGTGGAACGAGCCAGGATAAATCAATGCCTTAATCACTTGCCACTGGGAGTCGGACACAATGTTATGAGGAATGCGACTGTCATGCATAAGGAGCAAAGAGCTGGGATACGAACATTCGACGAACTGGGCTTTGAGGTACGTTATCATGTCTCGTCATTTCCTGCAAGAAGATGGAAGTAAGATTCAGAATGAAACAGTCAGTGAGAGGAGTTATACGGCATGCCCAAATGAAATGTTTAGCCGAGTTCCTAAGAACGCGGCCTCAATCCCCCTGGAAGCCATCTCTTGAGGTGATAGCAACAGAAAATGTATATTAACCCCTATACCAAAACTAATTTCCCTTTAAACTTATAACTTCTCATAAACTTCAACTCAAGAACAAAATGTACGCAATTTGGTCGAAAAATAAATTAATTAAAATTAACAGTACCGAAATCGAAAACACAATTAATATTTTTATAAATTAATCATAAAATTTATTGGCATCACCCAACATGCCACATGACGCCCCAAAGAAACTAGAAATCAATGCGTGCGCCATGTTGCACTTTTATTTTGTACTTCTATCATAATTCACAAACTATGGAAATATAAGTACCTCCCTAATTAACCCATTAAATACTTTAATGAGGTAGGTTTGAAATGAAAGTCAGGCACCACAAAATCCGCACATTAATTGACAATTGATTATGGACAACCTTTGGTCACCAATCAAACAGAACGCGATTCTCGTTGATCTCCTTCCACTCGAAACTTAGAAGTAACGAACTTCCAAACTGATATTACCAATTCCCGCGGATTACGCAATCGTATGAAGGATTTAACACTTCTAATTTCAGGAAAAAATATAAAAATATGAAAAAATGATAAGGATCAAAGAGCATATTAAAAAAATAAATACAAACTAATCCTAACTATTAATTTGGTTATTTGGGCGGATGAGAGTAAATCACGTATTAAAGTTAATTTCTCGGTGACGAATTATAAATTATTCGTGACAGACTATATTGTATTTTTTGTTTCTCGGCGACGAATCATAACTCAGTTTTGACGAAGTTTGCATTTCGCACCAAAAATATACTTTGTACTTGATATTTACTCTAAAAATATGATTGAAATCAGTACGTGTTTTTAAATCAAAGTATCATAATTATTAAAAGTTTCAATTTTTTTAATAGAGGGTATAATTAGACATACATCAATTATCATCTCAAATCGCCGACAAGGTGGTGTATGAGTTAAACACTTGCATTGTAATGACAAGATCACGAGTTCAAACCCCACCGCCACACTTTTTATTCATTCCATGATAAATCTGATGTAAATTCACCATATAAAAAAAGTACCATCTCAATTCATTTCAAATAACGAACTATCAAAACTCTCAGTTTAAGTATCAAACTATCAATTCTTTTCAATTCAAGTACTGAATAATATAACTATTAATTCAACATTTGACTATTAAAAATATAATAAAATAAAATTATAATAGTAATACAATATTTCTTTATATATTTTTAAATCCCTTATAACTAATCCGATAATATTACTTTTACAATGACCATTCAACTTATTAAATATTTCAACTGATATAAATATCTTATTACTCGGTTGATAAAATTAAAGATAAATATGTTCATTTCATTATTTATTCATGTTAAAAATTAACATATAATAGTTTATTTAATATTTATCTTAATGATATTAAATATTTAAGAGAATAAAATTTTCATTTTAATTATTGAGTATTTGAGTTGAGAAGAATCGATTTTCGACACTTAAAGTAAAACTTTTGATAGTTCGATGATCTTAAGTGATAATTCAAGTCATGTTTGAATTCTCCCTTTAGTTATAAGTCATTGTATACTAATTCAACTATGGGTCTCTGGCCGTCAATAATAAAAGGATATATATGACCAAATTATATTTAATTAAAAAAAAGATGACTGATGAATAAAAAAATCGGTGGACCAAATCAAATGAGGGCAACGCAGACTACTTCTTCCTGATTAGGTTTCTTTCTTTCTTATTTTGTTTATATTTATTGGTAGAGTCCAGATCTGGTGCAAAACCCAGATCTGATGCAAAATACAAAGTAATCTGATGCATTCGTTTTAAAGATCCAAAGGCTGAAACAAATTGATTAAAATATGTAAATAACTGAATTTATACGTGTTTCACATAATAGAAAGGGTATAATCGACAACAAAAAAAATGAAAAAACAAACCGTATCTCTCCTCACACAAATCTCTCCTCCCGACGATTAAGGAAACCTAAATCCCGAAGAACGAGTTGCGATTCATCCACAAATCGCTCCGCAAATCGTCGTCCATGTTGTCGTCGTCCATGGTGTCGGCGTCGGCGTCGAACAACAACCAACAAGTTTCCCTTTAGAATGACGAACTACAAAATTAGATTCGAATTGTCGTCGTCGTCGTCGTCCACAGCGTCGTCGTCGTTCATAGCCTTTAAACAGAGGCCGGATCGGATCGGAATTCTGGAAAAATCAGATCGGAAATTGATTGGGATGATGAACTACAAAAATAGTCATGACGAACTATAAATTGGCATAACGAATTATACGAAATCGGACTAAATTCGATCGAATTGAAGGAGTAAAACTTCGTTGAACTTAATTGTTCACACTATGGATCATCTTCGACATCAATGGAACTCAACCCAAATGTAAATCAACAGTTTTCATAAAGAAAAATTCGAAACTGAACATGACGAACTATAAAATGGCCGTGGCGAATTATAAAATGGCATGACTATACTGCCAAATTCTGGACGAATTTTAGTTTACATTTGACGAATTATAGCATTGTTCGTCGAAGTGTACTACAATATGTCGTAATTCTTAACGAATTATAGTCCAATTTTGACGAACTATGACATAATTCGTCAAAATTGGATATAATTCGTTAAGAATTCGTCGATGTTTTTCCAGTCATTCTCCCATTAACAAACGTCGTCGACGGCGTCGGCTCGAATCAGTTTTGCAGATGATGGCAATGGACTCCTTCAAACACATTCAGGTTTCATCTACTTAAACCACGTCGTCGTCGTCGCAGATGATGGCAATGGACTCCTTTAACCACGTCGTCGGCGTTGTCGGCTCGAATCGATTTCGCAGGTTTTGTCGGCGTCATCACCATGATGGTTGATCGGAGCTTATGCTGGTAGCCATTGATGCAGATCTGGTGCAAATGGGCGAGAAAAAATAATGGAGGAAAGAGAATATAACATATTCTTAATGTATGCCAAATTTGCCCTCAACACATTAAAAATTAAAATTAAACATATTTATTTACAATTAATCAGCACCATCCAAAAGATTAAATGAATGGTTGAGATAACTTTGTATTTTTTATAATAATTATCACTTTGCACCTGATCCTAAACCTTTATTGGTAACATTAAAATTTAAAAGTTAGTCTTAAAAGAATCACTTTCTTTGGCTGTCAAGCTTGGAGGCTTTTACATGAAGAAGTTGAGGAGATTTGTATTGTGTCTTGTGCGTGTGTTGTAGTTGTTGTTGATTGTCCCTTTGTTTTTCTTTGCTGAATCTGCTGTGCATTTATCTTGTGTTGTTTAAGTGTTAATTTTAGTAAATCAGGAGTTGTCGAATTGTGTTCACTGGTTTGGGCTCATGTTAGGTATTGGGCCTTTGTTTAAGTGTGTTGGTTCCTCCCCAGTGTGTTTTGTTGTTAGTCTCTTGCCGTTTCCATCGCACAAAAAAGTTAGTCTTAAAACCACAATCCGAAAAGCCAACAAAAAGTGCAGTAAAGCGGAAGAATTTCAATTTTGCATTCACAAAGATGGATGTTTTGTAGATGTGTGGATCCATGCATGACAAAAGTGTCGAACCTGATCTGCGCTTCAGAAACGAAGAAAATGACCAGATGATTTCAGAACCGATCGAAATCTCTGGATAAAATTTCAAATATCAATATATATGTATTATAGATTAAAATGTGTGTCTCATATTCATTATTCATTGTAATATTCGAGTGGTCTTAACCATTATAAAAAAAAAATCACAATCCGAATAAATAAGTACGAATATTAATTATAATATTTCTCATTAACCATATTCATCTCAATCTTTGTTTTATGTATTTTGTTTTCTTCTCTCTGCAGAAAATCGTCATTCTTCCTCCTCCCTGCAAATCTGGCTACAAAGAGGTTCTTCCGCTTTATCCCGTTGACGCTTTGTTTATTGTTTCCTCCGCCGGCATGTTTTTTAATTCATTCTCATATATGCCTCACCGTTAAATCTGTTGTTGTGCTGTTCGTTTGTTCGGCTTCAGAATTAGGGTTGGTATTTTTCTGTCGGTGTTCGAGAGTAGATGATGCTAATAGATTAGATCTGATTAATTCTTATTGCATCCTTTTCATTATATCTTTATAGCGTTGGTTTCTGAATTGATTGATATTGGGGATTGCTTATATTGATTTTTGTTCTTGAGCTGCAATTACGGCTTATTTTCTTTTGTTTTCACTTTTCTTGAATTTCACTGTTTTATTTTTATTGACCATCTATTTGTGGTGGTATATGTATATTGCCTTTCGTTTTGTATATAATATGCTTGGTGAGAGATATTTCCTTGTCGAACAGCCTTCTTTTTTCAGTTGTGTTGCAAACTGGGTGTGAATAATGACACCAAAAAAATCACAACGATTCCGGAGTAAACAGTTGTTAATTTCTTTGATTCTTCTGTTTTGTGGCAGCATGATATGGTTTATTGCTACGTTTGGAATCTGATGTTGGTGTGCTGGGCTGAGTGGTGTGTCATTTATTCATTTCTCTTATCCTTATCCGTCTTTCTCTTCATATGTTGCAGGCTTGCGAATCTTATGCATAGCTGGAGTTCCAAATATTTAATTGACAGAAGTCTTCATTCATTCTGGCTGCTGCTGTCAAGTTAAACGCTTCTCGCACCTCTGAATGGGTGTGGGGCAAGAATGATGGGTTAACTCTAATTTCTGTGTTAAGGCGATCACGATCATCTCACATTTGGAGATTTTGCCGTGTTTCTGTGGGTTTGTCCTTCGATTATGGCTAAGGTTTTCTGTGGTTGAACATTACCCCGGAAGCTTGACGCTAGTTGAAACTGTACATCACCCATAGACATCTGTTGATAAGCTTCTGATTCTGAACATTCGAAAGCGTAGTATTTTCTAGTTAATAAGTTTAGTTATCACACATAGTTGACGAGTTGGAGTATGCATGGATGAAGTGGCTGTGAGGACAACTAATAAGATGTTTAAGCTCTCCTGTTTCCATTATCACCCACACTCTCACAAACCAAAGGTAACCAAATGCTTCATTTGTGTCTTAAATGTGCATGCATTGATGAATTTGGAGAGGGTCAGTCAATGATTTTCACAGTTTTGTGCCTTTTTTTGTCAGAAGGCGAGTCAGTCATCTGTACCAGTAACAATGATGGCAAAAGAACATAATCGTTCGACCTTACCTCCCTCATTGGCGGAAACACATGAAAATTTGCAAATCGGTAGCCAGGCTAAGATTGAAAAAAGTTCGTCTTTTATTGAAAGTGCCCAGAATTCTGATGAGACTGAGACGGCCCACACTGTGGTTACTGAGGTCAAGAGTCAACAGCCAGGACTAAAAAAGAGTAAATCCCTTGGATGTGTTTTATTGGAGGAAACCCTGGCATCTGGCAGCAATAACGAGACGGAAACAGAACATACCCATAACAGCAATGAATTGCATGAGCAGGGTGATGAGAAGAATGAAGCTGCAAGTTACACCAATCAATATCCGGATTTTCCTCCCGACTCTGTCCAAGTAAGTTCGAATAGGGTGATTGATGAATCAATTTTCTCTGTTGGAGGTTCTGAGCTTCAAGAGAAAGATGACCATACTGGTTCCGTTGCTGTATTATCTGATGAATGCGCCAAGGAAGATACCAGTGATTGTACTCGTGCAATGCCTGTGATTGTAAAATCTCGCTCCTCCCCAAACATTAATGGGTACTCTGCCTTCCCCAAACCAGTTCGATCTAGATCCTCCTTGGACTTACATGTTCTAGATATGATTAGAAAAGAAAATTCCTTTAATGAGGTTGTGGAAGAGCGTCTGAGCCGAGATGAAGAAAGAGATGACAGCATGGTGAAAAATGATGCAGATATTTATGATATTACTAATGAAGGTGTATATGATTCTTATGACCATGTCGCCGCAAAAGACTGGGTAATGCCAATTATAGACGAAGTGGAGATGGACAAAAATGCTTTAGGAAAGGCGTCTCATCAGTGGGAAGAAGCCCCTCGCAAAGATTTTAAGACCAAGCGTATAGAGGATTGGGTAATGGATCTAAAGCATTGTGTCCCTCTTGAGGAAGAAAATCCAGTGCCCAATTCTAGTGAACCTATCAAGAGAGTAACCAATGTAACAGATGGGTTGATTGCCATCAAAATGGATGCTAAGGTGACCCCTGGAATGGAAGCTGCTAAGAAATACATTTCTGCTCTGAGTCCTGCTTCTACTGCAGCACATCTGGAAAATCATGGATTAGTTGTCATCCCGTTTCTTAGTGCTTTTGTGGGCTTGAAAGTGCTTAATCTTTCTGGAAACGCGATTGGTATGTCTCTATAAGTTGCATGCCTTGAGCATTATAATGTAGCTGCATGAGCTATATCATTTTTACATTTTCTTTTCTTATGAAAAACATGATTAACAAGTGCACGGTTGCTAAGTTTGAAATCTTGTTGCATAGTAACTTTGTCGTGCACATGTTTTCTAAAATGGTTTGCATAGTAACCTTGTTTAAAATTCTCAGTCAGGATAACTGCTGGGGCTCTTCCTCGAGGTCTGCACGTGTTGAATCTGTCTAAGAATCACATCCATACAATTGAGGGCCTCCGAGAACTTACGCGACTGCGTGTCCTGGACCTGAGCTATAATCGTATATTGCGCATTGGACATGGTACAATAGTTATAATTTAAGCATTACATCTACTGGTTCATATCAGTTTACTTCGCATGAATGATAAGCACGACATTACAAACTTAGTCCATTTTTCAGCTTGATTTTGTTTTTTATTTGAAGAATACTGAGGTTTATTTAGGAATATGTTTCTTCAGGCCGCCTCTACATGTTAATAATAGCACTTCTGTAGCCTCTATCTGCCGCTGTCGGTGCTTGAAAATATATATCAGAAACTTTTGAAACCTTGATTTCTCTAGTTTAATACATTTTGTTTATAGGTCTTGCTTCTTGCTCCACATTGAAGGAGCTGTACTTGGCTGGAAACAAAATCAGTGAAGTGGAAGGTCTTCACAGGCTCCTTAAGCTAAACGTGCTCGACCTCCGTTTCAATAAGCTGTCCACCACTAAATGTCTCGGCCAATTAGCTGCAAACTACAACTCTTTGCAGGCTATCAGCTTGGAAGGCAATCCTGCCCAAAAAAATGTGGGAGATGATCAACTTAAGAAGTATCTGCAAGGCCTACTTCCCCATCTAGCCTATTACAATCGCCAGCCTATCAAATCCAGCTCCCTAAAAGATGCTGCAGACAGATCACTTCGGTTGGGCATTAGCGACCGCAGCTTGCGCTCAGACCCCAAACTCGCAAGAAAGTCTGCTGCTCACAAAACCGTCACATCCACCTCTCATGGGCGTAAAACACAAGCAGTAGTCTCTCCAAAATTGTCAAGAGGAAAACATGGTCGCCCACTTCCCCCTAGCGGAACTAAAGCAGTGACTAGCCAGAGACCTAGTTATTTCGACCTTGGCAACAAGTTTCTCAGTTTACGCTCGGATTTGGCTATGCGTAAGAGTCGGAGCGAGGGAACCCTTGGTGCCCTTTGAGATAAAACAGTTCAATCAAGTGTTGGTTGAACCTTCAGTTTCACAATTTGTTTTACTTATTTCGTTAAAAACTATCTATAAACATGGTGTTTTCTTTAATAAGTTTTAGTCTCGTCTTTGAGCTATTGTTCTGACCTCCCAATCTTTGAGCTTTTTTTCTGGGTATGAAAACATTATGCAGATCAAAATGAAGACTCTTATCAAAAAAAAAAAAAAAAACAATGAAGACGGTTTCCCAACAAGATAGTAGCTGTGACATGAAGGCGACCAGAATACAGAAAATGGCAAACATAATAATAATAATTATTATTATTGTTATAAGAGGATCTTTCCTAGGGGTGATCGTGGGACGGGTTAGGACGGGTTAGGTTCGTCCTTAACCCGACCCGAAACGACGACCGGGTCATTTAGGTCAACCCGAACTCGTCACTCAATATTGACCGGGTCGCATTTGATAACCCGAACCCGTCGTAACGATAGACTTATAACATATCAAGTAGCTAAAAGCCTAAAACAAAATAATATACGAAAAAAGAAAGTGAGCTTAAACATGTTAACCGCCCAACATTGTTGTAACAAAATGATGTGAAGCTCATATTGAAACAAAATTCAAGACAAAACGATAGACTTTTGAATTGAAGTTAAATTATTTTATTCTATATTAATATAGTTATAGGACCGGGTCACCCGAAGAGCAACCCGAACCCGACTTATTTAGGACCGGGTCACTCGAGGAGCAACCCGAACCCGACTTATTTAGTACCGGGTTGGGACGGGTTACCGGGTCGGGACGGGTCATGCTCACCCCTATTCTTTCCTATCATCCTATGCATCTGGCAGAAAGATCAATTTAGGTGGGATTCCATTTTTCAGGCCTCTTGTCTCATGATCATAACTAGCATTTTTTTTAATGAAATTAGTTTTAGCCTTTTTTTTTATTTATTGATAGTGATTTTTTTCATCTCATATATATCAATCACCATTCGAATATATATTATATATACTGTATGAGAACTTTTCTCATCGAGTACATGTGATATTCGATTCTTGGAGCACAGGTCACGCACGTTGCCACCCGCATTTGATACTTGAATTGTGTCCAATGAAGCAGCATCCACTTTGAAACCCACGAGCATAAGCTTGCAATTAGCATCTCCACGCGCACAGCAATTAACACCTCCACGCTGTCACGGCTTGATTATTTTGCGTTCGATATTTGGGGGTTTCGCCGGGCCATGACAATGCATTTCTTGACTAAGTGTTCTACCCCAACACTTAGCCAAATTTGGAGACCCTTTTAGAGATGGATTTGGAGGAAGAAGTAGCCCAATAGATGGAAAGGCCCAAGCCCGAGATCTAGAAGGCTATGGAAGAGTGCGGAAGATTATGGAAGCTTACGGAAGATGGTGGAAGGGTCTACCACTTGTAAATATCTTAGATATTTATGTAGGAAGTTTCTAGAGTGTAATTATAGCCGTAGGATTAAATCAATCTTGACCATTCATTGAGGAGGTCTAAGTGTATAAATAGGGGAGGAGTCATCTGCTCCAAACCATCAAGTGAAATACAATCAAGTATTCTCCAAGAGTTTATCTCTCTCTAAGCATCCTTTGAGTTCCTTGGTCCTTTTCGACTTAGCCGCGTCGAGGCATTTAGGAGAGAGGCTTACTTAGCTAAGCAACTTTGAGGCAAAAGTCTAGCTAAGTGCCGCGCGACTTAGCGAGCAAAAACTAAGTCCGTGACAAGTGGTATCCGAGCAAGGTTCGACCTTACGACGTATTCATGTCTACCGAGGACGTGAAAAGGGGTAGGTCCGTTGAGAAGGTGTCCAAGAAGAGCAAAGCACCAAGGGAGCAATCCGAGCCGGCAAGTGAGAGGCGATTGGTGAAGTTGGAGATTGGCTTGGCGGATGTGTTCGATCGCATTGGGGAATGCGAGAACATCGTCGAGACCTGGGAAGCAAATGTCCACGACATCGACAAAAGGGTTGATGCTGCCGAGTGCAAAGTGGATGCCATTCAGGATAAGGTAGATTCCTTAGGGGAGGAACTATCGGCCAAGCTCTTCCAACACGTGAACACCATCCTTGAATCTTGGCGGGACGAGAAGGAAGTGCACCAAGCTAGGACAGTAGCTTTGGAGACTTTGGTGGAGGAGCTAAGGTCTTCCTTAGAAAAGACCAACCTCGAGTTGGTGATGCTTAGGCGAGAACGGAGGGATGGAGAAGTGGCCCCCTTTGTTTGGGAAACTTCAAGGGTTGTTGATGTTCCAAAACCCAAGGAGTACAAGGGGTCACAGAAGGCGGAAGACATAGAAAACTTTCTTTGGCACAAGGAGCGCTACTTCGAGGCTATCCAATTAGATAATAGTGCAAAGGGGAGTACCGCGTCCCTTTATTTAGTTGATCTTGCGGCAACCTGGTGGCGTAGGAAGCATGGTGAGATGCAAAAGGGATTATGCAAGATCAACACATGGGAGACGTTCGTAGCCGAGCTCAAGAAACAATTCTACCCCGCGAACGCCAACCATGAGGCTCGAAAGAAATTTAAGGAGTTGAAGCACGTGTCGTCACTCCAAACTTATGTGAAGGAATTCTCGGCACTTATGCTCCAACTCCCTAAGATGGACGAAGAGGATCTCTTCTTTAACTTCATGGATGGGTTGAAGCCAGGGGCAAGGATGGAGCTCGAAAGAAGGGACGTAAAAGATACCGCCACCGCAATGACCATGGCCGAGTCTTTGCCTGAGTACTATAGAGGAGCGGGGGAGTCGTCCTCTAAACCAAAGGCAAAGAAGGATAGCTTCGTTAAAGGTAAGGGAGCGCAAGAGCCAAGGGATCCCAAACCCAAGTTCGGCGGAGGAAAGTTGGTCCAGAAGGGAGCGCCACAAGGCAAGATGTCGGATAAGAAGCCGATGAGTGATTGCTTCCTATGTGGAGGGCACATTGGGCTAGGGAGTGCCCAAAAAAGAATGCGCTCAATGCCATTCTCGGAGAGAAGCAAGAAGAGGAAGCGACAATGGGGTGCATCAAGCTTCTCTCGGCATTGAAGGTGAGTCCCGCTACTCACAAAGTTGGGGATCGTACACTTATGTACATTGATGGGAAGGTTGGTGGGAAGTCCTTACCCATCATGGTGGACACGGGGCGACGCACAACTTCATCCAACCAAGCGAGGTCAAGAGATTGAGAGTAAAGACAGAAAAAACCAAAGGTTGGCTGAAGACGGTGAATGCCGAGGCAAGGCCCTTGGACGAGGTGGCTAAAGGTGTGGAACTACAACTCGGCAATTGGCGAGGTAAAGTCAACTTTGCGATCACTCCTATGGACGACTTTAAATGTGTGTTGGGGATGGAGTTTCTTCGCCAATTTGATGTGCTAGCTTGGCCGCAACGAAACACCATGCTCATTATGGAGGGAGGTCCACACATGGTGTCTACGATGACGAAAGCCAACTTAGACACAATATGCTTGTCGGCAATGCAAGTAGAGCATGGATTGAAGAAGGGACGTGAGACTTGGCTAGCATCAATCAATTTCGACGAAGGACCCACCAAAGGCGACGAGGAGATACCATTGGAGGTCGAGAATGTCTTGGAGGAGTTCAAAGACGTGATGCATGCCGAGTTGTCTAAGAGACTACCTCCGAGGCGCGAAGTAGACCACAAAATCGAGTTGGAGCCGGGAGCTCAACCACCGTCCAAGGCGCCCTACCGAATGACCCCGCCCGAGTTAAAGGAGCTAAGGAGGCAACTAAAGGAGTTGATGGATGCGGGATATATCCAACCCTCTAAAGCCCCATATGGAGCACCGGTGTTGTTCCAAAGGAAGCACGACGGGTCGTTGCGCCTATGCATCGACTACCGAGTATTAAACAAGGTAACCATCAAAAACAAGTATCCCATTCCCTTAATTGTTGACTTGTTTGACCAATTAGGTTATCCAAAGTACTTCTACAAGTTGGATCTTCGGTCAGGGTACTATCAAGTAAGGATAGCCGAAGGAGATGAACCGAAGACTACTTGTGTGACCCGTTATGGAGCATTCGAGTTCTTGGTGATGCCTTTCGGATTAACGAATGCCCCAGCAACATTTTGCACGTTGATGAACAAGATTTTCCATCCGTACTTGGACCGGTTCGTGGTGGTGTACTTAGATGACATAGTCATCTATAGTAGCACTTTGGAGGAGCATATCGAGCATCTAAAGACCGTCTTCCAAGTACTTCGGGAGAATGAGTTGTATGCCAAGCGTGAGAAGTGCTCATTCGCAAGGCAAGACGTGCAATTCTTGGGTCACATCATCAAAGAAGGAAAGCTTATGATGGACAAGAGCAAGGTGAAGTCCATCGAGGAATGGGAGACCCCGAAGAAGGTTACCGAGTTGCGCTCGTTCCTTGGATTGGTGAATTATTATCGGAGATTCATCCAAGGATATTCGGCAAAGGCAGCGCCCTTAACGGATTTGTTGAAGAAGGGCAAGCCTTGGGAGTGGACGGCGAGGTGCGAAGAAACATTTCGGAGTTTGAAAAAAAGAATCATGGAGGAACCGGTATTGGCCCTACCGGACTGCACTAAGCCTTTTGAAGTCCACACTGATGCATCCGACTTTGCCATTGGAGGAGTGCTTGTACAAGAAGGTCATCCGATTGCCTACGAAAGCCGGAAGCTTAATGAGACGGAGCGTCGATATATAGTCCAAGAGAAGGAGATGACGGCCGTAGTCCATTGCTTACAAGTTTGGAGACATTATTTGTTGGGTTCGAAGTTTGTGGTAAAGACCGACAACGTGGCGACGAGTTACTTCAACACCCCAAAGAAGCTAAGTCCCAAGCAAGCAATGTGGCAATACTTCTTGGCGGAATTTGACATGGTGTTCGAGTACAAGCCGGGCAAAGTCAATGTTGTGGTGGATGGCTGGATACTTTAAGTGGCAAGGCGGAGCTTGCGGCTATTTCCCAAGTCCAAGCAGATTTGTCAAGGAAGATCGTAGAGGGACTTGGACATGATCCCATGGTCAAATTATTAGTGGACTTGGCCAAGGAAGGAAAGGCGAAGCACTTTTGGCTCGAAGGTGACCTAGGGTACACGAAGGGGCGGAGGATCTATGTGCCTAAGTGGGAAGGTCTAAGGCGTAGTATCATCCGTGAGTGCCATGATACGAAGTGGGCAGGTCATCCAGGACAAAGGCGGACTAGAGCTTTGGTGGAAGCTCAATATTATTGGCCGAAGATGAGGGATGAGATCGAGGCCTACGTGAAGACTTGTCTTGTGTGCCAACAAGATAAGTTAGAGACCCAAGCACCCGGGGGCCTTTTAGAGCCGTTACCCATACCTAGTCGACCATGGGAGAGTGTTAGCATGAACTTCATTAGTGCCTTGCCGAAGTCTGATGGATTTGGGAGCATCATGGTCGTGGTGGATCGATTTTCTAAGTATGGGACGTTCATGCCGGCGCCTCGGGATTGCACTGCGGAAGAGGCAGCCCACTTGTTCTTCAAGAACGTGGTGAAGCTTTGGGGCTTGCCTCGAAACATAGTGAGTGATAGGGACCCTCGCTTTACGGGGAAGTTTTGGACGGAGCTCTTTAAGCTTTTGGGATCGGAGTTACACTTTTCGACGAGCTTCCATCCACAAACCGATGGCCAACCGGAGAGGGTCAACTCACTTTTGGAGCTTTACTTGAGGCACTTTGTGAATGCCAACCAAAGAGATTGGGCGAAGCTCATGGACGTGGCACAATTTTCCTACAACTTGCAAAGGAGCGAGTCTACCAACAAGAGTCCATTCGAGCTAGCTACGGGGCAACAACCGCTCACTCCTCAATCGTTGGTGTCTAAGTACACGGGAAAGAGTCCCTCGGCGCTCAAGGAGGCGAAGTCATGGCACGAGCAAGCCGACATAGCCTGATCATCCTTAGACAAGGTGGCAAAGAAGATGAAAAAGTGGGCGTATAAGAAGAGGAGGCATGTGGAGTTCCGCGTTGGAGACTTGGTGCTCATCAAGCTCAACTTGGATCAGCGCAAGCGGCGTGTGAATCTCAACGAAAGTCTAATGAGGCGGTACGAAGGACCTTGTACCATCATACAAAAGGTCGGAAAGGCATCGTACAAGGTCGATCTACCGCCTACCTTGAAGAAGATCCACCCCGTCTTCCACGTGAGCTGCTTGAAGCCGTATCATGGACGAGGAAGATGCCTCAAGGGGTGAATCTTTGAGAGAACCACCATCCATTCTCACCTCGTTCGACAAAGAGGTCGACCACATTGAGGCTAAGAGAGTCATAAGGCGAAAGAGTCATCCTCCGAGTACCCAATACTTGGTATTTTGGAAGGGACTACCGGAGAGCGAGGCGAGTTGGGAACCCGTCGAGTCCTTGTGGCAATTCAAGGACAAGATTCGAGACTTCGAAGAGGCATCGACGAGGACGTCGACGGATTAGGTGGGGGAGAATGTCACGGCCTGATTATTTTGCGCTCGATATTTGGGGGTTTCGCCGGGCCATGACAAGGCATTTCTTGACTAAGTATTCTACCCCAACACTTAGCCAAATTTGGAGATCCTTTTAGAGATGGATTTGGAGGAAGAAGTAGCCCAATAGATGGAAAGGCCCAAGCCCGAGATCTAGAAGGCTATGGAAGAGTGCGGAAGATTATGGAAGCTTACGGAAGATGGTGGAAGGGTCTACCACTTGTAAATATCTTAGATATTTATGTAGAAACTTTCTAGAGTGTAATTACAGCCGTAGGATTAAATCAATCTTGACCATCCATTGAGGAGGTCTAAGTGTTTAAATAGGGGAGGAGTCATTTGCTCCAAACCATCAAGTGAAATACAATCAAGTATTCTCCAAGAGTTTATCTCTCTCTAAGCATCCTTTGAGTTCCTTAGTCCTTTTCGACTTAGCCGCGTCGAGGCATTTAGGAGAAAGGCTTACTTAGCTAAGCAACTTTGAGGCGAAAGTCTAGCTAAGTGCCGCACGACTTAGCGAGCAAAAACTAAGTCCGTGACAACGCGCATATGGAAGGAACCTGCAGGAACAACACGTGCACGAGGACAAATAACACCTCCGCGATGAGGAACCTGCAGGAACAACACGTCCACGAGTGACGAATAACACCTCCGCGAGGAGGAACCTGCAGGAACAACACGTCTACGAGGGACGAATAACACCTCCGCGAGGGAGGGACAACACGCCTACGCCGAGACGGGACGAAAACACACCCGCAATGGATGAATAATATCC
Source organism: Rhodiola chrysanthemifolia (assembly GCA_033675395.1). Taxonomy (NCBI): domain Eukaryota; kingdom Viridiplantae; phylum Streptophyta; class Magnoliopsida; order Saxifragales; family Crassulaceae; genus Rhodiola; species Rhodiola chrysanthemifolia. Next base: position 26,014,764 of record CM066210.1, on the reverse strand, counting down.
CTCACAAAATTGAGAAGAAAAATGATATTCAAAGGAATCGAACCCTTGACCTCTTGATAACAAGTCAAATCGACCAATGTCTCCTTCGCGTTTTAGCCCTTTTTTTTTTTTTAAATCATACGTTTTAGCCCTTATTTTATTTTGATTGAGGTTTTAGCCCTTTTTTTTTTTTTTTTTTTTTTTTGATAATCTTTCTAACATGAACGACACGGCATAAATAAATTACAATCCACGTCTGACTTTGACTTTTGGAAACAACATTTCAACTCGTATGATAGACCATTGCAGCCCCGCACAATAATTCCAACATTACATTTTTTTTTTTTTGATGAAAAATTCCAACATTACATTTGATCTTCATAAATATTCCTCTTCTGCTATGTAAGTTCTCTTGCAAATCAGCAGCCATGACCTCCAATTCATGCCTACCTTCCTCCTCCACCACCACCATCATCATCGCATTATTGTGCTGTTTTAGGGTTGATGGAGCTGACATGATCACAGCAAACCAAACCCTTTCCGGAGACCAGACCATTGTTTCAGCTGGTGGCCTTTTCAAGCTTGGATTTTTCACTCCAGGTAACACATCAAAGCACTACATAGGCATATGGTACAATAAGGTTTCAATAGGCACCATTGTTTGGGTTGCAAATAGACAAGCCCCAATTTCTGATAGGTTCAATTCTGAGCTCAAAATCTCTAATGGAAACTTGGTGCTTGTAAATTATCAATCTCAAGTTCCTGTTTGGTCTACCAATTTGAACTATACCGGGTCAAATCTTGTTCAAGCTGTGATCCAAGATGATGGGAATTTGGTTTTGAGAGATGGGTTTAATGTTAGTTTGTGGGAGAGTTTTGAGTACCCAACTGATACATGGTTGCCTGGAGGTAAAATTGGGCTGAACAAAAAGGCTAGGACTAATCAAGTTTTGACGTCGTGGAAGAACAGGGAAGATCCTGCGCCTGGCTTGTTTTCGCTCATGCTTGATCCTAATGGAACTAGTCAGTATATAATCCTCTGGAACGGGACTGAAAGGTATTGGACTAGCGGAGTGTGGGATAATAGAACTACGATTTTTAGCCAAGTTCCCGAGATGAGATCAAATTCTTTGTATGATTTTGGATACGTATACGTGGATAACGAGAATGAGACTTACTTTACGTATTCGATGTGGGATCCTACTTTTGTATCTAGGGTTGTGATGGATGTTTCAGGACAGCTTAAGCAGTTTACTTGGTTAAACACCACCGAGCAGTGGAACTTGTTTTGGTCTCAGCCTAGGACTCAGTGCGAGGTTTATGCCTTTTGTGGAGAGTTTGGGACGTGTAATGAGGACTCATCGTCCTTTTGCAGTTGCTTGAAAGGCTTTGGACCCCGGTCATGGAGTAACTGGAATCTGAGTGATTATTCTGATGGGTGTGCGAGGACAGTTGGCCTGCAGTGCGCAAAAAATGTTTCTAACAAGAGACGAGACGAATTCCTGCCACGAACCAATATGAGGCTTCCTGAACATAGTCAGAATGTTGCAGCGACGAGTGTGAATGAATGTGAGAAGAGTTGCCTTGACAGCTGCTCATGCACGGCTTATGCTTATGAGAGTACCAAATGTCAAATTTGGGACGCTGGTCTACTGAATCTGCAACAATATGCTACTAATGTCGACACCGGTGACACTTTGTTTATCAGACTAGACGCATCCGAGTTCCCAAATGGTAAGAGCAAAACAGGAATGATCATTGGCATTGTCACAGGAGTGATAGTCTTATTGGCTCTCGTTATATTTTTGTTCTTGATGAGAAGGAGGGGAAGGAGAGCGATTAAAGTGGCAAAACTAGATGATGGGTCTCTTGTTCCATTTGGTTACAGAGATTTACAAGCTGCTACGAAGAATTTCTCAGACAAAATAGGTGGAGGAGCCTTTGGATCCGTATATAAAGGGATCTTGCCAGATTCAACAGTTATAGCTGTTAAAAAGCTCGAGGGGATCAGCCAAGGGGAGAAGCAGTTCAGGACGGAAGTCAGCACCATTGGCACAATCCAGCATCTTAACTTGGTTCGCCTTCGTGGGTTCTGCTCTGAAGGCACAAATAAGTTACTAGTCTATGACTGCATGCCGAATGGGTCGCTTGACGCTCATCTTTTTGACAATCAGAAGACGGCCCTGAACTGGAGAACCAGGTACCAAATTGCGCTTGGGACAGCCCGAGGCCTACACTATCTACACGAGAAGTGTAGATACTGTATAGTTCACTGTGACATAAAACCAGAGAACATTCTTCTGGATGCTGAGCTTTGTCCTAAGATTGCGGACTTTGGGCTGGCTAAGCTGATGGGTCGAGAGTTCAGCCGTGTACTGACAACCATGAGAGGCACGAGGGGATATATTGCGCCGGAGTGGCTGTCAGGTGTGGCCATAACGGCTAAGGCAGATGTGTACAGCTACGGAATGATGCTGTTTGAACTTGTCTCGGGAAGAAGAAACTTCAGCCAGCATGGCGACGTCAACATAAAATTCTTTCCAACGTATGCGGCGAATAAGATCATTAAGGGAGATGATGTCACAGAGCTGTTGGATAACATATTGGATGGAAAAGCAGATATTTCAGAGCTGACTAGAGCCTGTAAAGTGGCATGCTGGTGTGTGCAAGACGATGAGACTCAAAGACCGTCAATGGGTCAGATAGTTCAAATCCTTGAAGGTGTATCGGAAGTGAACATGCCTCCCTTCCCAAGATCTCTGCAACTTTTTGTTGATAACCAAGAGAATAGCATGGTGTTCTTCACAGAGTCATCTTGTACCAGTCAGAGCTCAAGACAAGCTTATAGTCTCGGCTCATCATCAGAGGCCAAGAGCACCACAAACTGAAACCCCAAGTTGCTAGAACATAAACAGAGGAAGTTTACAAGGAAATATTGGTTGTTAGTTTTGTAAATAAATAGCATTTGAGATGTGCTTCTTTTCTTCTCTAATAATAAAAAGTTGGTTCAATATTATCTAACTATAAATGCATACCCACAAACTATATAAATACATACCTAAGCAAGTTCAGAGGAGCGCTCAAATGAGGCACCTAAATTAGAATGAGGCAGTGAGACACGATCTGAACCACACATCTAACCCTCGTGCATTTGTGGCGCGCCACGTGTCCAAATAGTAAACCCACTACCAACAGTAGTGTGAACGCAAATGGCGGCTGTGAACGTGGCTTCACCACGTGTTATTGAGGAGATCAATCCCGGTTGAGCTATCTTCACCCGACCGAATGAGTTTTGTGCTCAGGTGTCAACCGGTCGGGTGGGCTTGTTTGCTGTTTCTGAAAGTTGTATTGTATTTAGAGGTTAGTTAGGGGTGAGTTGTGTCATTTTTGTTTCTTTGGCTGTTATAACAGTCTGTCGCTCCCTTTGTAACATTTAATCAAAATCAATACAAAATTAGTTTTAGGTATTTTTGCTCTGGCGATCTTCGATCGCATCTTCTCCGATCTCCATTGTATTCCTCTGATCATGCTCAGTCGATGATCGGCTCAGTTTCTACATGGTATCAGTTGATTGGTGTTGATCCGGTATGTTTCTTGCACTTTGATTGTGTGTTTCTGCTGTGATTGTGTTGTGTTTCGGCTGTTGCGTTCGTTTGGTTTGCGATCGTCGATTGTTGCGTTTCCTCTGTTGATTTTCGCTTTCATGGAGTCGACTGTTCCTGCAACTTCTTCAACTACTGCGGCTGCTATGTCGTCGACCACAGCGGTCGTTCACTTGTCGGATGATCCGTTATTTGTGAATAGCAATGAGAATGTGGCGGTGTCGTTGGTTACTCAGCCGTTAGTCGGGGATAAGAATTATCTCAATTGGCGCAAATCCATGGAGATGGCGCTGGGAATCAAAATGAAGCTTGGCTTTGTGCGCGGAGCGTTTCCGAGACCAGATGATCCTTATCAAGCTGCTCGCTGGGACAAGTGCAACAATGTTGTGTTGTCTTGGATCATTAACTCTGTTTCTCCGGAGATAGGGTCATCTCTCATTCATTCCTCAGATTGTATGCATGCTTGGGAAGACTTGGAGGAGAGATTTTCTGGCTCCAATGACTTCACTATCTTCTCCATCCAACAAGAGATAGCTATGTTGATGCAAGAGGATAAAACCATTGCGTAGTATTACAACAAATTGGTTCAACTCTGGGGTGATGAAGATGCTCTTACTCAGGAGATTTCTTGTGATCTTGGCTCAAGATGCAAAGCAAGGAAGTGTTCTAATGACAGGAAAATGAGAGATAGAATAATGAAATTTCTAATGGGTCTCAATGAAGTTTATGTTACTTCTAGATCAAATATTCTTCAGATGAAGCCTTCTCCAACTCTCAAGGAGTGCTATAAGCAGCTCATTCAGGATGAAAATCAGAGACAGTCCAAGAAGGGATCCTTGACTGAAATGTCAGCTCTTTATGTGAGTCAATCCTCAAATTTTTCTGCTAGAGGTTCACAGTCCTCTATGCAACAACAAACTGGCTCTCAGGGAAATGGAGGTAACAACAATGCTCAACAATCTGGTAGATCTATTCCTTCAAGCAAGAATAGGAAATCCCTGTTCTGTACTTACTGCCAGCTGCAAGGGCATATCAGGGAGACTTGCTATAAGCTCCATGGGTATCCTCCTAGATACAAGTTCACTAATAACAAGGGGGCTAGTTCTAATACTAGAGGCAATAAGTATGTTGCTAATAATGTTGTGAATGAGTCTGCAGGCAATGGAGATAAAGATCAAAATAATGGCAATGAAGTTGCTCCTGTTCAGATTAGTTCCTTACAGATGACTCCAGATCAGCTCAACAAGTTAATGTCATTTCTAGGTGGTGGTGGAGCTCAACACACTGATCACATTGCAGGTATTACCTGTTTATCTTCTGTGAAAGTGAGTAAAGACACTTGGGTAATTGATAGTGGTGCCACTGATCATATTACTCCTCATGCTCATCTCTTGACTGACCTTATTAGTCTTAAAGTTCCCTATAATGTTCTTATGCCTAATGGGGACAGGGTCAAGGTAACTCACACTGGCAGTTGTGTTTTGAGTAATTTTATCAAGCTATCTAGTGTTCTTTTGGTCCCTAATGTCAGATTCAACTTAATTTCTGTGGCTAAACTTGTGGAGGATTCCAAGTTGTTAGTTGAGTTCACTGGAAAAGGCTGCTGTATACAGGACCCAGTAAATCAGACTTTACAAGGGACTGGTGATTTGGTTGAAGGCCTTTACCACTTCAAGTCAGTCTCAACTGCTGGCTACTTCTCTATTGGCAAAGATAATCAAGCTTCTCTTTGGCATTACAGATTGGGTCATGTCCCTTACAATAAACTGGCCAGTACTTTGAAACATTGTATTCCTGATTTCAGCTGTAAAAACTCTGATATGCACTGTCATGTTTGTCCTCAAGCTAAACAAACAAGGAGTCCTTTTCCTATAAGTGTTTCTAGCAGTCAAGCCTTATTTGATTTAGTTCATGTTGACATATGGGGTCCTTACAAAGTTCCCACTCTTTCTGGAGCTAGATATTTTCTAACTATTGTTGATGATAAATCAAGGGTCACATGGACTTATTTGATGAAACTGAAAAGTGAAGCTCCTGATCATCTTATTCAGTTTTACACTATGATTCAGACTCAGTTTAGCTGCTCCATCAAGACTATTAGATCAGATAATGGGGCTGAATTTCTCAGTCACAAGATTCAAGGCTTTCTTCTTACTCAAGGTTGTGTTCATCAGACAACTTGTGCTTATAGCCCTCAACAAAATGGAATTGTGGAGAGAAAGCATAGACATTTACTTGAAGTGGCTAGGTCCCTTAAATTCCAATCTAAAGTTCCTGATTTTCTTTGGGGTGATTGCATTTTGACTGCCACTTACATTATTAATAGGCTGCCTTCCTCAGTCTTGAAGGGTGTCACTCCTTTTGAAGTCATGTTTAAAAGGAAACCTGAGTATACTCACATGAGAACTTTTGGATGTCTATGCTACATGACTAATATTTCTCCTACAAAAACTAAGTTTGATACCAGGGCTGTTCCTTGCATATTCATTGGTTATGCCTACAACCAAAAAGGTTACAAGCTCTTTGATCTGGAAAATCAGGTCTCATATGTGTCTAGAGATGTTAAGTTTGTGGAAGACATTTTTCCTTGTGCTGAAACTCAAAATCAAATGCCTGGTGACAATTCTGGCCAGCAGATTACTGTTCATTTACCTGATGAAGGTACTGTTCCTCTACCTCATTGTACCACCAATAGTACTGAGTTTCAGGCTGAGGTTTTTCCAGTTCCTTTGGCAGTTCCAACTCCTGGTTCTGCTGATATTATACATGCTGAGGCTCCTCCCACTCATGTTCAACCCATCAGAAGAACTACTAGAGTTCCAAGGCCCAATGTGACTTTAAGGGACTTTATGTGCAACACTATCTTGAATGATAAGACTGAATATCCTATTCACAAATATTTGGATTATTCAGGATGTTCATCCCAGTTACAGCATTATGCCTTACAAGTTCCTTCTGATGAAGAACCTACCTGTTATACAAAGGCTTGTAAGGATCCTAAATGGAATGAGGCTATGGAGGCTGAGCTTCAAGCTCTTCACAAGAATAATACTTGGGAGATTACTGATTTACCTCAAGGCATGCATCCCATTGGCTCAAAATGGATTTACAGGGTCAAAAGAAATTCAGATGGCACCATCCAAAGATACAAGGCAAGACTGGTTGCTAGGGGCTTCACTCAAACAGAAGGCCTTGATTATCATGAGACATTTGCACCTGTGGTCAAAATGAATATCATTAGAGCTCTTTTAGCTGTGGCAGTATCCAAAGGATGGCCTCTATTTCAATTGGATGTAGATAATGCTTTTCTACATGGCCATCTTGATGAGGAAGTCTATATGACTCTCCCTCCAGGCTATTTCAAAGCTGAGAAGGCTCAAGGCAAAGTATGCAAGCTGCTCAAGAGTCTGTATGGTCTTAAGCAAGCCCCAAGGCAGTGGTATGCCAGGTTCAGTGATGCTTTGATCACTTTTGGTTTTACTAAGTCCAAATGATCATTCTTTGTTCACTTACAACAAGGAAGGTACTTTTCTGGCTCTGTTAGTGTATGTTGATGATGTGATAATCACAGGCACTTCCTCTGATCTCATTCACAAGGTTAAGGCCTTTATTCATGACTTGTTCAAGATCAAGGATCTAGGTCAGCTAAGATATTTTCTTGGCTTTGAGGTGTCCAGATCTGATGATGGTTTGTTCTTAAATCAAAGGAAGTATGCTCTTGAGCTTATATCTGAAGCAGGGCTTTTGGCATGTAAGCCTTCTACAATTCCCATGGATACTAATCATAAACTTGGATTGTCTACTGCCCCAGCCCTTGATGACCCAATGCCCTATAGAAGACTTGTTGGACAGCTCATATATCTTACAAACACAAGACCTGATTTGGCTTATCATGTGCATATTCTTAGCCAGTTTATGAATAAGCCTACTGATGATCATCTTAAAGCAGCTCATAAAGTGCTCAGGTATCTCAAGTTGGCTCCTGCTCAAGGCTTGTTCTATCCTAGTGGTAAAGAACTCAGGCTTGCTGCCTTTTGTGATGCAGACTGGGGTGCATGCCCCATTACTCGGAAATCCATAAATGGTTATGCTGTTACTTTGGGGGATGCTCTTATTTCATGGAAGACTAAGAAACAGGCTACAGTCTCTCGATCTTCAGCTGAGGCTGAGTATAGATCAATGGCTCACACTTGCTGTGAGATTGCTTGGTTAGTAAAGATCTTAGCTGAGTTTCAAGTCTGCATTCAGGTTCCTGTGCCTCTGCATTGTGATAACAGGGCTGCCATGCACATAGCGAAGAATCCTGTGTTTCATGAGCGTACTAAACACGTTGAACTGGACTTTCATGTTGTCAGACAGCATTTCAGCTCGGGTTTGATCAATCCCCAGTTTGTGTCCACATCTGAGCAACCAGCTGATCTTCTTACCAAGGCTTTGTCTTCTGATCGGCTCTTGCAGTTATCCATCAAGCTCAACGTGGTTAACAAGCTTCATACGTTGGGCTTGAGGGGGGGGGGGGTATTGAGGAGATCAATCCCGGTTGAGCTGTCTTCACCCGACCGACTGAGTTTTGTGCTCAGGTGTCAACCGGTCAGGTGGGCTTGTTTGCTGTTTCTGAAAGTTGTATTGTATTTAGAGGTTAGTTAGGGGTGAGTTGTGTCATTTTTGTTTCTTTGGCTGTTATAACAGTCTGTCGCTCCCTTTGTAACATTTAATCAAAATCAATACAAAATTAGTTTTAGGTATTTTTGCTCTGGCGATCTTCGATCGCATCTTCTCCGATCTCCATTGTATTCCTCTGATCATGCTCAGTCGGTGATCGGCTCAGTTTCTACACGTGTCACAATGAGTGACCCAAATCGTGCCTCACGTGGCTCATTCTACCAACCCTGCCTCAAAATAGCGCTCCCCAGCAAGTTCATTTGTTATTATTTGAATGTAATTTTCGACTACTTGTAAGTTGTCATTGAAATATGAATCAGAAAAGTTGGAAATAAACCAGTTCGATTTGGGAAATCTGATAGTCACACACAAAAAAAACCTTCCGAATTGGTTTCCATTTGCACACAGAAAAATAGAAGTTATGAAAACATAAAAGCCGTAAACCACACAACAGTCAGCCGGACCACAATTATGCTCATTTACAATTATTCTCACATCTCAATAAATTTCACTTTTCACACATCGTTTGATCTGCCGAAACTACCCCTGGCATTCAAATACACAAACACAACAACAAAATACAAAGACATTTAAGTGATATATCCTCACCATGCCCACCATTGAAAAGTGTCAATAATGTGAGAAGTGTCAATAATGTGACCATTGAAAATCCGCAACAGTGGCAGTATTCTATGTAGCATTGTAGTATACCAAAGCATTCATATGCATAACAGTCACATAGGGTGATACACTCCCTTAATTCAATGGACACTCACTCAATCATATGCGGCTAGAGTCTCTTCCAAATATGAATCGCCTTGTCCAGTCAGATACCACCAGCACCCTTGTGCGCCAGCTCACTTGCTTGCTGAAATAATTGATAATTATTTCATGCAAGGATATGCCAATTAGCTACTAAGAATGAGCCATAGTCAGCACAGGTTTATGGAGCTACCTTGCATATACGGAGTACCATAGTGTTACGTATGGGGATATTGTGGAACTTTTGGGGTGTAGTTGTATTTTGATATAACATGTTTAGTATAAGAAGGTTGTAATCAAGCATGAGAAAGGCAACAAATAAATTAATCAATCTTCAATCTCCTCTTCTCTCCCTATCTTCTCTAAAACCCTAATCTTCTTCTTCTCATCATCCATTCATCACTGCTACTATCCCGTTGCGATATTCTGTATCGCATCATTGGTGCTTTCACTGAGAGTTCTCATCCATGGCAACCTATTACAACCCGTATTACGACTCAAACACAAACGATATTCTAGCTGCGTATAAGAAAAAGTCTGAGGAATTTGACAAGAAATTTGAGCGGTGGTTGAGCTGGATCGATGATAAGCTACGTCGTCTACAAGCCTCAAATCCGCATCCAGTGAAAGAGGCCATCGACGACCACACTCCATCAAAATTTCCTCAAATCCAGAGCAGTGTCGTCGGACCAGAATCGGAATCAGACGTGATGGTCGAATCAGTTGAACCGGCTTCGGCAGAGATTGATTTGGCATCGGTCGATGTTACAGACAAATCCGATTCGGCTATTGCAACCGATGTATTTGAGGATGGTGATTTGTGTTTGAATGTTTCAACTATCGAAACTCAAGCAGAGGTAATATCTGGTATATATTCAGTTGCTTTCTCATCGATGTTAGTATTGAATGAAACTGAAGTGGTTGAAGGGAAGGAAACACATGGATTTGCTAACCAAATTTGTGTTCCTAACGGCAGTATAAGTATATGCTCACAAGGTGTTTGTCAAAATGCCTCAATGGGTTGTTCTTCTTACTTTATAATGTGTGCGAGTGCGGATAGCTACATTCTAGTGCCGGCAGTGAAGGTGGATGATCTGAGTGTCTTGCTAAGGAATATGAACGATTTTTATAAAGTGGAATCATCTTTACTTTATCGGCTACCACCATGGAGAGGTATTAAGGGCGTTCAAAGGTGTCGATATGTCAAGTTTATTGATGGAAATTATGTGTATGACAAAGGAAAGAGTGACATGTATGATAATGAATGGTATGGGGCTGCTGTTGAAGAGAAGCTTATGAGTTCGTCGTTTACCGGTGATACTGAAACATATATATTAAAGGGTAGTTGTAGCATTCAAGAATGGACTGAGGAGTACAGATCACTGATGATTGAAATCATAGTTGAACTAGGTGATGTGGGGATGGAAAGTTGTTTGGAAGGAGCTGAGTCAGGGATATGCTACCTGCTGTCACCACTTGAATGGCCCCTAATGGAGGAGATTGATCCAAACAGTCCATGTATTATAATTGGAAGGGTTGCTGATGATGAGCCATTTGTTGAATTTGCTTTCAAGTTCATGGGTGATGTACTTGTGGGGCCATTAATATTTGTCAGAGGTTTTGCAAGGAAGCTTACCACTTGGTCTGTGATTCATTCAATCAAGGGAAATAAGGGGAAAGTTGGCCGACCTCTAAAAATTCATCTGAACAGTCGAGAAGGGTTGCAGTTGCTTCCGGGGCTTAGATCATATGTGGGTGAAGTTGTGATAGATACAGACAGATCCAAAATGCTGGTGAAGATTCAGCCCGAAGTCAAATATGTGGTGGATACTATTAAGGGCATTATTACCATTATGAGCACTCCCACATCCAGGGTTACATTTCAAAACGACAATTATACACTTCACTTCATATTACCAGGTAAAGTTAAACTTCTGAGTAACTTGATGAAGGGTAAAAAGGGTCATGATTCAACAAATGACAATATTGGTGAATTCGATCAACAGATTAAAGGGAGAAGGGAGGTCATTGAGCTGTCAATAAAATATACTCAGTTGCCTCAGAACCTTGGAGTTGATCAACCAAATGGTGGTACTCATGATGTCGATTTGGAGCTTATTGCTGCGGCCAAAGCTGATCCCATAGCCCCATTTACTGCGGCACTAATGGATGGGATCAATCAAAGTGAAATCAGACGCAGCGCTCTAATGCTTTTGTGCTTTGCACATTTCAATGCTAATGTTCGAGATGCTTTCCGTCTGACAGTAGATCTAACAGGATTTGATATAGTGGGGAAAGTTCCAAGCTCCAAGTTGAATGACTGCGGTTCAGTTAATTATCAGTGGAAGGAATTCAGAATACCATTAAAACAAGAGACGCGCGACATAGGCACTTTCTGCGAACAGCTTGACTTCTTGGATGATCAATTCTTCTTGAATGTTGTGAAGTCTTGCTTACCAAGTGTTTATTGGATTGGTAAAGTGATTTTGCATACATGTTATGCATCTGGGAGTAAGAAGGATGCTCAGTGGGTGACCAAACCCCCTCCAATGCCTCCTGATGTGTTTTTTATTAATGCTTTGATTGGTGCTTGTGCGAGAAATGATGATATGGAGAAGGTGTTGAATTTGATGGCTGTTTTTGAGGAGCTGAGGGAAGGTGAGTCGAAGCCGAGAACAAGGGCTTATCTTTTGAAAGGATATGTGAAGAAGGGACATACTTGTAGTTCGCTCGTCGATGCATATGCCAATGCCGGTAGATGGGAAAGTGCTAAGATTGTATTGAGAGAAATGGAAGCTAATAATGTGCGGCCTAATTCTTTTGTATACAGTAGGATTTTGGCGAGTTGCAGGGATAGAGGGGAGTGGCAAAGATCGTTCCAAGTTCTGAAGCAGATTGAAAATAACAGAGTTCGACCTGATAGACATTTTTATAATGTAATGATTGACTCATTTGGGAAGTACAACTGTCTTGAGCATGCAATGGCTGCCTTTGAAAGGATGAGGTCAGAAGGGATACAGCCGGATGTTGTCACTTGGAATACTCTGATTGACTGTCATTGTAAGTTTGGGCACCACAATAAGGCAGAAGAGCTTTTTGAGGAGATGCAGCGAAGTGGATGCTTGCCTTGTACCACAACATATAACATTATGATAAACTCTTTAGGGCAACAAGAAAGATGGAACGATGTGAAAACTTTGTTGGGCAACATGCAGAGTCAAGGGCTATTAGCCAACGTTGTCACTTACACCACGCTGGCTGACACTTATGGAAAATCGGGGAGGTTTAATGATGCTATTGAGTACTTGGAGGTCATAGAGCTATCACTAAGTCTCGTTAACAAATTCTTCATGTTTTCATTACCAAGGCCGCCAGAAGCAGATGACCTTGAGGACAAGGTCAATTTTAAGGGGCGAGGAATGTTACGTATGGGGATATTGTGGAACTTTTGGGGTGTAGTTGTATTTTGATATAACATGTTTAGTATAAGAAGGTTGTAATCAAGCATGAGAAAGGCAACAAATGAATTAATCAATCTTCAATCTCCTCTTCTCTCCCTATCTTCTCTAAAACCCTAATCTTCTTCTTCTCATCATCCATTCATCACTGCTACTATCCCGTTGCGATATTCTGTATCGCATCACATAGCCATTGTGTGCTCTGACCCATGGCCACCCAATCTCCCGGTAACTCTGCAGCCGCCTGCTCGCCTCCCAAAGGTGCAAATTGTCCAAAATGCTTGTACCTTTGTATCATAAAATTTAGATAGCTATATAATAAATTTTCACACACATTCGACTAGTAGAGACTGCATTCATGACGTACTACCATATATGCGTGTTCGAGAAGGTATTTAATTAGCTCCAGGATACTATAGTCAAGTCAAAAACAACATAAAAACAAAATAACATAGTTTTGTGTATGTGTTTAATGAAATGATGTAGTTTTATTGGTGTAAACAAAATTTTCATTTTCATTTTCATTTTCGTATATGGAAAAAAGACTACGGAGTTTCACATTTGGCTTGGTTGTATTGGATCCAATTCCGTTGAAGAACTCTTATGCTAGTTTTAATGATGAATGACTGTCAGCAAAATAATGAGAAAATGAAGAGATAATTCTTAATACCGAAAAGGACGGAAACTATGGCGCCCTGATTCTTTGAACTGCAAGGGGCCTTCCGGATTTTCTCTACACAC